>BTPG01000002.1:45577253-45639753 GCA_036245525.1 Semisulcospira habei | reverse complement strand
GACTTAGCGGCAGACTTAGTGCCGTGCTGTTGATTAACGCAGGCAGACACGTGCTGGCGGGAATCAAGGACCACTTGCATGAATGAGAAGAAACCTTACGAAAACCGCTATGCAAGGTACGCTGGGCACTTTCATGCACGCTTATAATTCCTGTGCAACCACAAAGCAAGGCAAGGCTTTGTGGTTTGCGCAGGTTATAAGCTCAGTTGCTGAGTGTCTTGCTGAGGGTTTACGTCCACTCGTGCTGCTGAAGCCAGACTCAGCATTGAACATGTCTTGTTATTGATTAAAGACTAAAGGATTGTCGGATTTGTTTTTAAAAAGCCATCGTGCCTTCCGGCGGCGTTGTTTATCATTGTGTTTTGTGTGTAATCGCTCGTTCTCTCAATCTTTGTCTCTCTCTCTCTCTCTCTCTCTCTCTCTCTCTCTCTCTCTCTCTCTCTCTCTCTCTCTCTCTCTCTCTCTCTCTCTCTCTCTCTCTCTCTCTCTCTCTCTCTCTCTCTCTCTCTCTCTCTCTCTCTCTCTCTCTCTCTCATCTCTCCATTGTTTTCGTATTCTTCAGCACACCGTAGTATGCGTACCGTACAACTCAGTGTGATGTTTAATGCATTCATAAATTACAATGCGCACTACTGGTCTGCTGCGTCCGTTGCAAACCAGACCACACTGAGCCACTGAGATACTGATAATCGTGACCACAGCACGCTAGTTATTAATTACTCCATCTTCATGCTTCGGCTGATCACTAGTGGAGCAGCAGCTTCCGGTCTGAGCATAAACCTTTGTCACGTGGTTCCGGTCTGGGCATATACGCTCTAAGTCACGTGGTTTCGGTCTGGGTATATATACTCTAAGTCACGTGGTTCCGGTCTGGGCATATACACTCTAAGTCACGTGGTTCCGGTCTGGGCATACACACTCTAAGTCACGTGGTTCCGGTCTGGGGTTATACACTCAAAGTCACGTGTTTCCGGTCTGTGCATATACACTCTAAATCACGTGGTTCCGTTCTGGGCATATACACTCTAAGTCAGATTGTTACGATCGCGGCACACACACTCTAAGTCACGTGGTTCGGTCTTGGAGTGTACACTCTAAGTGTCATGATGCGCTGATTAACTATGTCTTCCACTATTGCTGAAGAGCGAGCGAGGGGCGGACAACCGGCCGTGTACCATGAGGCGGACACGAGAAGGCTTTTCCACCAGACGACATCAAAAGCATCCCGGTCCTCGTCTGTCCAATAACACCCACACACCGACACACCCACCCCCTCTCTCGCCCCTTATTTCCTCCATCCTCCCTCCACATCCTCATCTGCTGTTGTTTGTTTAGTGTTTCTTGTGTGTGTGTGTGTGTGTGTGTGTGTGCCCGTGTGTGTGTGTGTGTGTGTGTGTGTGTGTGTGTGTGTGTGCGTGTGTGTGTGTGTGCGTGTGTGTGTGTGTGCGTGCGTGTGTGTGTGTGTGCGTGTGTGTGTGTGTGTGTGTGTGTGTGTGTGTGTGTGTGTTTTGCTTAACTCATTTAGTCCCGATTAATCCAGATAGTTCAAGGGTGGTTCCAGAGTAGCTTGGCGGCCATAGGCGCCAAGCTATTCAGACACCACCCTTGAACTATCTGGTACGATCTGCCTTCTCCACCTCATCTATTCACTCTGTCCCTCTCTGTCAGTCTGTCTGTCTGTCTGTCTGTCTCGTTCTCTCTCTGTCTCTGTCTGTCTCCTTCTCTTTCTCTCTCTCTCTCTCTGTCTCTCTCTCTCTCTCTCTCTCTCTCTCTCTCTCTCTCTCTCCCTCTCTCTCTCTCTCTCTCTCTCTCTCCTCTCTCTCTCTCTCTCTCTCTCTCTCTCTCTCTCTCTCTCTCTCTCTCTCTCTCTCTCTCTCTCTCCCTCTCCCTCTCTCTCTCTCTCTCTCTCTCTCTCTCTCTCTCTCTCTCTCTCTCTCCCTCTCTCTCTCTCTCTCTCTCTCTCTCTCTCTCTCTCTCTCTCTCTCTCTCTCTCTCTCTCTCTCTCTCTCTCTCTCTCTCTCTCTCTCTCACACACACATACACACACACATACAGACGCACATTCACACACACACGCTGGACTAACCTGAGCTTATTTGGTCCAAAGAGGGTTAACCTTCCGGCTGTTGGCCGTGGCTTTTGTCACGATGATTCCTGCAGGATGTCCAAATAGTTTTATCCCTGCAAGAATCATTGCGACACAACCCAATAAGCACTACCATAGACCTCACCCCTGTGCTGCCAGTAGCCACGAATGTCGCGTCTGAGCCCACGCCGCACTGACTACACGCGCGGAAAGAACACAGACTTAAATGATACCAAAGATAGGTATAGAACTATATGACTAACAAAAGACAAATTTTCATGAGCCCCCCGCGACTGTCGGGCTCATGAACGTTTATGTCTCTTGCAGCTGGGTGGCGTTCGCTTTGCCCCAAAAGTGAAGGGGTTAATCGCCAAGAACCCGACTACGGATGGTGGCGTGCAGCTGTCTGTGCCTCGCTGCGGACTGACGAGATTTGTATATACACCGATCAGACATCAGACTTTGCCGTGTCCATCAGATCGCCAGGCTGGCCTTTGTGTGAGGACCCTATGGCCCCAAAACACTTAGTCATATTGATTAGCTGAGTTTGGATTGGTTCGTCCTCTGTCCGTCTGACTGGCGACACCAACCTGAAGGAGACATGACCATATAGATAAGAGATTATGCGTTTGGCCATAGTAACCATTTAGATTAGAGGTTATAAGTCTGGCCATAGTAACCCTTTAGAGTAGAGACTATAGTTTTATCATAGTAACCATTAGGATTAGCGATTACAGTTTTACCATTGTAACCATTTAGATTAGAGAATATAATTTATCATAGTAACCGTTTAGATTAGAGTTTATAAATGTTACTGTAGTAACCATATTATAGATTAGAGATTCTAGTTTTACCACAGCAGCTATTTAGATTAGGGATTGTAGTCTCTTGTCTGCCTCTTTCACATCTTTTACCTCTTTCACATCCGTGTGTCTGTACAACTGATTTATCCGCCAGTGCCTCAGTGACGGGCTCACAGACTTCATGTCTTGCTGAATCTGCCACTGCAAAGTTAGCGGAATGCTTTAGTCACGAACCGGCTTGACTACTGCCATTCTCTGCTTTTTGGACTTCCATCTGAGCAGATTAACCGCCTTCAGCGAGTTCAAAATAATGCCGCAAGGCTTGTGAAGCGCAGGCGAAAACGAGACCACGTAACCCCTATACTGAAAGACCTTCACTGGCTTCCAATCCAATCCCGCATAAAGTTTAAGATTGCGACCCTTGCATACCGCCACTTTGATGGCAGTCTTCCGTCATACCTTTTCTCCAGTCTATTTACTTACCAGCCCTCTCGCTCACTGCGTTCATCGAGTGAGAAACTTCTCAAATTTCCAATGTACCATCGTAAATCTGCCGGTGAACGCTCTTTCAGATGTACTGCTCCTTTAATTTGGAATTCCTTACCAACTGAGCTGAGAAATGCCTCCCCCCTTACGCAGCTCAAAGCAAAGTTAAAAACTTACTTTTTCTTGCAGACTTTCGTGTAATCTCTACGGTATTTATGTGCACACACCCTGCAGACTCTCTCTCTCTCTCTCTCTCTCTCTCTCTCTCTCTCTCTCTCTCTCTCTCTCTCTCTCTCTCTCTCTCTCTCTCTCTCTCTCTCTCTCTCTCTCATCTCTGTCACGTCTCGTGCTGCTCTCTCTGTCATTTGTGTGTGTCGTGTGTGTGTTGTGTGTTGTGTGTTGTGTGTGTGTGTGGTTTTTGCCTGCGCTTTGATTTATAGTTATAAATATTATGAGAAATGCGCCATATAAATACCATGTATTATTTTATTATCATAGCAACCATTTAGATCAGAGATTATGAGTTTAAACATAGTAACCATTTAGATAGAGTTTTTACCATAGTAAACATAGACTAGAGATTAGAGATTTACCCTAGTAACCATTTAGATTAGAGATTACAGTTTTACGATAGTAACCATTTAGATCAGAGATAATAAGTTTTACGATAGTTACCATTTCGATTAGAGATTAGAAGTTTTACTACAATAACCATATTGATTACAGATTAGAAGTTTTACGGCCATAGTAGCCATACAGATTGAGATGACAGATTTATTGGTCATGTGTCCGTCTGAACGGCCGCTCGGACCTTGTCAGTGGCAGGTGCCCGGATGTAAGCCGCCATTTGCAAAGAGAGGACAACTGTTGCATTACATCTGCCTTTCGATTGAAGTCCGTCTATTGTTCTTGCAAAGGGATGGACTCCTTCCTGGACTGAGGTCTCTTTCCGCGTCAGTCCTTATCCCCTTTACGGCGGATAGAATGTAAACACGATTCAACAGTAAGAGACATAGATCCTCATGAGCCCCCGCGACAGCGGGGGCTCATGAGGATCTATGCCTCTTGCTGAGATCAGTTTGTATCCATCATCCTTGGCCGGTGTCGGCTTTTGGTCAAACTTAATGTACTTTCAGCGGTAGGCAAGGGGTTAATGTGGTGTTTTTGTCGGGTGCGAGGGAGGGGGGGTTGGGGGGGGGCGGGGGGGGGGGGGAAGCGAGAAGGGGAGGGGGGGGAGAGAGAGTGGGGGGGGGGGGGCTGTTAGTGATTGAACAGTATTACAGACGCCTCGCGACCAAAGGCGGTATAAATATTGCCCTTTATGATGATTGAGTGGCCAGTTAAATTTCCCCTCATCCCGACAGCCCCAATATCCCATAGAAAAGTAATAAATTCAAACTGATGCATGGCAGCACGGGGCCAGGGCGACATATTGGTCCGCATTCTGTCTGTCATGGTATATCGTGGTGGCGCCCACCCTTCACAGATTACATGGACTCGAAAACTATAGACCACCCCCTCCCTCCACTTCCTTTCCATGCTGCCGAACACACAACCTACACCCCCAAACCACATGAGGCAGATCCTCATGAGCCCCCGCAGATGCGGGAGCTCATGAGGATCAATGCCTCTTGTCTGCTTCTTTCACATCGTTTACCTCTTTCACATCCGCGTGACTCTACAAATGATTTATCCGCCGTCAGTAGTGCCTCAGTGACGGGTTCGCAGACTCCATGTCTTGCTGGTGGTAAAAGGTTAAACCCCTAAACCCCCATCCACACCACCACCAAAAACACCCCCACCACCGCCGCCACCCATTCTGCCCTTTTACTCGGCAGGAGAGAGGGATCCTCAGGAGCCAAGTCCGATTATCTGCCCTTTTCTCTACAACGGACGCAGATTTCCATAAGATTGCAGATTGGATGCACGATTGAATAAGCTGCCATTTCATTCGTGATAAAGAGTGTCCACACCTCACTGCAGTTAGACATAAAATATGCTTTTGATGTCATTTCCTATTCAATACCAAGAAATCCTATTCGTCCAAGGAACACAGATATACATTGGGCCAAATAGTAGCAAGAGGAACGACTGAACAAAATGCCAGTTCATCCGTGATATACAGTTTCCACGCCACATTGCCGTTAGACATAAAATACGCCTTTGATGCCATGACAGATTTAACACAAAATAATCTCATTCGTCCAAAAAACACAGGTATAAATTGGGCCAACAAGAGGCAAAAGGAACGACCATAAAAAAACGAATGAATACGCTGCCATTTTTTTTCCATGATCGGAGTGTCCACACCTCATTGCAGTCAGACATAAAATACGCCTTTGACACCACGGCAGAGTCAACACCAAGTAATCCCGCTTCGTCCAAGAAACACAGATGTCAATTGGGCCAACATGTGGCGAGAGGAACAACAAGAGGCAAAGAACTTCGTGAACCCCCCGCAAATGCGGCGGGTTCATGAAGTTCTTTGCCTCTTTCAAAATGGCGGTGTTTCCGTTTTCTAGGCGCACCACGCGAGAATGAACCATCACGCGAAATCGAGCCCGGGTCAGTTTCGCGAACGCCAGATCAAACCGGAGTCACTCACGCGTAGAAAATGTGGAGAGGACTTATAATGGCTCAGCCGTGTCCAGCCACTCCTCTGTAATTCTGGCACCTTTGCCATCAGTTTACGGTTTGTCACACTGACCCTTGCCAAAACAAGCAGTTTTCCAGGAGCAGACATTGGAAGCGACCATGACTTAGTGATGATGACCTTCTGACTCCGCCTAATGAAAGTCAACAAGCAGGGTCCCACCAGAATCAAGTTCGACCTCGAGAAGTTAAAAGACCCAGAGGTAGCGGAAGCCTTCCAGGCAAAGATAGGTGGAAAATTCGCGCCACTGCTGCTTCTAGGTGCAGAAGACACGGATGTGGACACACTGATCGACACATTTAACACTGTTGTAACCCAAACAGCCAGTGAGATCCTTGGCAAACACGGACAAGCAAAGAAACCTTGGGTTACAGTTGACTTCTTTGTTCTATGTGACAAGCGTCGAGAATTAAAGAAAAAAATCAGATGTAGAAGGAGCTAAACAATACAGGAAAATTAACCATGATATCAAGAAAAGCATGAAAAAGGCAAAGAATAAATGGATTGAAGATCAGTGTAAACACGTAGAAGAAAATCTGAGCAAAAATAATAGCAAAAGAGCATACCAGCTGATGAAAGACCTGACCAGTGTAAAACAAGGACGCCCCTCCATCATTCAAGACAGTGAAGGGAACTGTCTTACGGAAGAGTAAGACATACTGAAGAGATGGACAGAGTACTGCTCAGATTGTACAACCACCGAGCTACAGGGGACCCAGGCATACTTATCAACCCACCAGTGACCAACAATGGCAACTATCCCATCCTCCGAGAAGAAGTAGAGGCTGCAGTAAAGTCGCTGAAAAAAAGAGAAGGCAGCAGGAGCAGACAACATCCCCGCAGAACTAGTCCAAGAAGGGGGAGAAGACATGATAAGCGCTTTACTAACTAACTGCAATAAGATCCGGCAGTCAGGGGAATGGCCCACACCATGGACCCAATCACTTATAATAACTCTCTCAAATAAAGCAACTAACATCAATCCCAGAATTATCGCACGATCAGTCTAATATGCCACCCAAGCAAAGTCATGTTAAAGATCCTACTGAACAGACTGAAGCCGCAGGCAGAGGAGAGTTTTATGTGAGAGGTACCTCCAGCACCAGCAAGACCTCTATCATGTCTTTGTGGATTTTAAGAAAGCGTTTGACAGGGTGTGGCATGCACCCCTTTGGTCCACCATGAAGCTATACAACATCAATGCCAACCTGATCAAAGTCATAGCAAACCTTTACAACAAGGCCACTAGCGCAGTCTGCTTCAACGGCAAATAGGAAACTGGTTTAGGACAACAGTCGGAGTCAGACAAGGCTGCTTGCCCTCACCTACTCTTTTCAACATCTTTGCTGGAAAGAATCATGACAGACGCTCTGATAGATCATGAGGAAACTGTCAGTATTGGAGGCAGAACAATCACGAACTTACGCTTTGAGGATGACATTGATGGCCTTGCAGGAACAGAGAAGGAGCTAGTTCACTTGGTTAAAAAGCTAGACAGTACAGCCATTGCGTTTGGGATGGAAATCAGTGCAGAGAAGACCAAACTGATGACCAATAACACCAGTGGCATTGGCATTGACATCATGATTTAAGGCAACAAAATGGAAACAATTAATAAATTCAAATACTTAGGAGCCATTTGTGAAAGATGAGGGATCAAAATCAGAAATACTGTCCAGGATTGCGCAGACAACAGCACTGACAAGATTGAAGACCATATGAAAGGACAGAAACATCCCACTCTGCTCCAAGATCAGACTGATGCGCTCCTAAGTCCTCTCAGTGTTCTTGTATGCCTGTGAGTCATGGACCCTCACAACAGACTTTGAAAGTAGGATACAAGCCACTGAAATGAGATGTTTTCGAAGGTTGCTTGGCATTTTATACAGAGATCACATCCCGAACGAGGAAGTGGGAAGCAGAATCAGGCAAGTCATCGGGCCCTATGAAGACCTATTATTAGCCATTGTGAGAAAACGCATGGGCATGCCACGCGTTTAGCAGGGCTTGCCAAAACAATCCTGTAAGGCACTGTGCAAGGAGGACGAAGGAGAGGAAGACAGAGGAACAGATGGGAGGACAATATCTCAGAGTGGACCGGACTGACGCTGGGCGATACGCTGAGAATGACAGAGAACAGACAGGAATGGAGGGAGCTGGTTGTCAAGTCATAAGTGGTGCCCCAACGGTCGGCAAGACTACGGGATATCGATAGATAGATAGACATTGACCCTGGGTCAATCTCGCGTACGTAGAACTGACACAGGGTCCATTTCGCGTGGCTGGTCCTGCTCGCGTTGTCAAGGGGTTAATTTGCAGAGGCACGAGTCCATGAGGGTTTAACTCATTCTACCCCAGACACACCACAGCAGGATAAGGATCCACCATGATAGTTCAAGGGTGATGCCAGAATCGCCAAGCTATTCTGGCATCACCCTTGAACTATCATGGTCGATCTGTGTCCTGCACTGCAATGCAGTCTTGAGAGGACAGGGGCAAAATTTAAGGATTTTGGTGTTGGGGTAGAATGAGTTAAGCGTTAGACTGAGAAGAAGAAGGATGGTTAGAGTGCGTGGGTGGGTGGGTGGGTGGGTGGGTGGGTGGGTATATTATATATGTCGTGGCCTTTCATGCTTGTACACCGATTGTTCGAAATATGAAATAAACTTGACTGTGATAGTTCGTGGGTGGTGGGTTGCGGATGGGAGAGAGGGAGATGATTTTACAGAAAAAAGAACTAAGGAAAAGCGAAAGGCCCTTGTATCGATCTCCAGCTCTTCAATCATGTATTCTTAGAGTGCTCGACTTTCATTCCTGGCGTTTTTCCTCTCTCTCTCTCTCTCTCTCTCTCTCTCTCTCTCTCTCTCTCTCTCTCTCTCTCTCTCTCTCTCTCTCTCTCTCTCTCTCTCTCTCTCTCTCTCTCTCTCTCTCTCTCTCTCTCTCTCTTGTTTTATGTCTCTCTCTCCGCCCCTCTCTGTCTCTGTCTCTGTGTCTCTCTGTCTCTGTCTGTCTGTCTGTCTGTCGTCTGTTTCTCTCTCTCTCTCTCTCTCTCTCTCTCTCTCTCTCTCTCTCTCTCTCTCTCTCTCTCTCTCTCTCTCTCTTTCTCTCTCTCTCTCTCTTTTATGTCTCTCTCTCCGCCCCCTCTGTCTCTGTCTCTGTCTCTCTTTCTCTCTCTCTCTCTCTCTCTCTCTCTCTCTCTCTCTCTCTCTCTCTCTCTCTCTCTCTCTCTCTCTCTCTCTCTCTCTCTCTCTCTCTCTCTCTCTCTCTCTGGTGTTGTTTCTGAGTGCCGTCCTCTCTACATTGTGCCGTTATTCGCCTTGACCTGATCGTTATCACGGTTGAGTGGACACGGCGCTGATTGAACTGTGTTTCACCTGTCTCTACTGAGCGTGGTTCCTTCTAATTTGGGCTCTCCGAAACAAACAGAAAACAACAGCAAAAAGTGTGCAATGTTTAAAAATATAGTTGCCATCCACAAATAACTCATTGACGTACCGCATTCTGTCCGCGACACACCACAGCAAGATATGGTTTCACCATGACAGTTCAAGGGGCGGTGGCAGAATAGCTTGGCGCCTATGGGCGCCAAGCTATTCTTCCACCACCCTTGAACCATCATGGTCGATCTGTCTCCTAAATTGTAATGCAGTCCTCAGAAGATACCTCCAACATGTGCTTATTTCGTACAATGATAACTGAAATGTTTTTCTCATAATGTAGATCAGGACAGACAAGTCACAGTGCAACGTGCCCGCACTGACCGGAGATTGGCGACTGCGTGGCGAGCACAAGCCATATCGTGCCCATCAGAGAGCCCGCAAGGCAGTTACATATTTCTCTCTCGTCCCCTCCATGTGACAAACAGCGCCTTGTCTTCCTATTTTTTCGTGTGTGTCCACTGTGAAAATGTTCTGCAGATTTTGGCCACCCGATAAAACGCGGGTATTCTGCAGATGTTGAGCATGCGACAGGAAGTGCGTATTATTTCGACAGATGCTGGGCACTCGATGTGACTCCCAGTAGCAATAAGTCTTCGGTCCCCTGCAGCCGTCGAGGGCCCGAGGACTTTTACTCACTGGGAAATGCGTACATTCTGCAGATGTTATAATGCGTACATTCTGCAGATGTTATAATGCGTACATTCTGCAGATGTTATAATGCGTACATTCTGCAGATGTTATAATGCGTACATTCTGCATATCAGTGTTATAATGCGTACATTCGGCAGATGTTATAATGCGTACATTCTGCAGATGTTATAATGCGTACATTCTGCAGATGTTGTAATGCGTACATTTTGCAGATGTTATAATTCGTACATTCTGCAGATGTTATAATGCGTACATTCTGCAGATGTTATAATGCGTACATTCTGCAGATGTTATAATGCGTACATTCTGCATATCAGTGTTATAATGCGTACATTCTGCATATGTTATAATGCGTACATTCTGCAGATGCTATAATGCGTACATTCTGCATATGTTATAATGCGTAAATTCTGCAGATGCTATAATGTGTACATTCTGCATATGTTATAATGCGTACATTCTGCATATCAGTGTTATAATGCGTACATTCTGCATATGTTATAATGCGTACATTCTGCATATCAGTGTTATAATGCGTACATTCTGCATATGTTATAATGCGTACATTCTGCAGATGCTATAATGCGTACATTCTGCATATGTTCGGCACCTGATGGAAAATGTGTATTCTGCAGATGTTTGGAACTCGATAGGAAATGTGTACTCTACAATATGGCACGCGAGGTCAAGTGCTTATTCTACATCTATTGGCCAGCCAAGACAACATCGGTCTATTCAACGGATGTTGGGGGACCCGATAAAATAAATGCTCAATACTACAAACACTGGGCATCCGACAGGGAACGCGAATTCTACAGATATTGGGCAACGGCCAGGCAATGAGTATTGCGGGATTCTGTTCTAGTCAAAGTCATGTCGCTTCTTTCCTCTACGTGTGTTTTGTTTGTTTCATTTTGTGTCTTATGTATTATAATGTTGGTCTGAGGTCTCGACCTTTCAAGGCGTGTTTCTTTCTTTCTTGGTTATTATTGTTTACTACTGATCCAGACGGCATCATGTGGGTTCTTATACGGGTTGCATTGTGCTTATTGGAACACTCTCCCACTCTGTCTCCGTCAGAAACACTCGCTCTCCTCCTTCCAGTCCGCCCTCAAAACTCACCTCTTTCAACAGTTCTAGCACTATATCACCACACTCCCCACCCCAAGCTGACCGTCGTAATGTATTTTCACTATTTGTGTCACGTGAGTCATTGTCTAAAGCGTGCGCATGCGTGTGCGAGTTGTGAGTGCGCGCTTAGAGTTATAATTATTATAAGATAAGCGCATTATAAATACCGTAATTATTAAAATTATTTATTGAGTTGGCGTTGTATACGCTGTAAGATAGACGTGGCCCGGAGTGTTTGTATACTATCATTTCTAGAGACCGAGCGGCTGACACTTCTGCCACTGTTTGAGCCATAGCGGAACGCGCTGGGTGACAATGGGATAAAACAGTTCTAACAGTCCCAAAACAGGGGCGACAAGTCCACTAGTACACAGATTCCACTGTGCTTTTCATCTCTCGTGCCTCAGACCGTCCTGACCCTAACCCCTTTAATGCCACGAGCCAGGAAGGATGTCAATCTCTGAAACAGTGCCAGCTTCACGACGGGCCAATGGTCGATTTCCGGAGATGAGAAGTGGGTCAAAATGGCGCGCGTTTTGACGAAAACAGTGGATTAACAGCTCGGACAAACACGCGATATCGACTGATTGTCCGGGCTCTAATCCACTGTGTCCGTCGAAGAGTGAAGTTTTGATCTACTTCTGAATTCCCAGACAACGTCCGTTAACCCCATCAACGCGAGGCGCACTGCTATTGAAGAGCCAAGAGGGAGGTATAGATCCTTATGAGCTCCAGCAACTGCGGCGGGTGATGTGGGTCTAGACCTCCTGCCTTTGGGTGGTTTGGATGTGTTCCAGCAGTTACATGGATAACGACATATAGAAGACAGCGCTAGCTACCAGCAGATAGTGTTACCACAGACAATAAGACAAATCCGTCACGCGGAACAGCGGGACACGAAATACAACTCTGTTGCACGGTCCCAGAGCGGGCCCCAATATCTCTGCTGGCTGACACGGCCGCTGTCCAATCAAAAACGTTTTTTTTTTTTTTGTTGTTTTTTTTTGTCGAGACGGAGAGAGCCGCTGGTCAATTACAAAGAGTGTTGTAGAGACCGATTGGGCAGCTGACCAATCACAACAGATTTTTACAAACCGGGAGAGAGACTGGACAGACACCAAGGGGTATAAACAAGCAGAGTAACTGACCAGTCACAATTCCTAAACAACGGATTTGTTCAATAGCATGTCAGTTGAAAGGTCCTGGTAAATCAAAGTGGCACAGTTGGAGTGCGACTGAGTTGATCAATGTTCAGGTCGTACTACATAGGCAATAGATTTCCCTGTCCCCCCATAACCCGCCCGTCAGGGCCGTCCATGATCACCTCGGTGCTGTGGACGTTAAACCCGAACTAACCAGTCACAAAAGGTTTTGTATAAAGACCGATAGACCAACCGACCAATTTCAAAAAGCTTTGTATAAACCTATAGAGCAACTGGCCAGTCAGTACGCGGCGATGAGGTCTCCAGTGGGTGGCGTGATTTGTTCAGTCCTAGAAAAGAAAATGATGTCCGTAGGTGGGGGGGGGGGGGGGGGAGGGGGAGAGGGGGAGGGGGGGGGGGAGGGTGCCAGGAACGGGGATGGGGGGGGGAGGGATTTGGATACTTTACTTTTTCTCGGGGGGTTACTCCTCTCCCCCACCCCTCCCCCCGCTTCCGGATGGTGGCTTGGTTAGAGGGGTGGGGTTCCTTCACTAGGGTGTAATGAAAGAATAAGACAACAAGACAAGCTACTCAAACATGTGTGTGTGTGTGGGGGGGGGGGGGGGGACGAGTAGAAAAGAAAATATACTAGACTCAGTTTTTTAAATAAATCTTAACAGACAAAAGATTAAAAGTGTGCTGCTTCCACGCGAATAGACCAGTTCACCGTTATTGCCATATGATGTGTTCACGTATGCGCGTAAAGTGAAGGGGAGGCAATCGTTTGAGAGTGCCCGTAACTCTTGTCATGCCAGGGGCAGTAAGGAGGAACTAGGGCAGAGTGGCGCACGAGTTTGCTCCCTTTTTATCATCCATCCTCCTCTTTTTCTGAATGTCTGTAGGAAGATCTATTATCAATGACTTCTCCCCCTTAGAAGTCGGAAGTGCAGGAAGTGAAAATGAAAATGGCCAGCTGCCCAGTTCCTACACGTTTTTACAATAGCGGGGGTGTACATTCTCATCGCTCCCTGTTTGACAACGCGCAGATTCATGAGATTCGAGACCTCAAATAAATAAAAAATATATTGAGTGCCGATTAATTTTCTTCTTTTTGGGGGTTCAATTCCTGTGTAATAACAAATTGCGTCCCCTAAAAAAGCACGTGCTCTCAATAATCTAAGCTACTGGGGCTAGTGGCACAAGTGAGCGTATCTTGCGCCCGTCACTAAGCAAGGCGCTCGGCCGCGATAGCGTAGCACCTTGCTTAGTGGCAGGCGCACGACTAAGCTTACTCCTGCAACAAGCCTCTGGCATATGAAAAAAATGTCGGATGAGACATTGCTTTTCTTTTGGCTCCTTTTTGTCTGCACGATTCGTGTTTTCGGGAACATGAAAGCTCATGCCTTTAGCCGACGGAAAATTTCACTTTGAGACTGATTGTACTTTTCTATTGTCTAGTTTCCAAGTCCCTACAGCCATGGGGGGGGGAGGGGGGGGGAACTCTTGCTGGGGGCTTGTTCTTTTTCTCCTTGTTAGTGTGTGATTACAACTTGAGCGCCAGTGAAGCGAGAAAAGCCGGCCATGCGGAATAAAAAATGATGTAGCTTGCAGAGTGACTTCCCTGCCAGGAACAAAAACTGACCCCGATCCAACGGCAAGAGGCATGGATCCTCATGAGACCCGGGACCTACGGGCGCGGGGGCACATGAGGATCTATGCCTCTAGCTGAGTGTGCTTTGTGTTCATGGCTCTTGGAGAGGTTTTCGGCGCTGAACTTCTGAAACCTGATCTGCAGCTCGGGCGCACTCTTGATGGGTGCAGCGGACATCAGATGATGCAGTGTGTGCAGCGGGCAGTTCATACAGAAACTTGATCGGAATCAATCTCCACCAGTCTTTAGTGCGAGGAATCGAGTTACGCTCCACGGGGCAAGCAGTTTAGCAATTCAAGTGGATCTCATTGGATCTTGTTTTTCTTTCTTGTGGGGGAAGGGGGAGGGGGGAGGGGCAGAAATGCAGTGTGTGCGTTAAAGCCAGAGAGAGAGAGAGAGAGAGAGAGAGAGAGAGAGAGAGAGAGAGAGAGAGAGAGAGAGAGAGAGAGAGAGAGAGAGAGAGAGAGAGAGAGAGAGAGAGAGAGAGCAAAGCTACGTTTGAAAACAGGAAAAGAAATCTCCGACATTTTTTCATGACGACTTGATGGTTGTGCGTCACTGAAATTGTTGGAAGGTCACGTGATTACCGTGGATTACAGCGGACGGCTAACCAGATTACCCGGCCACAGCGTCTGTTCGATGTAACCAGCTAGCAAAACACAACTGTCGCTTCCTTTAACTCATCAGCCCGACGGCCGTAGTTTTCCCAAATTTTGGAGACATCATCTAATGACTATGCACCAGTTGCAGGAGATGGATCGACCAAGGCAATTCAAGGGCAGTGTCAGATTAGCTTGGCGCCGACAGCCCCCAAGCTAATCTGGCACTGCCCTTGAATTAAAATGGTCGATCCATCTCCTGCTGTAGTGCGTCAGGGCTGAATGGGTTAATGAACTGTGTCAATGGGGCGACAACCTGAGCGTCCCTGAGCACCAGTGGCCTCCCTTGGTGGCAGGGCTTTCTGATCAGAGATCACGCTCTGGTTCATGTTAGTACGTCACAAGCGGAATATTGTGTGTATGTGGATGGGGGAGGAGAGACCCAGTAAACAGTCCCCGGACCCACGACGGCCTCAGTGGGCCCGGGCAAGTTTTGCTACTGGGCGAGTTGGCTGTGGTCAGTGGTCGGTTGTATCCGGTGATGACTCTGGTCAGTCACGTCAAGTCATGTGACAGGAAATGGTCAGGGATATTAACCAGATTCTCTCTCTCTCTCTCTCTCTCTCTCTCTCTCTCTCTCTCTCTTTCTCTCTCTCTCTCTCTCTCTCTCTCTCTCTCTCTCTCTCTCTCTCTCTCTCTCTCTCTCTCTCTCTCTCTCTCTCTCTCTCTCTCTCCCTCCCCCGGGTGGGATTGTCTCGGTAGGGCTCCCGCAATTGGTGATTTTGACACGTGCATACATCTTCGTATGGATACCGGCTGTGTGTTTTGTTAAATCATTGTTGCTGTCTGTAGTGTTGTTGTAATTCGCATTACTTTCGATGTTGTTTGTGAGTGTCAATGTACCTTTGCCTGTCATTGTATGTCAGTAGCAAGGACAGATTGGAAGAAAGGCCTGCGCGCCTAATATCTCAATCCTTGATAAATAAAGTTTCAGTCAGTCAGTCAGTCTCTCTCTCTCTCTCTCTCTCTCTCTCTCTCTCTCTCTCTCTCTCTCTCTCTCTCTCTCTCTCTCTCTCTTTCTCTCTCTCTCTCTCTCTCTCTCTCTCTCTCTCTCTCTCTCTCTCTCTCTCTCTCTCTCTCTCTCTCTCTCTCTCTCTCTCTCTCTCTCTCTCTCTCTCGGTGTCTCGTGACAGCTGTGCGAGTGGCTAACAATGTTCTGGAATCCAGTGCCCCTGACAGTGAGTGATTGTAAGAAGATTAAGGACAGGCGTCCTGCGGGTTCTCCACATAAAACACTCTTTGCACTCCCTCCGTGTTTTAGCGGGACATTTAAAAATATCCCGGATATACGATAAAAGATCACAAATTTGAATTGCCCTCTGAAGACTAGAAACGAATTCGGGAGATAGATAGATCACATGAGAGTTAAAGGGTGGTGCCAAAATAGAGAACAACATATGTTGCCGTTCAGCAATGACAAAACATCATGTATCGACCGTGAAACGTCAAGGGTAGTGCCAGAATCTTAGCGACATAAACCGACAAGCGACGGTTAAATATGGCACTGTAGTGTGCAGTGGCTGGTGACAGAAATTAACTCTGTGGCTGTCAATAGCGGTTTTAGTTCCGATGATTCCTCCAGGAATCATCGCGACTAAAACCTCTTTCGAGAGCCCAAGGAGTAAACATTAAAGGTTTAGTGCTTAACGTCTTTTGTCCACTATAAATTTGATTTGAAAGATGGCGCACCGAACAAAATTTGACCCCAGCTACATTAGAACCCACAACCTTTGGGACGAGAGTCGGACCCTCTATCACCGAGTCCCCCAGCTCCTCGCCGAAGGGTTGAGACGGGTACAATGAAATATAGCAGGGACGTGTGCAATGACGTGTGCAGGGACGTGTGCAGGGACGTGTGCAAGGACGTGTGCAATGACGTGTGCAGGGACGTGTGCAGGGACGTGGGCAATGACGTGTGCAATGACGTGTGCAATGACGTGTGCAGGGACGTGTGCAATGACGTGTGCAGGGACGTGTGCAGGGACGTGTTCAAGGACGTGTGCAGGGACGTGTGCAATGACGTGTGCAATGACGTGTGCAATGACGTGTGCAGGGACGTGTGTAACGTAGAGTGCAATGACGTGTGCAATGACGTGGGCAATGACGTGTGCAGGGACGTGTGCAGGGACGTGTGCAATGACGTGTGCAATGACGTGTGCAGGGACCTGTGCAGGGACGTGTGCAAGGACGTGTGCAGGGACGTGTGCAATGACGTGTGCAGGGACGAGTGCAATGGACGTGTGCAATGACATGTGCAATGACGTGTGCAGTGACGTGTGCAGGGACGAGTGCAATGGACGTGTGCAATGACGTGTGCAATGACGTGTGCAGGGACGAGTGCAATGGACGTGTGCAATGACGTGTGCAATGACGTGTGCAGTGACGTGTGCAGGGGCGTGTGCAAGAACTAGCGACAGCACCGCATGCTGACATAACAGAAGAAAGTTGTCCGCATTAAGGAAATATTGACAAACGCCTGTAATTTAATCCCGACCTGAGCCTCCACCCCCTCATCCCCCCCCCCCGCCTCCCCCCCCCTACCCCCCCCCCCCCACCCGCCTGCCCCTGTTCCAAAACCCTGGGTCTGTTGCCCGCTACCCAGTGAAAAATCACCCTCGGGACGAGAGACAAATTGCCCCATCGGTCAGGACTCGAGCGGAAAATCAGAATCGGTGGAACGAGACAAAAACGTGTTTGGAAAAACTCCCGGCATGCACTGAGAACGGGAAAGAGAAACATACGTCACGATCGGAGAAAAAAAAAGAGAGGTGGTGTGGGTTGTGTGTGTGCACAGATGAGGGGCGTGAGGGGGTGGGGGGTAGTGGTTCCCTACCCCATTGGGTCGTACATTCGGTCGTACATTGGGTCGTACATTGGGTCGTACTATTGGGCTGACGGTAGCGGTATTTCTCGGGTTGATTCTTTGTTATTCCTGCAGGATGTCAGGGTGTTGTTATTCCTACGGGATGTCAGGGTGTTGTTATTCCTGCAGGATGTCAGGGTGTTGTTATTCCTTCAGGATGTCAGGGTGTTGTTATTCCTACCGGATGTCAGGCTGTTGTTATTCCTGCAGGATGTCAGGTTGTTGTTATTCCTGCAGGATGTTGTTATTCCTGCAGGATGTCAGGCTGTTGTTATTCATGCAGGATGTCAGGCTGTTGTTATTCCTGCAGGATGTCAGGCTGTTGTTATTCCTGCAGGATGTCAGGATGTTGATATTCCGGCAGGATGTCGGGATGTTGTTGTTCCTGCAGGATGTCAGGGTGTTGTTATTCCTGCAGGATGTCAGGCTGTTGTTATTCCTGCAGGATGTCAGGGTGTTGTTATTCCTACAGGATGTCAGGCTGTTGTTATTCCTGCAAGATGTCAGGATGTGGTTATTCCTGCAGGATGTCAGGGTGTTGTTGTTCCTGCAGTATGTCAGGGTGTTGTTATTCCTGCAGGATGTCAGGGTGTTGTTATTCCTGCAGGATGTCAGGGTGTTGTTATTCATGCAGGATGTCAGGGTGTTGTTATTTGTGCAGGATGTCAGGGTGTTGTTATTCCTACAGGATGTCAGGGGGTTCTTATTCCTGCAGGATGCCAGGGTGTTGTTATTCCTACAGGATGTCAGGGTGTTGATTTTCCTGTAGGATGTCAGTGTGTTGTTATTCCTGCAGGATTTTAGGATGTTGCTATTCAGGCAGGATGTAAGGGTGTTGTTATTCGTGCATGATGTCAGGGTGTTGTTATTCCTGTATAATGTCAGTATGCTGTTATTCCTGCAGGATATCAGGGTGTTGTTATTTATGCATGATGTCAGTGTTTTGTCATTCCTGCAGGATGTCGAGGTGTTGGTATTCCTTCAGGATGTCAGGGTGTTGTTATTCCTGCAGGATGTCAGGGTATTGTTATTCCTGCAGGATGTCAAGGTGTTGTTATTCCTGCAGGATGTCAGGATGTTTTTATTCCTGGAGGATGTCAGGGTGTTGTTATTTGTACAGGATGTCAGGTTGTTGTTATTCCGGCAGGACGTCAAGATGTTTTTTTTTATTATTCCGGCATGATGTCAGGATGTTGTTTTTCCGGCAGGATGTCAGGGTGTTATTCCGGCAGGATGTCAGGGTGTTGTTATTCCTGCAGGATGTCAGGATGTTGTTATTCCGGCAGGATATCAGTGCGTTGTTATTCCAGCAGGATGTCAGGGTGTTGTTATTTCGGCATGATGTCAGGATGTTGTTATTCCGGCAGGATATCAGTGTGTTGTTATTCCTGCAGGACGTCAGGTTGTTGTTTTTCCGGCAGGACGTCAGGGTGTTGTTATTCCTGCAGGATGTCAGGATGTTGTTATTCCTGCAGGATGTCAGGGTGTTGTTATTCCGGCAGAATGTCAGGGTGTTGTTATTCCGGCAGGATGTCAGGATGTTGTTATTCCGGCAGGATGTCAGGATCTTGTTATTCCGGCAGGATGTCAGGGTGTTGTTATTCCTGCAGGATGTCAGGATCTTGTTATTCCGGCAGGATGTCAGGAAGTTATTATTCCGGCAGGATGTCAAGATGTTGTTATACGGCAGGATGTCAGGACGTTGTTATACGGCAGGATGTCAGGATGTTGTTATATGGCAGGATGTCAGGATGTTGTTATACGGCAGGGTGTCAGGATGTTGTTATTCCGGCAGGATGTCAAGATGTTATTCCGGCAGGATTTCAGGATGTTGTTATACGGCAGGATGTCAGGATGTTGTTATACGGCAGGATGGCAGGATGTTGTTATACGGCAGGATGTCAGGATGTTGTTATTCCGGCAGGATGTCAGGATGTTGTTATTCCGGCAGGATGTCAGGATGTTGTTATTCCGGCAGGATGTTAGGATGTTGTTATTCCGGCAGGATGTCAGGATGTTGTTATACGGCAGGATGTCAGGATGTTGTTATACGGCAGGATGTCAGGATGTTGTTATATGGCAGGATGTCAGGATGTTGTTATACAGCAGGATCTCAGGATGTTGTTATACAGCAGGATGTCAGGATGTTGTTATACGTCAGGAAGTCAGGATGTTGTTATACGTCAGGAAGTCAGGATGTTGTTAGAATGTTGTTATACGTCAGGAAGTCAGGATGTTGTTACACGGCAGGATGTCAGGATGTTGTTATACGTCAGGACGTCAGGATGTTGTTATACGGCAGGATGTCAGGATGTTGTTGAGGATCTATGCCTCTTGCAGTTGGTCTGTGTTCACATTTTCCCGGCACTAAACGTTTTAATCTTTCCCTCGTAGAATTGGACAATAATCTGCCACAAGATTGGGTGCGGGGTTTCCAAATAAACGCCAGATCAGTATCGAACATGAAGTTTGTCTCAGGCAGAAATAACTCTCCGTTAACTTCTAGACTACAAGGTGGCTTTGAATGTTAGTTTCACATTCTTACTTTTGCACGAACTTTGTGAGATTTAATCTGAGTCGTGCGTGCCGAAACACAGACAAGTTTATATAGGAACCCCTTCCTGGCCAACGTCGTAAATTTTGTTTCTGAAACGTGTGTTGACTGGAGCGACCAAGAGCCACGGCTGTCGGAAGTACTTGACACAACATAATCTCTGCAAGAAGCATAGATCCTCATGAGCCCCCGCGGTCGCGGGGTCTCATGAGGATCTATACCTCTTGCAGTTGGTTGGTGTTAACCTTTTCTTCCCAGTTAAGGGGTTAATTTGAGGTTCTTAGTCTTACACACACTTTGTGAGATTTGGTTCAAATCGTACATGCCGAGAAACAGACGATAAGTTTATTAATGATCAAAATGAATAACTTGTCGAATTAAAAATGGTTAATTGTAAATCATCTTTTTTGGTCACACGGTAAACGCTCAATAACTCCACAAACACTTGGTATTTTGCCTCCAAACAATCGTTAATAGAGAGTGTATTGTTCCCATTGTGTACACACAGTACACACAGAGAGATCTAAAATAACTTGAGTATATCTCGAAGCAAATTTTGCAGCGGATTGGGTTTTCAAATAACCGGTAACCGGAAACCTGCCTATTAGACGGAACACCATGTGATCTCATTTGTTATCTTGGACATTACGGTTCCAGACACGAGGTTCGATATCATATCACAAAGGTCTCTGTAAGTGCTGGGCTGTGACTTTGAGCCTTATAGATCCACCACCGTCAAATCCCAAAGCAAGACACATGCATCGTAATTCAATCTAACTCCCGCGGTGTGCAAGCTGCCTCGTTCATATCACACAATGTTCCCCGAAACAGACACTCCCAGGGGAGACAATAAAACCCACTTTCTTAACTCATTCCAAATTCAACATCACCTACCTGCAAGAGGTATAGATCCTCATGAGCCCCCGCAATTGCGGGGGCTCATGAGGATCTATGCCTCTTGCTGAAATCACTTTGAACGCAGGTTCCCGGGACCTGTAAGGTTTGTAGGTGTTGAGCTAACCATATGGAAGGTTGCAGACACACACATCTGCATCAGCTAGCACTGAGCAGGCTAATATTTCCGGTTTAACCCAAAACATTAACAAATCGTGCGGTAGCTGGCTTTTCTAAGCGTGCTTCTTTCTTCGTTGGGCTGTTCTCTGCCTTTCACACGCTTGGCCGTCATTGTGTTGGTGACTTTAGCACAAACTGCGAGAGAGCAGGATCTAGTGACGGCGTCAGATTACGGCGCCGCTGTGCTAGCGGGCGTCCCTCTCGCATTCCCTCCCTTTCCAGTCACTCTTCACACCAAGGCAGCGCTGTATCGATCACGTGAGTGCCCGTCCGCACCGCCTCTCCGTGTTCTGTCTCGCGGTCCTCTGTCTCTCCCGCGACAAAGTTTGGCAACAACGACTTTGGCGCCTCAGGTGACAAGACACACCTGTCTTCATTTTGCGTCCAGTAAGCGCGGGCACGGAGTAAGCCCGCTGTTCGCTCGCGCACAGCTGTGCTGTGCGCGAGCGAACTGCAGGCCGACGCCGGCCCAAAGACCGTTGCTTACTACGCAGAACAGCGTCTCGTGTCTGTGTGTCGGCCAACGCCTGTTCAATCGCTTGATCAAGTTTGAGACGCAATCACAAAGTAATGGATTGATCCGGTGTCAAAGTCGATCGTGATGGCATTACGAATTGTGTTTCCTGCAGGTTCGTGCACGTGCGCTGGTGTTTCGTCTTTGAGGAAACGAGTTCTGATGTGACCACGTGACCGGTTAAGGTCTTTCTTCTGCGGAAAATTGGGTATAGGCCGACTGCAAGAAACACTTACAACCGCTGCTTGGTTTTTCGATGAAAACGACAGAGAGTCGCGGGCGGTAGGTTATGTTTCGTGTCCCCATCACTTGTGTTTTTTTCCCGGAAACAAAACGCGTGAACTCGAGGGACATAGATGTACATGTCTCCCCGCGTCTACATTTCCGGCATGTGAGTGTTTGTGCGATGTATTTTTAGCAGTGATGTGGTTAAAGCTGTGGAACGACCGCTCGTTTGTAATTAAATCCATGTAACCCCGTCAGGCGCCAAGCTAATCTGGCACCAGCCTTGAATTATCATGGTCGATCCATCTCCTACTTTAGTGCGTTGGGGTTAGGTAGGCCAAGGTAGGCAGCCAATCTGGCACCACCCTTGAATTATCATTGTCGATCCATCTCCTACTGTACCGCGTTGGAGTTAAATAGGCCAAAGTAAGGCAGCTTTTTGTGTGTAACGTTATGGTCGATTCTATGCTTGAAATGAATTGTGATGGGTTTTTTTTTTTTTTTTTTTAGCGTCACACATGATTTTCGGTTGATGCAGACTGCAGCCTTGCATGACCAGGTGTAAAGCAGGCCTAATAGGATGAACAAGTAACCTGTTGCGCTGGGAGTTGAACTTAATCAGGCGTGTCGAACTGAAATTGCTTTTTTTTTTCATTGCTGCTAAATCTGATCAACTCTCCGTCCAAATCACAACGAAATGAGCAAACGATAAAACAAAATTTTCATTAGCGTTGTCAACTGTTATTTTCGTTTTCATTTCAAGCTGTGCGTGTCCACCATTTACCGACATTCACTGACGCATGACGGATCCGCTCTGCTCTCTAAAGGTAAAAAGACAGTACGTCATCGATTTACATCATCTATGACATCATCAGTAACTTGGAACTTTGGTCAGCTATTACATCACTTTCTTAATGACATCGTAGCTACTTGCAATACTTATAAACAACAATTACGTCACCTATTACGTCACCCTATCTTTACATCTTGTCACATGGCAACTTTGGCTAAAGAAGGCTAGTAATTCCGAGTATTGCACAATGGTGCTGAGCAGTTGTTGGTTTTTGTTCAATGTATCAAATTGAAAAATTCCTTCAGGTCAAAGTTTACATTATGACAAACATATGATAGGGTTCCTTGTTACTGTCATTACACTTTAGACGTTCACTACAAATAGCTTATCAACAAGTCGCGTTTCAGACAAAAGCTGTGCATTCATGTCCGGGGTTCTATGGAAGGTTAATTTCCACCGACGTCTCATTTGTCGTTTAGTAAGCTGAGAAATGGCTGCTTGATTATCAATTCTGTAATTGTTTCAAAGCGAACTAAGCAGGGTAAATAAATCCACGGCTGTGGAGTGAATTTCATAGGGTCAAAGTTTACTTTATTACAAAGTAATTTTTTTTTTTTTTTTGTATGATAAGTTCATTGTCGGGGGTCATATGAAAGTTTAATTTACACCCAAGTCACCTGTCGTTTAGTAAGCTGAGAAATGGCAAGGTTGTTTCGAAGCGAAAAACATAGGCTAGTTGTTTCCGCTCAAAGTGCGCCAGCAATCAGCAGTGTTAAATGCTTAACCCCTTCCAGGCCACTGTAGGTACATTTTTGTTTGTGAAATCTTGCTGATATACCCAAAGCCAACAACATCGAACAAACATGAGTATAAATTCGTCTCAGCAAGAGGCATAGATCCTCATGCGCCCCCGCAGTCGCGGGGGCTCATGAGGATCTATGTCTCTTGCAGTTGTCTATCTCGTGTTTATTTTTTTGGAGAGTGAAGGATTAAGCTGCACGTGCATCATTTTGGAAGTTCAGTCAGGTTTCATTGTACCCAAATGCCGAGTAAATGTAACTGTGTATGTTGTTTTTGTGCGGAAATGTGTTATACGAGTGGCGCGATTTTTCAAAGCAAGAAGCGGTCGGGGCCCGTGAATAAGCATGATCATATCCGACTTTGGTTATACATGGTCCTGTTTTCCGCAAACCCGCCCACTTTACACTGCATCATGCGCTAACACGCCTTCTTCACAAAAGATTTACATATTCGAATCTAAATTAATGAACTTTGCTGAAAGTTTTTTTTTTGCTGGGGGCGGGGGGGGGGGGGGGGGGGGACCCTTTGGCTGTCGGTAGCGGATTTAGTCGCGTTGATTCCTGCTGGATGTCCGGCAGGGTGTTGATATTCCTGCAGGATGCCAGGCTCTTGATATTCCTGCAGGACGTCAGGTTGTTGATATTCCTGCTGGATGTCAGGTTGTTGATATTCCTGCTGGATGTCAGGTTGTTGATATTCCTGCAGGACGTCAGGTTGTTGATATTCCTGCTGGATGTCAGGTTGTTAATATTCCTGCTGGATGTCAGGTTGTTGATATTCCTGCAGGACGTCAGGTTGTTGATATTCCTGCAGGACGTCAGGTTGTTGATATTCCTGCAGGACGTCAGGTTGTTGTTATTCCTGCAGGAATCATGACGACAAAAAGCGCTACCGACAGCCAAAGGGTTAATAAGGGAATAATCATCAGCAGCAGCAATGGTGGGAATGAGCTTTGCTTGGTTTGATAGAAGCCGTTGCTGAGACAGTGACAGGAAAGTCATATGTGTCATAATCCTATAGTCTGTAGTCTGCTGTGCACGGCTGTGAGCCAGCTAGAAAGCTGTTATGGACGTACACAAGTGTCATAATCTTACAGATTGTAGTCTGCTTTGACCCTGGCTCGGAGCTAGATAGAAAGCTGCGTTATAGGCGTACACAAATGTCATCATCTTACAGACTGTACTCTGCTGTGATCACATCTCGGAGCCAGTTAGAAAGCTGCGTTATGGACGTACACAATTGTCTTAATCCTACAATCTGTAATTTGCTGCGACCACAGTTTTGAGCCAACTAGAAAGCTGCGTTATGGAAGTACACAAGTGTCTTAATCCTACAATCTGTAATCTGCTGTGACCACAGCTGTGAGGGAACTAGAAAGCTGCGTTATGCACGTGTACAAGTGTAAAGTGTTAGTGACCCGGGTTGTGTTGGCTGCGGCCTGGACGTGGCTAACCGTCGTGCACTGCTCATCTCCCACCCTCGGGCCGCCACACTCACCCCCGGGTCAGGAAGTCCACGGCAACAACGCGTCGGCCTCACGCGGACAGACAATGCAAAGCCACGCCGCAGTAACCCCGCAATTTCCCAATACGAGGCCAGAATCACGTGATGCCAATGTGACGTCATCAGCCGCCCCTATGACGATGCAGGCGGCGTGGCGCGTGAAGCGTGACGTGACGTCAAAAAGACCAACCATCCAGCACTGTGGCGGCGAGAACGTTCTCCCCACTCGTCACGGGCACACCCTGCTTAACGTGGCCATCTTCGCGCCCTTCAACACCAGTTTCCGGTTTGCTCTACACAGAGTCCTTCCGGCAGTGACGCGCGCCGAGCACGTGGTGCACCAGAGGCAGATGTTGCCTGGATACCGCTTCCACTGGATCCCCGGTGACTCCAAGTGCAACTCGCGCGACGCGCCTCTCCACGCCTTTGACACGGTGACGCGTTACAAAATGGCGCTGTTCCTGGGCCCCGTGTGTGACTACAGCCTGGCTCCCGTAGCGCGCTACGCCGCCTTCTGGAACATCTCGGTGGTCGCCCCTGGCGGCTTCGCGCACAACTTTGGCCAGAAGCTGGAGGGGCCGGACGGGGCGGAGTACCCGCTTCTCACCCGCATCGGCTGCACGTTCAACTCCATGGCCTTGACCGTGCTGGACGTCCTTCGCTACCACCAGTGGAATAAGGTCAAGGTCATATACCGGGCGCTGGACCACAGTAACATAGTGCCGGCATTCTGTCACCTGGCGACGGGCGCGCTGGGCGAGTACATGGAGAAATCCGGGCGAATCAAATTTGACATGCACCGCGTGGTGGACACGGACTACGGGCGAGTTCTTTTGGAACAGCTAGACACCAACTATGCCGGTCAGTCCCTCCATTCGTCTGTGCGTGTGTGTCCGTCTGTCTGTCTGTGTGTGTGTGTGTGTGTGTGTGTGTGTGTGTGTGTGTGTGTGTGTGTGTGTGTGTGTGTGTGCCCGTCTGTACGTGCGTCTGTCTGTGTGTGTTACACTGGTTGTCTCACTCGATTGCTCTTCGATTCAACCAGTGTGTGTGTGTGTGTGTGTGTGTGTGTGTGTGTGCGGAGGTGTGTCTGTGTGTGTGTGTGTGTGTGATGGTGTGTGTGTGTGATGGTGCGTGTGTGTGTGTGTGTGTGTGATGGTGTGTGTGTGTGTGTGTGTGTGATGGTGTGTGTGTGTGTGTTATGGTGTGTGTGTGTGTTTGTGTGTGTGATGGTGTGTGTGTGTGTGTGTGTGTGTGTGATGATGATGATGATGATGATGTGTGTGTGTGTGTGTGTGTGTGTGTGTGTGTGTGTGTGTGTGTGTGTGTGTGTGTGTGTACGCGCGCGCACACACATGGTCTGGCAGGAAACTGTGGTATCACGATGTGAACCAATGTACAGTATTCACCTCTTTTCACTCTTAAACACGACAAATCTTCCTCCAACAGATGAGATCACTAATTAACTAAGTATGTCAATCCCTTAATCAATCCCTTAATCAATCCCTTAATCAATCAATCAATCAATCAATCAATCAATCAATCAATCAATCATTCAACCAATCAATCAATCAATCAATCAAATCAATCAATCAGTACTGTACTTTAACCTACTTTGTGAAAAGCGCCTTACTCTAACCCAGCATGTGAGTATGCGTGTCTGTCTGCCTGGGTGTTTGTACTTCCGCCTGTCAGTGTGCCGGTTTGTCTGTACCGTTCGTTATATTTTAAAGTCCCTCGAAGCCACCGACTATCTCTCTGACCGGGTTGACCGGGTTGTCCGATGGCAAATGTCTTTGTACTTGCTGACCTTGTTGACCGGGTTGTCCTATTGCAAATGTCTTTGTACCTGCTGACCGGGTTGACCGGGTTGTCCGATTGCAAATGTCTTTGTACTTGCTGACCGGGTTGACCGGGTTGTCCGATTGCAAATGTCTTTATACCTGCTGACCGGGTTGACCGGGTTGTCCGATGGCAAATGTCTTTGTACCTACTGACCGGCTTGACCGGGTTGTCCGATGGCAAATGTCTTTGTACCTGCTGACCGTGCGTGTTCCGTGTCCCCCGGAAGTGCAGTGTTTTTTCATCACGTGACTCTGACGAGAAATGATTGGACAGATTCCCCGTCCCATGATGCTGCTGCGCATTCCCAAATGGGAATCAATACTTGGTCATTTACCGCAATATCGCGCCGCAGTTTTGTAATTTACTGCAATTTGTCCTCCAGTGTTTTTGCGCCGCATCTTCTCCCACATGATGAGCGGGAAGAAGTCGATACGCTAGAGCGATCATGCGGAACAACACTGGTTACCTCTATCCGCACGTGTGTGCATAGTGAATGGAGGGAGGTAACAGGGCGAAATGGACACCGTGTGAAATCAGTGCCTTATCTGTGTGCTGTGGACTGGTTGCTCTAGTTGCAAAATTAGACGTAGCCGCATTTATCATGACTGGTTGATTACTCCACTACTGCGTCAACATGATACAACTGCAAGAGGCATAGATCCTCAGGAGCCCCCGCGACTGCGGGGGCGCATGAGGATCTATGCTAATTGCTGACACCATGTTACTTGGACTGGTGGTGAAGGAGTGAAAAACTCCTTGCAGTCTTCTTGTGTTTTGTTTTCTCGCTATTTCTGTAACTCCCAAGGCCGTACTGTAACCCATCCAGCCCGGCGCACGTGTTTCCCAAATTTTGGAGGCGTCATCTAACGACTATGCACCTATTGCAGGAGATGGATCGACCATGACAGGCGCCAAGCTAATCTGGCACTAACCTTGAATTATCATGGTCGATCCATCTCCTGCTCGGCTTTTCTTTCTACAGTTCAGCATTAAGTTGATTTGTTCATTTTGTCATCATTCACTGATTCCGTCATTTAATCATCCCGGATTTTTAAAAAAATTGATATAGAAGAAGACGAATAAGAAGAAAGGATTTATTAGGCGCCAATAAATAAACAAAATGCTGTAGGCGCTGTACATATCAACAAGGAAAGTAGTATACAAAAAAAAAAATGGCAAACAAAAACCACATGTACATTTACACGCTAGAACAGGGACACCAGATGACACAATACATGAATACTGACCATGAAGATTGGAAAAGATGGGTGTTAAGGCTGAGTTCAAAACTGGCCCGCTTGCACGTAATCTTGGCTTGACTTCGCGAACGAAAATTCTATAAGGGTTGTCCACGACGTCTGCAGGCATGCTCGTGACTGCGGAGGCCAATCCGGGACAGGCAGGTTCGACCGCAGTGGCTGCAGAGGGAGGTCTGGCCAGGGTTCTGAGTAGCGGCATGTCTGTTTTTTCTCCTGAGCCGCTTGTCTTTAAGGCCAGCTCTGCGAGAGTCCTCAAAGGAGACAGCAGCCTTGTAAATGGTGGAGCGCCAGGCGTCACGGTCCGCAGCAAGTGAAGACCACTGGCGGTGGTCGATTTGGCAGGCACTAAGTGACTTCTTGAGACAGTCTTTGTATCTTTTCTTTGGTGCCCCTCTGTCTCTGTGTCCAGTGGCGAGCTTGCGGAACAGGGTGATCTTGGATAGGCGATGATCCTCCATCCTGAGGACGTGCCCAGCCCAGCGGAGCTGCGTCCGCAGCAGCAAAGCCTCGATGCTCACAGTTTCTGCCTGTTCAAGGACCTCTTCGATTGTGACATAGACACTCCAGCGAATGCCAAGGATTGTACGCAGGCAGCGCTGGTAGAAGCGTTCGAGGAGTCGTAGTTGGCTGCGGTAGAGGGCCCAGGACTCGGAACTATACAGCAGGGTGGTGAGGACGACAGCTCTGTACACGCTGATCTTGGTGCTTGTTTGCAGCTGTTGATTGTGCCACACCCGCTTGTATAGACGCCCGAAAGCGCTGTTTGCTTTTGCCAGCCTGCTGTCCAGCTCCTTGTCCAGCTTGGCGTATGACGTGATGATGCAGCTAAGGTAGGTAAACTGGTGCACTGACTTCAGTTCAGACTCGCCGATGGTGATGTGGGGAGGGCGATGCTCTACCTTGGGTGCCGGCTGATGGAGAACCTCTGTCTTTTTCAGAATGACCTCGAGTCCAAAGAGCTGGGCAGCGTCTGCGAAGCAGGATGTGATGCGCTCCAGGGCTCTCTCTGTGTGTGCAACGAGGGCAGCGTCATCAGCAAAGAGCAGCTCATGAATCAGTTGGTCTAGGGTTTTAGTGTGGGTCTGCAGTCGTCTGAGGTTGAACAGGCTGCCATCGAGACGATACCTGATGTACACTGCATCGTCATCATCGAGGTCCACTGTGGCCTGCTTCAACATCATGCTAAAAAAGATGGTGAAGAGGGTCGGTGCCAGCACACAGCCCTGCTTCACACCGTTGAAAATGAGGAATGGTTCTGAGAGGTCATTGTTGAGTCTGACCTGGCCTTGCTGGTCCTCGTGTAGCTGGACGATCATGCTGAGGAACTTTGGGGGACAGCCAAGTCGCTCCAGGATCTGCCACATGCCTTTCCTGCTCACAGTGTCGAACGCTTTTGTTAGGTCGACAAAAGTTACGTACAGCCCTTTGTTCTGCTCGCGGCACTTCTCCTGAAGCTGTCTCAGCACAAAGACCATGTCGGTGGTGCTCCTGTTGGCTCTGAAGCCACACTGGCCCTCTGGGAGGTGGTCCTTTGCAATAGCAGTTACCACCCGATTTAGGAGCAGCCTTGCGAGAATTTTCCCGCCAATGGACAGCAGGGTAATTCCACTGTAGTTGGAGCAGGCAGACTTCTCTCCTGTGTTCTTGTTCACGTATGCATTCATCTATCCCTCCATTCGTCCATTTATCCGTCCGTCCATTCATAAAACCATTAATTCATCCATCCATCCTATAAATTGACGGATTGTCCATTCATCCATCCGTTCCGTCTACTCATTCATTCATTCGTTCGTTCGTTCGTTCGTTCGTTCGTCCACCCACCCACCCACCCACCCACCCGCCCGCCCACCCACCCACCCACCCACCCACCCACTCACTCACTCACTCACTCACTCACTCACTCACTCACTCACTCACTCATTTCCGTGTCTTCGTGTGATAACGTCCCATTCATTCCCGTCCCCTCATGCCAGAACTCAATAAGTGACGCACGTCTTATGGCTTGAGTCGGCCATTTAGTCCCACACTGCCGTGCCGAGTTCTGCCGAGTTGCCAGCACCGTGCGCGGTACAATTACTCCGACTACTGCCCTATCAATACACAGTAGGCAAAGATCTTCGGGCAGACACGGCCGCAGTGAGCCCGCGCACTTCGTGCGCGGGCTCACTGCGGACATGTCTGCCCGAAGACGTGTTGCGCTGCGCTCTTTATGTGAATGGCAAATGTGGTTACATTAGTGACAAATGCAGGGAATGTTTCGTCTTTTGACTGGATAATTTGCGGACGGCGGAGAGTTGTAAACATTCGCGGCACGCGCCTGTCTGATTGTGAGGGGACGACTTGTCTGCTTCCTGCGAGCCATCGGGGATCCTTTGTGACTTTTGACCTTAGTCAGGATACTGCCACTAGGGGGCGCCATGGGCCTTCTGAATTCTTCCCACGAATCAGTCAATCGATCAATCTGTCAATCAATCAGTCACACATTCAGTCATTCAGTCCATCCATCCATCCATCCATCCATCCATCCATCCATCCATCCATCCATCCACCAGCCCGCCCGAGACCCGCGCATTCATCAATCAGTTAGTCAGTAAGTCAGTCAGTCAGTGAGTCAAATAGTCCGTCCGTACGTCCATACGTCCATCTATGCATCCATCTATCCATCGTCCCCACCCACCACTTCCGATCTATCCATCCATCAGTTACTCATTTAGTCAGTCAGTCAGTCCACGCCCCCCCCCCCCCTCTCCCACACACACTCTCCCACACACTCACCACTAATGTACGAATCGATCGATCGATCAATCAGTTAATCAATCAATCACAAAAAATGAATATTATCATCAACGAAATATAAGTTACAACTCGTGTGTTTGTGTAGGTTCATGTCTCTTTTGAAGAATGTTTTTAAACCCGATATTTTAATAAAGTGCGTTGAGACTGTCTTTACTACGCGACTTTGTATCTCTGTCGTTATAACTTTACTGTTCTAAGTAAATGCACGCATGTACATACAATTTTGTTTCCAATGGGGTTTTGGAGGCAGTCTCGCGGTGTTGGTAACGAACGTTTAATTCCTGCTGGGACAACGAAGGGGGCCGCTTTGATTTGTGAACGACCATTTGATTTTTGTTCTCCGGATGGCCTGATGACGTCATAGCGTCGGCAGCCATTACTGTCCTGTTTCCGCGGATTAGCGCGTGCGCATCGATCGTAACTCGTAACCAGACACAACACAATTAGTAATGGACCAACCATGATAACTCAAGGGTAGTGCCAGATTAGCTTGTGCCATCAGGCGCCAAGCTAATCTGGCACTACCCTTGAATTATCACGGTTGATTTGCGATGTCGTGGACTTCCAGTGATAGTAACCAGGAAGCATTTCCCTATGATTTCGGTTAGTCGTTCTGTCTCCTGCAATTGGTACATTTGACAAAACGTTTGTCCGAGCTGTCGGCCGGAGGGCAAGATTGGTGAGATTTGGTTGGAGGGAGGTGTTGTACTATATACACATAAAACAACTGAAGTTCGCTGATGGTTTCTTTCGTGTTTATTTCGTTCTGACGAACATTCTCTGGAGTTGGGCAAGACCAACCACAGACTACATTGAGTCGTTATCTCGAGTCGCTCTCTCGCCTTTTGTTTCTTCTCCTTCTTCGTTTCTTGTCCTTCTTTACTGTGTGTGCATCAGTGTGTATATACCATGGCTTATCATCATCTTCTCGTTTAGGGCCGGCCCCTTGTTTAGGGCCGGTCCGTTATCTTGTTCAGGGCCGGCCCCGAGTGTAGGGCGGTTCCGTTAATTAGATGCGATCCATTTCCCATATCTTAATAGTTTGTGCTCTTGGCGGGGAAGTCGCGCAGTGGTTAAGGCGTCTGCCTCCAATGCCAAAGGTGCGAGGTTCGATACCGGGTTCCGGCGTTGGATTTTTCTCCTCTGGTGTCACCGTCTGGGCAGTGGGCAGATGTTCACATCTGCACGGGACATAGACGACCCGGGCCCCCACGAGTCCCCTGCTGCCTTGCAGGCTTGGCCGCTTGGCTGCGGAAAGGCTAAGGGAGGATACCCCTGAAATCAAAGCCCCCGTGTCTCCGGGGAAGGCTTTTGAGCCAGAGACTAAGACAAGGACAGTCTGATATAAAACCTACGACCCGAGGACCTCGATGCCACCGTCCCAGCTTGCTAGGCCATGGCAAACGAACCAAGGGTTTAAAGGGTGGGGCCAGTACTGCGCACACTGCACTCCACCAAAAAGCTCCACCGCGCAGGCTTTAGGAAACGCCCACGGACTATGACACTGAACTTTCCAAGTCCTGTAGCGATGGGCAAGGGGCAAAACGGCAGGTGAAAGATGTCACTGGAAGCCGCAGTCTCAAACCTGCATGCAGGCGGTTCAGGATATTGGTCGCCTGATGTTGACCTGGGGATGACAACGTCACTCGGCACACCCTGAACGACCAAGCAGCCTTCTCTAGGGACAGCACTGCTTGCTCCACACGGAGAGGGGCCTAGAAAAGATGGCCTAACCAAAGCTTATCCCCTCGTAACCCAGTTGGCTAGCCGCGGTCAACGGGCATCTTCTCATGCGGTCAGAAAACAAGAAAAAACAATGGCCGATCTACTCTCATGACGACCACGACCGGACTCAACGTAGCATGCTGGAACATCCGAACCATGCTCGACACAGCAGACAGCGGACGCCCTGAACGTCGCTCCGCCCTCATTGCCCATGAATTGCGGAGGTTAAACATCGACATCGCCGCGCTCAGCGAAGTACGCCTCCCGGAGGAAGGCAGCCTCCAAGAACTTGGCGCTGGCTACACCCTCTACTGGTCAGGCAGGCCTGCATCAGAAAGACGGCTCTCAGGCGTGGGCTTCATGGTGAAGACCCACATTGCGACTAAGTTGGAAAACCTACCAACGGGTCACTCCGACCGCATCATGTCCATGCGCCTCCCACTGAGACACCAGCAATACGTCACCCTTCTCAGTGTGTACTCCCCAACCCTCCTGGCAGAGCCTGCAGAAAAAGACAAGTTCTACTCTGACCTGCGCAGCCTCCTGCAGAGCACCCCTGCAGACGACAAAGTCATCATCCTTGGCGACTTCAACGCCAGAGTGGGCCAAGACTCAGAAGCCTGGAAAGGAGTCCTCGGCAAGCATGGCGTTGGGAACTGCAATGACAATGGTCGCCTACTGTTGGAGCTCTGTGCAGAGCAGCAACTTGTCATCACCAACACTACTTTCCAGCAAAAGGACAGTCGAAAGACCACCTGGATGCATCCTCGCTCCAAGCACTGGCACCTTATCGACTATGTCCTAGTGCGTCAGAGGGACGGCAGTGACGTCCTCCTCACCAGAGTGATGCCCAGCGCAGAGTGCCACACTGACCACCGCCTTGTTCGCTGCAAACTAAGGCTCCGCCTCAAGCTGAAACCCAAGAAATGGGGCCCCCCCCCAAGAAAAAGCTTGATGTTGCCAGCCTTCAGCGTGACGACAAGAAAGCTGCCCTTCAGGCCGATTTACAGCGCATGCTCAAAGACACAGTTGATCCAGCAGACTCCTCCCCTGAAACACTCTGGGAACAACTGAAAACTGCTATTGTAAAATCTTCTGTGGAAGTCTTGGGCTTTGCTAGAAAGAGGAACAAAGACTGGTTTGACGAAAACGACGTAGAGATCCAGGAACTTCTAGCAAAAAAAAAGAGCCGCCCACCAGGCCCACCTAGCCCAGCCTTCCTGCCCTGTGAAGAAGTCTGCCTTCCGCCTCATCTGCAGCAGTCTCCAGCGCAAGCTTAGAGAGCTCCAGAACGAGTGGTGGTCCAGACTCGCACAGAGGACCCAGCTCTGCGCTGACAACGGTGACTACAGGGGCTTCTACGAAGCACTGAAAGCAGTGTATGGCCCTAGGCACCTGGTACAAAGTCCCCTGCGAAGCGCTGATGGACAGGCACTCCTCACAGATAATACCTCCATCTTGAACCGCTGGTCGGAATACTTTCAGGACCTCTTCGGCGCTGAGCGCACTGTTCAAGAAACAGTCATCCTCCAAATCCCACACCTTCCACTAAAGGTTGAATTGGACGAACCGCCCACCGCCGAAGAGACCCTCACAGCCATCCACCAGCTCAAGAGTGGCAAAGCAGCAGGCATTGACGGAATCCCGCCAGAGATCTGGAAACATGGAGGCCCAGCACTGCACAACAAGCTCCACGACCTCTTTCTCTGCTGCTGGGAAAAAGGAACACTACCAAAGGATCTCCGTGATGCAGTCATCATCACCCTGTACAAGAACAAAGGAGAGAAGTCTGCCTGCTCTAATTATCGTGGAATTACCCTGCTGTCCATTGCCGGGAAAATTCTCGCAAGGTTGCTCCTGAATCGGCTGGTACCTGCCATCGCTGAGGACCACCTCCCAGAGGGCCAGTGTGGCTTCAGAGCCAACAGGAGTACCACCGACATGGTCTTTGTGCTGAGACAGCTTCAGGAGAAGTGCCGCGAGCAGAACAAAGGGCTGTACGTAACGTTTGTCGACCTAACAAAAGCGTTTGACACTGTGAGCAGGCACGGTATGTGGCAGATCCTGGAGCGACTAGGCTGTCCCCCAAAGTTCCTCAACATGATCGTCCAGCTCCACGAGGACCAGCAAGGCCAGGTCAGACTAAACAGTGACCTCTCAGAACCATTCCCCATTCGCAACGGCGTGAAGCAAGGCTGCGTGCTGGCACCGACCCTCTTCACCATCTTCTTCAGCATGATGTTGAAGCAGGCCACAGTGGACCTCGATGATGACGACGCAGTGTACATCAGGTATCGTCTCGATGGCAGCCTGTTCAACCTCAGACGACTGCAGGCCCACACGAAAACCCTAGACCAACTGATTCGTGAGCTGCTCTTTGCTGATGACGCTGCCCTCGTTGCACACACAGAGAGAGCCTTGCAGCGCATTACGTCCTGCTTCGCAGATGCCGCCCAGCTCTTTGGACTTGAGGTCAGTCTGAAAAAGACAGAGGTCCTTCATCAGCCGGCACCCAAGGAAGAGCATCGCCCTCCCCACATCACCATCGGCGAGTCCGAACTGAAGTCTGTACACCAGTTTACCTACCTTGGCTGCATCATCACGTCAGACGCCAAGCTGGACAAGGAGCTGGACAACAGGCTGGCAAAAGCGAACAGTGCTTTCGGGCGACTATTCAAGCGGGTGTGGCACAATCAACAGCTGAAAAAAGGCACCAAGATCAGCGTGTACAGAGCTGTCGTCCTCACCACCCTGCTGTACGGTTCCGAGTCCTGGGCCCTCTACCGCAGCCAACTACGACTCCTCGAACGCTTTCACCAGCGCTGCCTGCGTACCATCCTCAGCATTCACTGGAGTGACTATGTCACCAACGTCGAGGTCCTTGAACAGGCGGAAACTGTGAGCATCGAGGCTTTGCTGCTGAGGACACAGCTTCGCTGGGCGGGGCACGTCTCCAGGATGGAGGATCATCGCCTACCCAAGATCACTCTGTTCGGCGAGCTCGCCACTGGAGACCGAGACAGAGGGGCACCAAAGAAGAGATACAAAGACGGTCTCAAGAAGTCACTTAGTGCCTGCCAAATCGACCACCGCCAATGGTCTTTGCTTGCTGCGGACCGTGACACCTGGCGCTCCACCATTCACAAGGCAGCCGTCTCCTTTGAGGACTCTCGCAGAGCTAACCTTAAAGACAAGCGGCTCAGAAGAAAAAACAGAGCTGTCGTAACTCAGAACCCTGACCAGACCTTCCCCTGCAGCCACTGCGGTCGAACCTGCCTGTCCCGGATTGGCCTCCGCAGCCACGAAAATGCCTGCAGACGACGTGGGCAAGCCCTATAGAATCTTCGTTCGCGAAGTCAAGCCAAGAGAATAGTTTGTGCTATTCCGTCTTGGCCTACAACTTAGTTGGATGGTATTAAGTTATTATTGGTAAAGGTCGTGACCAGTAATTACATACTGATGCTACACATAGTGCACGTGGCCGGTAATTATATACTCATGTCACATGTGGATGCCACACGTAGTGTAACGGAGGGGGGGGGGCAGAACTGTTTCAAATAGCGCGGGGGGGGGGGAGGGGGGAGAGAGGGGGGGGGGGCACAACTGTTTCAGCGTTCACCCTTAGTATTTTAGGACCGACTTCCCCACAATGGTATCCAGAAACCAGAACCAAAGTGACGGGGAGGAAGAGCCGGAGTACCCGGAGAAAGAACCCCCGACGGTCCGCCTGAATTAACAGTCACACTTACTATAGAAGAAAAGTCCGACTCTGGCACCGGGTATCGATCCTCGCACTTCTAGCATTAATAGCGGAAGGCTCCCGGCTAAATATGGCAACTCTGAACCCTTGAACTGTCGGGGTATGGGGACAGTTCACAGCTGCAAGAGACACGAACCCTCATGACGCCCCGCAGTCGCACTAACTTACCGCAGTCGCACAAACTTACCGCAGTCGCCCTAACTTACCGCAGTCGCACAAACTTACCGCAGTCGCCCTAACTTACCGCAGTTGTGCTAACTTATTGCAGTCACACTAACTTACCGCAGTCACGCTAACTTACCGCAGTCGCGCTAACTTACAGCAGTCGCACTAACTTACCGCAGTCGTACTAACTTACCGCAGTCGCACTAACTTACCGCAGTCGCGCTGACTTACCGCAGTCGCGCTAACTTACCACAGTCGCACTAACTTACAACAGTCGCACTAACTTACCGCAGTCACACTAACTTACCGCAGTGGCACTAACTTACCGCAGTCGCTCTAACTTACCACAGTCGCGCTAACTTACCGCAGTGGCACTAACTTACCGCAGTGGCACTAACTTACCGCAGTCGCGGGGGCTGATGAGGATAATTTCTCTTGTTAGTCTTGCTTTATTGATGCCTAGGGTTGTTTTGATTTATATCTGTTTCTTTACGCGAAAGTCGGTTACCGTGTAGTGGTTTCAGACGCGAAATGTGTGGTCTGTGAGAGCGAAGGGGTTACATAGAACCTCGAAAAGCAGCTTGAGCACAGCGAGTCCCTGCGTTGGTTTAAATACAAGTCTAAGGTTTGTACACGGGCGGGTAACTGTGTAATTGCCTACCAGCCAGTGTACAGCAATCACGTCATTTGCCTGGCTTCGTTCAAAGCAACAGTACACGTGCACTTTTATAAGAAGACACAAACGGATCATTGTCTAAGTACCCAAACATTGGTCAGAATGGTCCCTGTCCGTGTGTCTTGTTTTGATTATAATTTTCTGCATCGTGTGCGTATGTGTGTGTGTGTGTGTGTGTTTGTGTGTGTGTGTGTGTGTGTGTGTGTGTGTGTGTGTGTGTTTTCCTGTAAAAAATAATTGTCGATATATAATGGTATGTCTCTCTGTACGAATGTTTTTGATTATTGTAAACTCTGTGAATGCCGGTGGTTTTAGCAATGACATATTGAATATCTCCATCCTTGATAAATAAAATTTCAGTCAGTCCGTCTATCAAACGTTAAATAAGTAGACAAATAAATAAAAATAAATAATAAATTTTAATGAAAATAGACTTGACACTTGATTCAGGCCTTTCAGAGCCAGTAGGCGGAGATTGTGTAGTGTAATCTTTCTTACGTCAACAGCAAAATGTCCGACCTTTCTAAATGTCCGACCTTTCTAAATGTCCGACCTTTCTAACTGTCCGACCTTTCTTTCGAACATGGATTAAAAGTGGTGTCAGCAAGAGCTCATGAGGATCTATACCTCTTGCAGTTGGGTGGTGTTGACGCGTTCTCGGCACTGAAGGGGTTAGCAATAGTCCACATTGCCAATGTCACTATGCGTGTGTCGTTATCCGTGTCGACGTGACTGTCTCCATGTTGTTGTTAGTCCGGGGTTTACCGTGCACGGCCCCCGGAGTGATGGCGGGCGGGACAGGGACAGCTATTGCCAATGGAGCACGACCTGAACGCAGATCAATTCGACCACACTGCAGGTGTACCACTTTGATTTGCCAAGACTTTTAATGGACATGATGTCTGAACAAGCCCATCGCTGTGCCTGACCCGTGTATCTGTGTACCCCCTCATTATCAGGCGTTCGTCACAAAATGGTAGCCGTCACGACACCTGAGCTAAACTGCTGGGCTCACTCCCACCCAAACTGCCACCCGTGTCTAATCACCAAGTCAACCACCAGACACCTGCAAACACAAAACGCCATCAGGCGGACGCTAGCCCCAAATCCACTGCGGCCAACATTCGCCCGACGGTATTTTGCTAACTGTCGATCTGCGATTGACCGTCGACTGACCACCAACGCGCTAACAAGGCCAATGAGACATCGGCCAGCGCAATTTCCCGGCGCTAAAACTGTCGGCTTAGACTGGCTGATGAGGCCCGTTACGACGGCACTGTCACCCGGCTAACAGCCATTCATCGGGCTGACTGAAGACTTCACTGGCTCCCGCGCGGCAGGTCAGGTCGGCCCCAGGATCTATCGCTTGCCGGGGAACTTGTGGCTTCACTCTCATACCCGCAATCACGGCGCGACGCAGGTGTGAGAGTGAAGACACGAGAACGTAGCCAGAAGGAAGGTGAACACGTGACACAGCATCACTGGTGACGGACACAACATCTCATGGCGCCCTGCTGACGTAGATGTTTGCGGCTCAAACGGAAGTAATCAGTTTTAAATCTCTCTACGTATGACCTTAGCAGCGTTTCTTGTCCACGTCACGCATGAGGGAATCTCAGAGACAAGCAACGCTGCTATGATGAGTCGTCAGTGTGGCTTGATGCACGTGCTGGCTTGATGCACGTGCTGGCCTAAACGCGCAGACAATATGATGAGAGGTCCGTCTCAAGATTAGAGGAACTGTGGCATGGTCAGAAAGGTCAGATACGGTAGGGGAAATAAATAGACATGGGAGTAGTTCATGCATATCTTTAAGACACCCCCACCCCACCTCTACTCCACACCCCCACCCCACCCCAACCCACCCACCTTCGACTTACACCAATTTTTGATTTCCATTCTCTGTGTTCAATATCTTCACTGCCCATGGAGGGACGTTGTGCTACGGATATCCTGGTCAGTTCGCCGTCACATATCCCCAGTCGTGAAATCCTGGTCAGTTCGCCGCCACAGATCCCCAGTCGTGAAATCCTCGTCAGTTCGCCGCCACAGATCCCCAGTCGTGAAATCCTCGTCAGTTCGCCGCCACAGATCCCCAGTCGTTAAATCCTCGTCAGTTCGCCGTCACAGATCCCCAGTCGTGAAATCCTCGTCAGTTCGCCGCCACAGATCACCAGTCGGGCAAAGAACACGGGGACAACGTGTGTCAGCAAGAGGCATAGATCCTCATCATCCCCCTGCGTCTGAGCTAATGAGGATCTATGTCTCGCCACTGGATCAGATGCATGAGTGGGTGGGTGTGTGGGTGGGTGGGTGGGTGGGTGTGGTGTAACCCTTTTAGACACAAGGTCTCATTTCTCAAATTTCTAGGTCTTGACTAAACACTATGTACCAGTTGCAGGGGCTGGATCGACCATGATATGTCAAGGGTAGTGTCGGATTAGCTTGGCGCCTGACGGCGGGGTGTGTGTGAAGGGGGGGGGTGTGTGTTTGTATGAGAATGAAAGTCTCGTTTTCTGTACAAATGCACTAAATGTCGTTGAATTTCGCAGGGCAGAAAAATAAAGGCACTACAATCAGCGTCGCAATGATTTAACTCATTCTACCCCAACTCCGAAATCCTTAAATTTTGCCGTTGTCCTCTGAAGACTGCATTGCAGTGCAGGACACAGATCGACCATGATAGTTCAAGGGTGATGCCAGAATAGCTTGGCGCCCATAGGCGCCAAGCTATTCTGGCATCACCCTTGAACTATCATGGTCGATCCTTATCTTCCTGTGGTGTGTCTGGGGTAGAATGAGTTAACCCCTTCACTGCCGGGGCCAGGCGAACGCTACCCATCTGCAAGAGACATAGACCCTTATGAGCCCCCGCAGTGGCACTAACTTACCGCAGTCGCGGGGGGCTCATGAGAATTTATGTCTCTTGTTGGTCCTCAGATTTTAACAACTCGTGTTAGTCCCGTCTGGTCTGTGTTCTGCTTCAAAATGTCAGTCAGTGTGTACCATTGGTTTCCGACTTTAACTTGGTGATCTATGGCAACGAAGGGCTTAACTCTTGTCCCCGCGCGCTGCCGACTCTGGCGTCGTCTTGGCTTTTCTGGGTAATTGTTCTACGTCAGGCCGATCGTTAGACGATAATCTAATAACTGGCGCTTCTTCTGCACTTTGCTCCGCACGGGGCTGTCTGGCATCAGCCTATTTTTACACACAGACGTGTCTGCCGCTCGACAGGGAAAACACTAACCCCACTCAGTCCGGCGTGTAATAGATGTTGATCCCATTCTAAAAACGCGTGTAAGTAGCCCCCCCCCCCCCCCCCTCCCCCCCCCCCCCCCACCCCCGACCACCCCCCCCCCCCCCCCCCACCAAAAAAAAAAAAATTATCAACGAAGAAAGACACGCAGTACAGAAAGCAGGACACACATTTTACTCAACCCATTGCACCCCAAGACCGAAATCCCATCATTCTTTAACTCATTGTGCCCGAGGTACGAAATCCCCACATTTTGGAGCCTGTCCTCTGAGGACTGCATTACTGACAATTCAGGAGACAGATCGACCATGATAGTTCAAAGGGTGGTGGCAGAATAGATTGGCGGTATAACCGCCAAGCTTTTCTGCCACCACCCTTGAACTATCATGGTTGAGCCATATCTTGCTGTGGTGTGTAACGGGCAGAATGCGTTAATTATTTTGTCTTAATCTCTCTACAACGTAGTTCCTGGTCTTTCAGTGCCTTAATCTCTCTACAACGTAGTCTGTCTTCAGTGCCTTATCTCTACACGTGTTCCTGGTTCATGCCTGTTAACTTGTCAGGAATGTGAACTGTTCTGGAATGGAGAAGTGGGGAGGTAGGGTAAGGGGTGGGGAGTGTGTGTGTGGGTGGGGGTAGTGGAGGACGGGGGGTGGGGGGGGGTGTGTGTAGTGAGGGGGTGTGGGGGGGGGGGGGGGGAAGAGGGAGCAGGAGCAAAACGGAAACGGGAAATTCCGGTGACCAGCTGACCCTCAGTGATGGCGTATGTCCAGTGCGGAAATCCCCGGAGGCTAACAAGCTGACAAGGGGCTTAACCTCGGGCTGTGTTCACCCAAACTCAGGCTGACTACTGCCCGGCGATCTTTTGCTAACCGAGTTAGTGATCCAATAATTCCATATAACCCATTTGGCCTGAATACCGGTACACTACACGGGGGATAGATCGACCATGACAATTCAAGGGTAGTGCCAGAGTAGCCTAATGGCGCCAAGCTAGTCTGGCACTACCCTTCAATTGTCATGGTCGATCCATTTCCTGCCACTAAAATATGGCTGTCTCCTGGGTAAAGCCTGCATAAGTTGGAAAATGTGTTCTTGGGAAGGGTTATTTCTCTAATCGCTGTGCTAATGAAGCACACGTTCTTTTTCTGCTGTGAGATATTTGTTAATAAAGTTTTGATACGTACATTCCAGTCAAGGTGCTTACTTATATCAATACCCGACGAAACTTCAATAGAACACACGTTGTCTACCCGACCCATTTGCACTCCTCATGTGCCAAGAACATCAGAGGTTTTCCACAGTCTTTGTGTGTATATATATATGATAAGGTTCGGAGTATGGAATCAGTTGACATATTACCATTTCTGATTCTCAACATTGTAATATTACGCTCACACAATGACGTCGAGCTCCTGCTGTCCGTGTCTCGCGTCTGACGTTAGAATTACTTCAGACAGGAACTCAGTGTGTGAAAAAACACTGTGGGGGAGCTGGCCGCTAGAGCGTTTAATTTTCGCCCTAACGGTCGCGGGTTCGGATCCAGCAGGCGTCAAAATTTGGCCAGACTCCGTTCTGTGCTCCGTTGGTGAACTAAAAACACATTAAGCCCTAAATGTGTGTTTTTTTTTAATACTGTATACTGTATAATATATATATATATATATATATATCAGGGAAATTCGGCCGTCGGTCTGAATCAGTTACAGGATTTTCAGTTTTATAAAAATATAATCTTGCAAAAACCGCTAGTAACGAGTATTGCAAACGCGCTGTAATATGATAATAATAATGTTAATAATAATGTTAATAATAATAACAATAATAACGATAATAATATAATAATAATAATAATAATAATAATAATAATAAAATTATTATAATAATATTTATTATTATTATTATTATTATTATTATTATTATTATTATTATTATTATTATTATTATTATTATTATTATTATTATTATTATTTAGAATGCCAAAGATGACGTGCACTGACATTGTCATCATCAGCGATGCTATGAGAGTCAAAGTTTTGCTTACTGCACATCACAGTCTGACCCAGCTCCGCCATGTCTGTTATCCACGTTTGACACACAGGAGCAGCTGGTGAGGTTTCAGCTGGAATTGTTGATCATGTTGAAGCTCGTCAAAATGGTCGGTAACGTAGCCGAGCAGCCGCGCCACCGGCCTGCATTTTCACAACACTGGTTCCACCGCACGGGTCACGTGGAAGCCCTGGAAATGGCGTGGGGGTCCTATGGCACAAGACACACGCAGATTATTCATGTGACCATTGTCTCAATTCAGTTTTCATCTGTCCTGCAATAATTGTTGTCAGGCACTTGTTCCGTTATTAACCATTTCAGTGCCAGTCGACTCGGACTGTTTCGTCGTCAACTCAACGCCACACGGACCTGGCTGTCCCACAAACGTGGATTCAAAGTGTTGCTCGCAAGAGGTCTAGATCGTCATGAGTCCCCGCAACTGCGGGGGCTCATGAGGATCTATACCTCTTGCAGACCGGTGGTGTTCACATGTTCTTGGCAGTGAACGGGTTAAAACTGATTGTCTTGTTTCAGACAATCAATCAGCGATCCATAACAGGTAATTTCTGAACATAATAATAAAAAATAATAATAATTTTTATAAACAATCAATTTTTGGGTAGGGTAATTGGGTGCTCTCTCTCTCTCTCTCTCTCTCTCTCTCTCTCTCTCTCTCTCCTCTCTCTCTCTCTCTCATCTCTCTCTCTCTCTTTCTCTCTCTCTCTCTCTCTCTCTCTCTCTCTCTCTCTCTCTCTCTCTCTCTCTCTCTCTCTCTCTCTCTCTCTCTCTCTCTCTCTCTCTCTCTCTCTCTCTCTCTCTGCTGTGTTGATATCATTAAGTACAAGCCAGGACAGGATGACAGGCAAACTTTAGAATAGAAAATGGAACCGTCACGAAAGCGGACAAGCCGACAATGAAATTCACGATGACTTCCATTTCAACCCTTGACGTTTTCTTTTTCTCGTAATTCCTCCTCTCTTTTTGTTTTTATTCCTCATTTCCTGTGCCTTTATTTCCCTCTCTTCTTCCACTGGCGTCTGATTGACTCCTTCACAGAAAGTGGCCTCTGTTTAAGTTTGCAAAGTCCCTGTAAATTGACTGGCAGAAACTGTTAGCCGTTCAAGAAACATGGATGCAGTTAGGGTGAGCACAAAGCATAGAACATCATGACACCCCGTACCTGCGGGGTGTCATGAAGCTCTATGCCTTTTGCAATGGTTGTTGACCTTCTTGTCACGACAGGGGAGGGGTTATACGTCCCATACAGCTGATTTGCCGCTTGTACATTTCCATTCTGTAAAAACGAGCGGAGTTAGCGAGAAGGGCAGTGGATATTTTCGCGAGAAGGGCAGTGGAGTTAGCGAGAAGGGCAGTGGAGTTCGCGAGAAGGGCAGTGCGCGTCACAACAAGCGGCATAAAAAGTCGCCATTGACACACACTGGGCTGTCTTTGGTTTCCATTACAACTCCATTTCCCCACGTGGTGGCATTCGGGCTGCCTTCTCTGCGGAAGGCTTTGACAGACTGTGAAGGACAGAGGCCAATTTCAAGAACAGGCTCTGGTTATTTCAGTTTTCCCTGGGGGCGAGGGATATTGAACTTGACATTATTTCAGCGTGTGGTCTGCTTTTGAAGTTAACCCGTCACGGTAACGCACCAAGGATGATGAATGTAACGCACCAAGGATGATGAATATAACGCACCAAAGATGATGAATGTAACGCACCAAGGATGATGAATGTAACGCACCAAGGATGATGGATGTAACGCACCAAGGATGATGAATGTAACGCACCAAGGATGATGAATGTAACGCGCCAAGGATGATGAATGTATCGCGCCAAGGATGATGAATGTAACGCGCCAAGGACGATGAATGTAACGCACCAAGGATGATGAATGTAACGCATCAAGTATGATGTATGTAACGCACCAAGGATGATGAATGTAACGCACCAAGGATGATGAATGTAACGCACCGAGGATGATGAATGTAATGCACCAAGGATGGTGGATGTTACGCACCAAGGATGATGAATGTAACGCACCAAGGATGATGAATGTAACGCACCAAAGACGATGAATGTAACGCACAAATGATGATGGATGTAACGCACAAAGGATGATGGATGTAACGCGCCAAGGATGATGAATGTAACGCGCCGAAGATGATGACTGTAACTCACCAAGGATGATGAATGTCACGCACCAAGGATGATGAATGTAACGCACCAAGGATGATGAATGTCATGCACCAAGGTTGATGAATGTCACGCACCAAGGATGATGAATGTCACGCACCAAGGATGATGAATTTAACGCACCAAGGATGATGAATGTAACGCACCAAGGGTGATGAATGTAACGCGCCAAGGATGGTCGATGTAACGCATCAAGGATGATGAATGTAACGCACCAAGGGTGATGAATGTAACGCACTAAAGATGATGAATGTAACGCACCAAGGATGATGAATGTAACGCAAAAAGGTGATGGATGTAACGCGCCAAGGATGATGTATGTAACGCGCCAAGGTTGATGAATGTAACGCACCAAGGATGATGAATGTAACGCGTCAAGGACGATGAATGTAACACACCAAGGATTAAGAATGTAATGCATCGAGGATGATGAATGTAACGCACCAAGGATGATGAATGTAACGCACTAAAGATGATGAATGTAACGCACCAAGGATGATGGATGCAACGCACAAAGGATGATGGATGTAGAGTGCCAAGGATAATGAATGTAACACGCCAAGGATGATGAATGTAACGCACCAAGGATGATGAATGCAACGCACCAAGAATGATGAATGTAACGCACCAAGGATGATGAATGTAACGCGCCAAGGGCGATGAATGTAACGCACCAAGGATGATGAATGTAACGCACCAAGGATGATGAATGTAACGCACCAAGGATGATGAATGTAACGCACCAGCTATTAATGTAAAGTAAATGACGGACACGCCAGATCACCGTAGGATTAAGCCACGTTTCCATTGCATGAATCCGATGCAAATGCGATTAGAATCAAAGGAGATCCAAGACAGAACAGTTCGCACAAGTCGTTTTTATGATTGTGTTGTTCGCCCTGGGGCGCGATTTTTTTTTTTTTTTTTGGATGTCAGATGTGTTCGGACCTAAAGTATGACGTAATTTTTGTCATCTGTTGCACGGTCTAGCGTCATTTTTGATTTTTGGGTCATATCAGTGGTTCCCACCAAGGCGGAATTGGATGTCGAATTTGAACGAAAATTACATTAGTGAATCAAAGTACGTTAGCGCATCCAATTACATTAGTGCGTCCAATTACATTAGTGCGTCCAATTACATTAGTGCGTCAATTTACATTAGTGCGATTCGTTTTTGTATCGGTTTCGTGCTTATGAAAGCGTAACATTTCCCTGGTAACACGCCAAAAAATGTACGTACAAAAGGTTATTTCAACGTGTGCGTGTGCGCGTACCCTGCTTCACTTTTGCGTTGCAGGTCTATTTCATATGAGGAACACGCCAAAATCAAACTCGCAGAATATCTCCGCAATACGAAACACAGGCCATCTACAAATCATCCATTTATTCCTCTTCTACCGCAAAGCCCCATTTACCAAATGTTGGAGTCGTCACCTGTGGTAAAAGAGCAAGACCGGTCCCACCCAGGTATGCATCCGGTCACTCTGGTCCCGACGCCTCAAAATGTCCGAGCAGAAGAATGTGAAGCACTCGGGGGCGTTTCGATCGGTATTCGTAGTTAGTAACTACAGGCTCCGATTTACTCATCAGGGAACCGGCCTACAATTCTCAGTCCATTTCTTGGTGTCTTCCTCCCAGTGTGTCGCATTTAAATCCTTACATAAGGACATGTTATCCGTGTAGTCCATGCATGTAACTGTAGTCCTGACGCGGCATTATTGATGTCCAGTATGGTCGCTTTCAAACCCTTGCAGTATTCCTGACGCGGTGTTCAGTATAGATGTCTAGTATGAACGCTTTCAAATCCTTGCAGTATTCCTGATGCGGTGTTATTGATGTCAAGTATGATTGCTTCAAATCCTTGCAGGGTCCAGTCTTGTGTCGGGATCCGATTGTATCGCTGCGTCTTCTGTTCCCTCGGCGCTTGTGCCTGTCCGTTCCAAGATCATTTCCTGCTCAGCGGGGCTTAGCCGCGATAAGATACAAGGAACCGTTGGGCGGAGTTTGCCTGTATCGACGTGGGAGTCATATTCTTTGTTTATTAATCCGTCCATTTTGACGGATCAATCCCAGACTGAGTGTCGTTGTTGTTGTTGTTGATTCTTCGTGTATTCGTGTTTGTAGACGATGCCGGTTGTTTGTGCGGCTGTGTTGCCTTCCCCGCCATACGACAGACTAGTGTTTCTAGTATTGTTCTCTGTGTAGGTGGTACGCAGTGTTGCCGTGGTGCATATCTCACAGTTGATGCTTTAAAATCAGCTTATTGTTGTAGCTGTTGCTGCTGTTTTGGTGTGGCTGTCGTTTCGTTGATTGCTGTTGTTGCCGTTGGCTTGTTGGGCCGCCTGAATTGTATACCGTTTTGGTGGTAGGTGCCGGGTTTTGTCGTTGTTGAAGGGCCTTCAATACTTCGAGTGCTTCACAGAATAGTTGGCCTTGCTTGTTGCGAGCGTTCCAGTCCTCCTTTCACTTTTGTGCGCTTTAGAACGAGTTCTTTGTGACCAGTTGTTGTAGATTAAAGTTGGTGCTGCGTAGTTTTGTGGTCGGTGTGAAGTAGACAATGTCCGTTTCCTCTATTCTTAGTCCGTGTTGTAGACAAAGTGGCTTGCCTTTCTCGTTGGCGGGAGGTAAGTCTTTTAGCAAACAGTAGTGACGTCATAGCGTGTAGCGATTCATGACAGATGTCACTTCAGTAGAGGGTTTTGCCGTGGGGGGCTGCAGGGCCGATGTTGGCCTCAGTTGAGTAGCTGGCTCACACGTGTCTTGTTAAAGTAGCAGAAAAAAAGGATCGCAGTGTAGTTTGTCGCTTGTTCTAGCTTGTCGATCGTGTGGTGTTAATTGGTGATTTTCGTTCCATCCACATTTTCTCAGGTGTGGGGAGTGCGTTCCAACCACCCTATTATAGGTGTGGGAGTGGGTCTCAACCACCCTATTATAGGTGTGGGAGTGGGTCTCAACCACCCTATTATAGGTGTGGGAGTCGGTCTCAACCACCCTATTATAGGTGTGGGAGTGGGTCTCAACCACCCTATTATAGGTGTGGGAGAATGGTCGAAGAGCTCCTTCTTGCTTGTGGTTTCTTGGTTGTATTCAGTCGTTCCATCCACCCTTTATCAGGCGTGGGGAATGGGTCTCAACCACCCTGTTTCAGGTGTGGGAAACCATCGATGACTTTCTTCTTCTTTGTAGTTCTCCGTTGACATAGATGTCTTGGGTCTTGATCCCCGTTTCTGGCGGAGTTAGGGCTGGCAGCTGTTGTTTCCTTCGTCGTCTCGCTTCGAATGAGGCTTTGCTGGGTGTGAGGGCAGAGCGGCTTAGTGCAGCGCGCGTGCCGATGACGTATGGTCGAATCCCATTGGTCGGCTGTCGTGGTCGGACTGATCGCCCGCTGTCCGTGTGAGATAGCGTCTTGTGACCTTGGTTGCAGGTGGAGTCTATCTTCTATGTCGGCCAGTCCATTTTTATGGTATGCTATATCTCTGTCAGCCGTATAGACGTGGAAATGAGAGGTAGTTGTCTGTTGATGGTGTATATCTGGATGCTTAGAGTAAACATCTGTCATGACACGTCCGTCTCCCGTAAGTGTTTGCTAGAAAGTGAGCTAGCTGGATTGCTCTTTTACCGGCACTGATATGAGCTATCTCCTCTTATTTAAGAGGCGCTCTCTGCTTTGTTGAATCAGTGTTCCGATCCCCTCAGGACGGTGAATTATCACGGTCCATCTATCTCCTGTGGCGAAATGGGCCAAGTGTACAAGACTCAGCCTATTTCACTATGACGTAGCATGTCTGGCGTGAAAAAAAATCACCACGCCAAAACGCCTCTTACCTTAGCAAGACGACGGCTCACTTGGGAGTAAGCCCAACTAAAAACTGGCGTGCGCCACAGTGAGCCTTGGGTCCTTCTAGCGTGATAGGCATTTTGGCGTGTTGACCCGGGGTGATGATGTCGGCCGCATGAGGGTGGTGGGGGGTGGGGGGCGGGTGGGGGGGGGGGTTGTGTTGAAAATTTGCAAACTGCCCAACACGCAAATGGCCATCGCGCCGACGTAGGGCTCGATGGCCTTTTGCGCACTGGGTGAAGGCCCTTACAAGCGGGTTATAGCACGCCACAGGTCAACATTGAATAATCCGGAATTAACTCATTTCAGACGTGGACAGGCGGCAGCCCTTAATGACGTACATCTGAATGCGGCTCGTCTGAAAAGACTTTTATTTTAAATTTAAAAAAAAAACAAAACTACTAATTATTCAGCCCCGAAGCTCTACAGCAGGAGGTGGATCGACTTGATAATTCAAGTATGGTGTCAGATTAGCTTGGCGCCATAAGGCGCCAAGCTAATCTGGCACTACCCTTGAATTATCATGGTCGATCCACATCCTGCAACTGGTACATAGTCGTGGGTGACATCGCCAAAATTCGGCAAATACGTCCGTGAACTGACATGGACTAAAGCAACTGCTCTGTATTCACTGCACGTCGTGGCACATCATTCAAATGTACCACCCCCCCCCCCCCCCCACCCACCCACCCCCCCCCCCCCCCCGAAAAAAAAAATGAACCTTGGGCGCTGTCAATTTCCAGTGGAACCAAAATACCGCCCCCCCCCCCCCCCCAACCCCACCCACCCCACAGGACGATCCAGTTCAGCACACGTCGTCTTTACATCAAGTAACATGACAATGACTCCACTTTGTTCTAGAAATACAACGCTATTAATGCGAGAAACAGCACAAAGTAGACTGACACACTAATGGTCGCGCAGAATAAATAGGCGTTTGCTTTTTACTGCGTGTCAAACTGCTGTTAAAGTGCATAAGGTGTGTCGACAAGGCATAACAAACACAAATTGTGCTGATATGTGTCTTCAGTTTGAGGCGTTATGGTACTTTGAATGTAAAACTCATTGCAAGAAGTGTTTGATTTTCAATTAGTATTCTGTACTGATTGATTGACATAATTATGTATTTTGTTTGAAATTTCGAACTAAATGTCTGTGGCTGCCGAAATGACTGTACTGTCTCGAACACAGGCGGTGAGCTACGTCACACACTCAGTTACAATGAGCTACCTCGCACACTCAGTTACAATGAGCTACCTCGCACACTCAGTTACAATGAGCTAGCTCACACAATCATTTACAATGAGCTCGCCCACACAATCAGTTACAATGAGCTAGCTCACACAATCAGTTACAATGAGCTAGTTCACACACTCAGTCACAATGACCTAGCTCAAACAATCAGTTACAATGAGCTAGCTCACACAATCAGTTACAATGAGCTAGTTCACACACTCAGTTACAATGAGCTAGCTCAAACAATCAGTTACAATGAGCTAGCTCACACAATTAGCTACAATGAGCTAGCTCACACAATCAGTTACAATGAGCTAGCTCACACACTCTCAGTTACAATGAGCTACCTCACATACTCTCAGTTACAATGAGCTACCTCACACACTCTTAGTTACAATGAGCTACCTCACACACTCAGTTACAATGAGCTAGCTCACACACTCGGTTACAATGAGCTACATCACACACTCGGTTACAATGAGCTACATCACACACTCGGTTACAATGAGCTACATCACACACTCGGTTACAATGAGCTACATCACACACTCGGTTACAATGAGCTGCCTCACACACTCGGTTACAATGAGCTACCTCACACACTCGGTTACAATGATCTACCTCACACACTCGGTTACAATGAGCTACCTCACACAATCAGTTACACAATGTAACCCGGTCAGCGCCCGGTGACGCGGAATGTCTTTGTGCAATCTCCTTTGACTCAGCACCAAAATGTCCTCGCTGTCCCAAGAACACAGATTCAACATTTTGTCAGCAAGAGGTATAGATCCTCATGAGCCCCCGCAACCGCGGGGGCTCATGAGGATCTATACCTCTTGCGATTGGGTTTTGTTCCAATTTTCCCGGCACTGAAAGGGTTATAAATTAAAGCCTTGTGTTTGCTGTGGCTGTAGGAGGGACTGACGCCGGGAGTTGTTTTTCGGGGCCTATTAATAGTCGTTTTACAAAACATCTGCGCCGTAAACAAGACGGTCAAAAAAACATGCCCGGGAAACACACGGACAGAGCTGTTATTTAGTGAAGCCGTTTCATTGTGTTTTTGTGTTTTTTTTTTTTGTCCGAAGCCAATTTCTGTCTGAACCCTTTCAGTGCTGAGAAAAAGTCAACGCAATCCAACTAGTAGAGACATAACTCCTCATCAGCCACGCAGTTGCAGGGCTGATGAGGATCTATGCCTCTCGCTGACACCACTTTCAATCCACGTTCCCGGGACAGCTCGTTGTGTTGTGTTCCATTCACTTAGACTGCGGAAACAAAGACTCCCGCAACTGGCGCCGAGCGCGTTAACTCCTCATCATCCTGAGGCTAAAAGCTTCAAATGTGTACACTGCCATAAATATGCACGCTATATTGCAGTACTTACAGATAAGGATATACACCAATGGCTTTAGTTCAAGGGTGGTGCCAGAATAGCTTGGCGCCTCGAGGCGCCAAGCTATTCTGGCACCACCCTTGAACTAGTTTAGTTCAACTTATTTCATACACTGGTGTATTTCGAATGATGCGGTTAAGACGCCTTCAATTGCTGTTCTCAGCGTGTTTTGTTCTTTCCTTTCTATGTGTACTGCCTTGATTGTCTGAAGCGGGTGTGTGTGTGTGTGTGTGTGTGTGTGTGTGTGTGTGTGTGTGTGTGTGTGTGTGTGTGTGTGTGTGTGTGTGCGCGTGCGTGCGTGTGTGTGTGTGTGTGTGTGTGTGTGTGTGTGTGTGTGTGTGCGTGTGTGTACGTGTGTCTTCGTCATGGAACCTCTGTTGAGTGGTCACTCTTGTGCGTGATGACCTGTCATTAAAGACTATCATTTACGTGACTACAGTCGCCTGAATAATGGTCTCTAATTACGGGCCGTGCAGGACTTTTTTTTTATCTTAAGAGACTACTTGTTCTTGCAACAACAACAAAAAAAAGTTTAGTCTCTGAGAACAACTTCTCTTTTTCTGTTTCTCTGTTGATTTTTTTTTTTTTTTTTTGGGGGGGGGGTGGGGGGGGGTTGGGGGGGGGGTGGTTGGGGATGGGGAGTGTCTGAATTTGCTGTATGTCTAAAAAACAAACGGCGACTGCTTGCCCTGTCTGGTGAGTAACCCCTTCACCGGCATGAATGTCATTGTTAACCCCACCACTTGCACTGAAAGTACATCTGTTTCTGAAACCTGCCTGCACACAACCATCAAAAACAACACCCGTCCATCAACATCAACACTCGTCCATCCAAATCAACACGCGTCCATGAACATGAACACCCGTCCAAAGACACATGGATACAAATTGGTCTGAACTAGAGGCATAGATCCTCATGAGCCCACGCGACAGCGGGGGCCCATGAGGATCTATGTCTCTTGCAGTTGCAATGCGGTTGACTTTTGTCTGGGACGCCAAAGGGTTAAGAAGGCAGTTACTCTCACAGGCAGACACCTTCATTATCTATAACGTGCATCGCCTTCTAGCTCCCAGACGTCAATGCCAAGGGACGCAACTCAGTGTCAGGGGAGAGAATCCGAAAAATCAACAAGGCGCTAAGGGAGCGAAGTTTGCGCGAGGGGAGGGCAGTCTGAAGTGTTTTCCATCCCCCCTTCTCCATCAGTCTGACGTCAGAGAGCAGAATACCAAGTGGCCGCTGGAAGGCGCCGGGATCGGCGTTGGAATTAGCATGTGTAGCATCGTAACATACATTAGGACTTAATAGTGGATTTAGCATATTGATAACTTCATTTTAGCTCCATTAACTGTGGCTGAGCACTGAATTCTCCTCCTAACGGTCGTGCCTTAAAACTTGCGTTTGAGGTCAAAATTTGTCAACTCAGTGTCGTGTCTGTCAAATCACCTTATTGGTGGCAAAGGAGGCTGAGAAAGTGTCCAATTCCCGCTCGTTTTGATGACAGCATCGCTGCCTTTTAGCAGAGTGAAAGGCAGCAAGTCGAGTTTTGTGAAAAGCGAGGTTTTGATTGTGAAACAATGAAAATCTAGCTTTTCACAAAATGTTATTGCCCTGTTTTGTCAGCTGAGAGTGGAGTACCGGTCGTTGGACATGGGAACGCATAACGTTTTTTTTTTTCTTGCTAATAATTATCTCCACAAAGAACTACTTTTCTATACCAATCTTAGAAAAAATATCATTCAGTGACGGTTGACCTAGTACGATTTACTTTAACTATTTCTCCCCTAGACACACCACAGAAAAATAAAGATCGACCATGATAGTTCAACTGTGATGCCAGAATAGCTTGGCGCCTATGGGCGCCAAGCTATTCTGGCATCACCCTTGAACTATCATTATCGATCTGCGTCCTACACTGCAACGCAGTCTTCAGAGGACGACTTACAAATTTGGGGATTTCGGTCTTGGGTAGAATGAGTTAAAGAAACTTGAACAATGTGCCAGCCACGGTTTAATGTACCGTCGTAAAAAAAAATTCGGATTTGTTTCATTAGATGACCGATTTTACATCCCTAAATGTGCCCCAGATATTTTACATCCCTAAATGTGCCCCGGATATTTTACATCCCTAAAATGTGCCCCGGATATTTTCACCCCAGTATCAGAAAGATCCACTTTTTCGCGTGAACTGGCCACGTTTCCAACCCTGAAACAGCGCAGGCATACTTAAGTTTGCATGCTTGACCTACATATTGAAATTTGCCGGGGCTCTATATAGGATATTGAAACGATTTTTTTTTTTTTGTGTGTTGTCACCAATTGTACACGACTGTAGAGCAAGATCGACACATCACAGGAGCTCAGTCAAAAATATTCCGTATTAGATCAATCGGCACTACGTGATATTTGTTCTTAAAGTGGTACATAAAAGTGTTTCTTGAAGAAGATATTTGGCAAAAGCATTGTGTAGTCCGCTGTCAAAAGGCCTATAGTATATAGTTATATAGTTATATAGTTATATAGTTATATAGTTATATAGTTATATACTTATATAGTTATGTAGTTATATAGTATATAGTATATAGTTATATAGTTATAATAATAATAATAATAATTACGGTATTTATAATGCGCTTATGTTATAATAATTATAACTCTAAGCGCGCACTCACAACTCGCGCACGCATGCGCACGCTTTAGACAATGACTCACTACCACAAATACATTACGACAGTCAGCTTGGGGTGGGAAGTGTGGTGGTATAGTGCTAGAACTGTTGAAAGAGGTGAGTTTTGAGGGCGGACTGAAAGGAGGAGAGAGAGTGTTTCTAACGGAGAGAGAGAGTGGGAGAGTGTTCCAGGTGGATGGACCGTAGACGGAGAAGGAGCGGGGGCCGAGAGTGCTGAGTTTGGTGCGGGGGATGTAGCGGCGGAGAGGGTCGGAGGCGGAGCGGAGGGAGCGGGAAGGAGTGTAGGGGTGAAGTAAGTTGGAGAGATAGGCCGGAGCGTAGTTGTTCAGGGATTTGTAGCAGAGAGACAGAATCTTGTATAGGATGCGTTGGGGGATGGGGAGCCAGTGAAGGAGCTTGAGCAGGGGAGTGATGTGGTCGGATTTTTTCTTTTTGAGGACTATTATAGTTATATAGTTATATAGTCATATAGTTATATAGTTATATAGTTACATAGTTATATAGTTATATAGTTATATAGTTATATAGTTATATAGTTATATAGTTATATAGTTACATAGTTATATAGTTATATAGTTATATAGTTATATAGTCATATATTCATATAGTTATATAGTCATATAGTTATATAGTTATATAGTCATATAGTTATATAGTCATATAGTTATATAGTTATATAGTTATATAGTCATATAGTCATATAGTTATATAGTTATATAGTTATATAGTCATATAGTTATATAATTATACAGTTATATAGTTACATAGTTATATAGTATATTGTTATATAGTTATATAGTATATTATAAGTTATTGGTCGGAGGGGTTCGCTACACGGACCTTTGTAGGCCTGAGGGAGGTCAAAGGAATCATTGTACCCCGAAGGTCGAAGGCCTGAGGGGTACAATGATTCCTTTGACCTCCCGAAGGCCTACAAAGGTTCGTGTAGCGAACCCCTCCGACCAATAACATATTTGTTTTCCTTCCTCCGTTTATTGTTTAGAAAAAAATCCAGGTTATGAAGACGGCCGCTTCTGTGGCGGATAGGTGACACCATTGAATATACATGTTCTGCCGGGGATTCCCAGTATTTACGAGACAGAGTGTGACGTAGCATGATTCCGTGTGAAGCGCAAGTTTCGAGAGTAAAAAGCTAATCTTGGCTTGTGTACAGATGATTCAAGCTGCAATGTCTACAAAAGGTCGTTAAAGTATGACAGTGACAGTGCTTCTTGACTGCTGTGTGATTCAGAAAAATTAAGAACTTTTTGATGAAGCGATCGGCATTTGACCATGTGACAGCTTGCAGGGTGCCTTGTGCTTCAGTTTAGATTCAAGATGACTGAAGGGGATGCTTCGAGTGTGCAGCAGATTGTCGTTGTTATATTCTAAAGTGTCATGTGTGTTTGGATATCTGGGAAAAGGAATATCCAAAAACGCTCGTTGTTAACAGCAGGACTCCGTGCTGAGATAGATTTTAAGGTAAGATTTTATTTTACAGCGTTGACATGATGTCAGATAGTCTTCGAAAATTCGTGAGATGTTTTTCTTCAGATAGTCCCGCATTGAGTGACGTGAAGAGAGAACTTTGGCAATATCGTGCATTGTGTATAGTGTTGCTGGGTGTGTATTTTCATTTTAGTTATTGAATTTGTTGCTCTGTTGGTGAAATTTTGGCATGTTGGTGGCTGAGCAGACGACATTGTGTTGTTTGCAAGGATTGCTGTCTCTGATTGGTAAAAAAAACAAACTCGCCGCTATTTTTGTTCCGTGGTTTCCCGAACTTTAAAAATGCTCGGTGCATGGCGATGAGATGGATTTGGCGAAGGCTTTTGCTGTTTGCGCTGTGTAATTAGTGGTGAAATATTGTTTAAGTTGGCTCCTCACGTCGTAAAAAAATAAGACAGATGATGTGTATTACGTCAAATAGGACTACTTTAGTGCGTTTTTTCTGCTATTTTGTCGAACCGAGTTGCCACTGTCAAGACTCGAAAACGAAGTCCTAACGCGTCATCGAGAGGGCTACAAAACGTCCGCCATTTTTCGCTACAGTGGTTTTTATATCACGGTCACATGGTACAGTTTGCGCTAAAGTGACTCAGTGGTCGTGTGACGTAGGGAGGAAAAGAAAGTTATATAGACTATAACGACAGTAGGCTATAATAGGGGAAATAATTATCTTTCTACGACGCCTGTGTCAACTTGGCACCCGGGGTGTGACGGATGGGCTGTTTGGCTAACCCCTTCATCAGACTGTGTTTCTGCAGTCTTCGTTGATTGAACAAAAAAAGCCCTGGCTGTCCCAGGAGAGGTATAGATCCTCATGAGCCCCCGCGACAGCGGTAAGTTAGTGCAACAGCGGGGGCTCATGAGGTTCTAGACCTCTTGCAGTTGGGAGGTGTTCAAATTCCCTTTTCACTGAACAGGCTAAACGCGAGTAGAATCTCTCCTCCGCTTCCTGCTTGACTTCCGTCAAGTCGTGATGTATTGTGGGAAGCCCGTGAGCGCCGCCAGCCGTGTGTACCGAGATCCGGCCTGCAGACATCCACGCCCCAACTCGGCTGCTTCTTGTCTCGGCTGACCTCACCCAGCCTTCGCCATTGTCTCTGTACCGTCAGGAAAGTTGTCTGGCACAACACAGCGATCCCTCTTGTTCTCCAGCCCGGGCCTTATTGCACGCACTTTGTCACACCGCCTGTCCGACATCATGGGGGGCACGACTCGTATAAAGTTGCTTTATCAGGACAGCGCAGACAAGGGTCGTGTCAAGATTTCATTCACTTCTGAATAACTATACGAACTCGGAGGCACAACCATTCATCTTTTGTGCCCCGTGCAGTTCCTTTTCCGCTTGCCGTAAAAGAGAGATTCAGGTTAAGCTCTAACACTAACCCTTATGTCTCTCGGTAACTCTTTTTGTCGAGGTGATTCCTGTAGGGATAACAACATCCTGACGTCATGTAGGAATCACCTCGACAAAAAAGAGCTACCGACAGCGATAAGTTTAACCCCTTCAAAACGGGAGGACATTAAAGATTTGCAGGAGCACCCACAGACGCAGGCTGGCATGCAAATCTGGCGACTTGATCAGTTCGCCTGTTGAAGTCAAGCGGGTTAATGTGTCCGTGAGGCTGCAGTGGTTTGAGTCAAAGCATATTTTGCTGCTGGCAGTTAAGGTTTTAAGTTTTTAACCGTGAGAGGAAACCGTGAAAGGGTTACTGGGCAGAGTTTCAGTCAGCAGCGCGTTCGATTATTGACCGGATATGGCACGATCACCGCCACGCGCCCCTTTTTCATTGGCGGAAAGTTGACACGTGATCCGTCACGCGATGACGTGACCGGCAAACACGGGCAATAACTTTCACAACTGGTCCATAGTGATTGTCTGCTCCTGTCTGGCCGGCGGATATATGGCCCTGCACTTGTTTACTTTTGGGATAGTCCCCGATCACTCCTTGTGCCAGAGGGACTTTAAACTGGATTTAATGAATGAATGAATTACTTTTCGGTAGTTTGAGACTGGAACATAGACGCATCACATACTGTACAATAAACAGATCCAACTTTGCTCGCTTTGCAAATTTATTGTCACAAAAGGGGGGGGGGGAGGATTGAGAGGGCGGGGGAAGGTTTCAGGGGGGGGGGGAGGGGTGGGGGGTTAGGGGTGGGGAGGGGAATTGGGCTGCCTTCTCTGGGGTTGGAGTGTAGCGACAGAACACCGGCAGCCAACCTGCCTAGTCGATTTTTTACCTATTGTATCCGGAGGCTTACTTTTAAAAGTTCGCTTATAAAGGTTACATTGCAGAGTAGGAGACAGGTCAACCATGTCAGTTCAATGGCGGTGCCAGAATAGCTTGGCGCCTGAGGCGCCAAGCTATTCTGGCACCACCCTTGAACTATCATAGTCAAATTTATTTCAAGCAATTGTGCAGCAAGATGAAAAGGGTTAATATTGCGATCAATTTGTGGTCTGGTGTCGGCCGGGAATGGACCGGCCCTCTGACGCGTTACGAGACGTGAACCACGAGCGTTTCAAGTAGGCGCTAAAAGCTATTCTGGCACCACCCTTCAACTATCGACGAAAATACCTCACTACCGAAGCTGCCACCAAACTCGCTGTCTCTCTCATCTCTCATCGTCGCATCGACTACTGCAGCTCTCTCCTTTCCGGCCTCCCTCACTCCACCACTCTCAGTCTCCAGCGCGTCCAGAACAATGCTGCCCGCCTCGTCCTCAGAAAGAAAAAATCCGACCACATCACTCCCCTGCTCAAGTTCCTTCACTGGCTCCCCATCCCCCAACGCATCCAATACAACATTCTGTCTCTCTGCTACAAATCCCTGAACAACTACGCTCCTACCTATCTCTCCTTTACCCCTACACTCCTTCCCGCTCCCTCGCCCCGCCTCCGACCCTCTCCGCCTCCTCATCCCCCGCACCAAACTCAGCACTTTCGGCCCCACTCCTTCTCAGTATACGGTCCAACCACCTGGAACACTCTCCCACTCTCTCTCCGTCAGAAACACTCTCTCTCCTCCTTCCAGTCCGCCCTCAAAACTCACCTCTTTCAACAGTTCTACTTTAGAAGTAGGGCTACTGTCTTACGTATGACACGCCACGGCCGAATGTCCTCCATTTTGGAAGTGTCGCCTGACGACTATGTGCTAGCGGCAGGAGGTCGATCGACCCTGATAACTCAGGCGCCAAGCTAATCTGGCACTACCCTTGAATTATCATGGTCGCTCCATCTCCTGCTGTTGGGCGTCGTGGCTGATTGGGTGTTTATGCCAATATTTCGATGGAAACCGATATTTATGATGGCGCCAAGATAATCTGGCACTACCCTTAAATTATCATGGTCGATCCATCTCCTGATATAGTGCGTCGGGGCTATTTTTTTTTTTAATTCCAGTTTTTCGATATTTCGATAGAAATGAAATAGAAGCTTTATTTATAATGGCGCTAAGCTAATCTGGCACTGGTCTTGAATTATCGTGGTCGATCCATCTCCTGAAACTGGCACGTAGTCGTTAGGTTTCACGGGTAAGAGAGTAACCCTACTTCAAAAGTAGAATCATTTCGGAAATGCACCCTGAATCGCACTCCCAGAAAGATGATAGTACAAGGGTGGTGCCCTGAAAAGTTGTAGCGCCTACTTGAAACGCTCGAGCTTCATCTCTCGTAAGGCGTCAGAGGACCGGTCGATCCTAGGCGGAAGCAGGACCGGAAATTGATCGAAATATTAACCCTTTTCATCCTGCTGCACAATTGCTTGAAATAAACGTCACTATGGTAGTTCAAGGGTGATGCCAGAATAGCTTGGCGCCTGAGGCGCCAAGCTATTCTGGCACCTCCCTTGAACTAAAATGGTTGACCTATCGCCTAATCTGTAATGTAGCCTTCAGAGGACAATAAGTGCGTTTAAAAAGTTCGCTCAATCCCCTGCTTTAGGGAGACGTGGCTAATTGAGGTTTACTGCCAATACGTCGATGGGAAACTTACATTCATGACGGCGCCAAGCTAATTTCCCACTGCCCTTGAAATATCTTTGTCGATCCATTTGCTGTAGGGTGCCGGGCCTAGCTGTGTTTTTTTTTTTTTTTTAATTTTTATGCCAGCACTTCGATAGAAATGAAAGAGAACCTATTATTTATAATTGCGCCTAGCTAATCTGGCACTGCCTTGAATTATAATGATCGATCCATCTCCTGCTGTAGCGCGTCGTTGCTGAATGGGTTAAATTGTCTTTGATAGTGTCAAGATCGTCCTTCCCTATCAAGACAAAAAAAACAAACAAACATCAAGTCCAGTTTTGTGAAAAGCGATATTTTCATTGTAATACGACGAAACACGCGCTTTTCACAAATGCGGACTTGATGTCTCTCGCCTTTACTGTACTATGATACTGCAAACAAGGCCCGTGGACAACACCAGCACTACACACCACCGCCCCCGAGCTGTCACAGTCCATGCATATGTTGCTGTGGTGTGTTAGGGTTGATTGGGTTAACAGCCCATAGAGATGATCATCACTTTCACCCTTTGGCAGTCGGTAGCGGTTTTTGTCTCGATGATTCCTGCTGAATGACACGATGTTGTTGTTCCCGCAAAAATCATCACCGCAAAAATCTGACAGCGTAATGGTTAACCTCGTTTAACCCCACTCCTATCTTATTATTAACCTTTTAACTTCTGTGCGCTGATGGGTGTGAAGAAAAACTTGCTTGAGTGTGATTTGTTAGGCGTAATTACAATGACAACATCAAGGGGTCCGCTTCCAACACTAAAATTTCATTCGTTCCCCAGTACGCGCAGACAATCGGGGCCAAGGTCGGTCGTTCCCAAGTACGTGTAGACAATCGGACCAGAGTCGGTCGTTCCCCAGTACGCGCAGACAATCGGGGCCAAGGTTGGTCGTTCCCCAGTACGCGCAGACAATCGGGGCCAAGGTCGGTCGTTCCCCAGTACGTGTAGACAATCGGACCAGAGTCGGTCGTTCCCCAGTACGCGCAGACAATTGGGGCCAAGGTCGGTCGTTCCCCAGTACGCGCAGACAATCGGGGCCAAGGTCGGTCGTTCCCCAGTACGTGTAGACAATCGGACCAGAGTCGGTCGTTCCCCAGTACGTGTAGACAATCGGACCAGAGTCGGTCGTTCCCCAGTACGTGTAGACAATCGGACCAGAGTCGGTCGTTCCCCAGTACGCGCAGACAATCGGGGCCAAGGTCGGTCGTTCCCCAGTACGCGCAGACAATCGGGGCCAAGTCGGTCGTTCCCCAGTACGCGCAGACAAATCGGGCCAAGGTCGGTCGTTCCCCAGTACGCGCAGACAACCGGACCAGAGTCGGTCGTTCCCCAGTACGTGCAGACAATCGGGCCAAAGTCGGTCGTTCCCCAGTACGTGCAGACAATCGGGCCAAAGTCGGTCGTTCCCCAGTACGCGCAGACAATCGGGGCCAAGGTCGGTCGTTCCCCAGTACGCGCAGACAATCGGGGCCAAGTCGGTCGTTCCCCAGTACGTGCACACAATCGGGCCAAGGTCGGTCGTTCCCCAGTACGCGCAGACAATCGGGGCCAAGTCGGTCGTTCCCCAGTACGTGCAGACAATCGGACCAAGGTCGGTCGTTCCCCAGTACGCGCAGACAACAGGACCAGAGTCGGCTGCAGTGATACACTGCACACTGTGCGCGGGCCCGCTGCAGCCGACTTTGGCCCAGTAGACATTTGCTAGCTGGGGCAGTGTTTTACACACCCGACCTTTGTTTTATTTGCAGAGTGCCTGTAATACCCGGTGAGTTCTTCAGTAGCGGGGTTTAATAACCAGGTAAAAACAGGTCTGCAAATGGCCGCCATCATCCCGTTTCTGAACTAAGGCCGGGTTTATTGGGCTGCAAACTTTGTAGTTTGTTAGTGTCGTTAGAGACAGAATCGATCAATCAACGGAATTGTTAGACAACAGCGTGAGATAGCGAGCGAGCTAGAGAGAGAGAGAGAGAGAGAGAGAGAGGAGAGAGAGAGAGAGAGAGAGAGAGAGAGAGAGAGAGAGAGAGCGAGAGAGAGAGAGAGAGAGAGAGAGAGAGAGAGAGATTGGTTGGTTGGTTGGTTGGTTGGTTGGTTGGTTGGTTGGTTGGTTGGTTGGTTGGTTGATTGATTGATTGATTGATTGATTGATTGACTTTATTTTCCAAGGAAAGAGGTTTTAGGCGCGCAGGCTCATCATTACAAACCTGTCCTTACTATAACTAATGTGCATAATCAAGACAACAACATACGAAACAACAAATTGAACGTGAAGAAACACACACACACACACACACACACACACACACACACACACACACACACACACACACACACACACACACTTTCACACACACACACAAACACATGTATATCTATGAGTTATATACACATACACAGACAGCACGCGCATGTGTGTGTGTGCACGCGCAAGGCTGGCTACATTGTAACATCAAGCAGCTTTAAGCCACAACAACTTGAGCTATATATAACTGACGGTTAAATGAGTAAAATGAAGTACGTCAAGGTCTGAAGAATAATGTGTAGAGAACATTTCTAAATGTCTTATGAGGTTTAAGAGATTTTACTTTTGTTGGTAAGGTGTTCCACAGGGATGCACCCGAAAAAGAAAAGCTAGTCTTAAACAGATCAATTCCATGGCGAGTCACGACAAGATTGTTCCTCTGGTTTATGTAGCGTGTTTGCGAATGCCGGAACATTGTAAGTAAATATGGTGGAGCTTTGTCATCTACGATTTTGTGCATCAGCATCGCTTTATTGACGAAGAGCTGCTTTTGCAATGGAAACATGTTTAGTTGGACAAGCTTTTCGTCCGTGGTCAAATCTGAACATGGTAGTATTAGCTTTGCTGCGCGGCGGTGGAGCAAGTTCAGTCTTTTGAAGTGATTTTCACAGCAGTCATCCCATATAGGGGAGGAATAGTCAAAATGGGGCTTGATATAGGTATTGTAAAAAAGTTTTCTAGTTGGAAGATCTATAATGCGTTTTAAGCGTGACAGAAAAATAGGTTTTAGACACGGCTTTACAAATTTTGTCAACATGTGA
>BTPG01000002.1:45569753-45572253 GCA_036245525.1 Semisulcospira habei | reverse complement strand
GCGCTAAGAAAGTGACTGAAAGCAATGCATATGGAAGCCCCCCCCCCCCCCCTCAAAGGGGGCGTATCACATATCCACTGTCCCAGACACTCAGTGCATGGAAATTTAAATCTAGGTCCCCCAAGGGGGGGTCCAGATATTTAGCCGGTGTGGACAGCTGTTTCGGTCTTGGCGACCTCTTCAGCACACCATCGGCAATACTGGAGGAGGCAGGAAATTCTGCCTACCTGCAATGACAACCACATTTTACTGTGGTGTCTGCAGTGGCATACATTCCATGCCACCACCTAGAGCCAAATTTCCATGCACCCTAAAAGAGAACCTACCAAAAGGGGGGAAGGGGTTGCAGTCGATATTGTAGTAATAAATGAAAAGAAAGGGGGAGACTGCCAGTGCTAATATTTTAGGAAGGTTACAAAGTAAAGTAGGTTATAGCAATGTCAGGGGAGAGAAATGTGCATGATCGACCAGTGATCATAGATCTACTGTGGCCAAAGCACAAAAAAAAGGAGATAGGAAAGAGAGGGGGCGCTAAGAAAGTGACTGAAAGCAATGCATATGGAAGCCCCCCCCCCCCCAAGGGGGGCGTATCACATATCCACTGTTCCAGCCACTCAGTGCATGGAAATTTAAATCTAGGTCCCCCAAGGGACTGAGTGTCACTTTCTTAGCGCTCCCTCTCTTTCCTATCTCTTTTTTTTTGTGTGTGTGTGTGCTTTGGCCACAGTAGATCTATGATCACTGGTCGATCATGCACATTTCTCTCCCCTGACAGTGCTATAACCTACTTTACTTTGTAACCTTCCTAAAATATTAGCACTGGCAGTCTCCCCTTTTCTTTTCATTTAATGCTTGAAAGAGTGAATACAGATGGCTTCGCTTATTATTAGGTCGGGTACAACAACAGTCGGATTTAACGCTCTTTTTGTGTGAAGTCCCGACAACACTGACTTTTCCTATGTAAACTGCTTCGTTTATAACAAACGTCTGATATAACAAGACAAAGTGTGTCCCGTGGCGACATGTCATACCCCCAGTTGACTGTAAATACGTAAATAAATAGAGTCGACTTTACGTATTACAAGGTGGGATATAGCAAACATCAGACATCCCCTCACTGTGTTGGGGGTCCCCACAGCACTCTTTCTACCTTCAATTATCACCTCACTGTGTTGGGGGTCCCCACAGCACTCTTTCTACCTTCAATTATCACCTCACTGTGTTGGGGGTCCCCACAGCACTCTTTCTACCTTCAATTATCACCTCACTGTGTTGGGGGTCCCCACAGCACTCTTTCTACCTTCAATTATCACCTCACTGTGTTGGGGGTCCCCACAGCACTCTTTCTACCTTCAATTATCACCTCACTGTGTTGGGGGTCCCCACAGCACTCTTTCTACCTTCAATTATCACCTCACTGTGTTGGGGGTCCCCACAGCACTCTTTCTACCTTCAATTAACTCATTCGAGACGTGCCGCCTCTGGATACGCGGCATAAGCCGCGTATCTGGAGGCGGCCCGTCTCGAATGCGTTAATTCGCTTAGAACAAACTGCGGATGTAACAAGAACAAGATGGCATGAAAGAATTAATTTTTACTAAAGAAGTAATAATAATAATAATAATAATAATTACGGTATTTATAATGCGCTTATCTTATAATAATTATAACTCTAAGCGCGCACTCACAACTCGCGCACGCATACGCACGCTATAGACAATGACTCACGTACCACAAATTGTGAAATACATTACGACGGTCAGCTTGGGGTGGGGAGTGTGGTGATATAGTGCTAAAACTGTTGAAAGAGGTGGGTTTTGAGGGCGGACTGGAAGGAGGAGAGAGAGTGTTTCTGACGGAGAGAGAGTGGGAGAGTGTTCCAGGTGGATGGACCGTAGACGGAGAAGGAGCGGGGGCCGAAAGTGTTAATGATGTGGAGGCGGAGAGGGTCGCAGACAGAGCGGAGAGGTGTAGGGGTGAAGTAAGTTGGAGAGATAGGCAGGAGCGCAGTTGTTCAGGGATTTGTAGCAGAGAGACAGAATTTTGTATTGGATGCGTTGGGGGTTGGGGAGCCAGTAAAGGAGTTTGAGCAGGGGTGTGAAGTTGAAAGGATATCAAAGCTGGCTAACGAACGCATCCAATGTCTTTCTCAAATCTAGCTATATGCAAAAGTTCAAGTAAACATGACAAAAATTACGGAGTCTAATCTGGGTCAACCGACTTCCTATAAACGGTTGTTTATGTCTTCAATGAGACATTCAATTACAATATGCTCGAAGGCTGTCTTAGCCACCCACTTACGAAAGTATTTCAGCAAGTTTCAAGCTTGTGTGTACAGAAATGTCGGAGATTCTCTTGTTTACATACATACGCACACACATACATACATGCATACGCATATACATACGCAAATACGGCGCTTCGCGCCAAAAGTACGTTCAGCAGCGAGGTTAGCGTAACTAGACATGACGTAATTTTTATCTTGTTACTTCAATTGTTA
>BTPG01000002.1:45566261-45569743 GCA_036245525.1 Semisulcospira habei | reverse complement strand
AAAAAAAAAACCTCGCAGATGTGCCAATGCGTCATAGTGAACTCATTAAGGGGCGCGCGCAGTACATACGCGTCATTGATTTGTCAGACGTCATTTGTCATGACGTATTTGTGTTTACGTAATTTTATATTTAACGTGATATGAGATTCGTTTTCGCTTCAAGACTTGGAAAAATGGTGACAAAACTAGAATTTCACGGTACATTTGCAGTCTTGCTATAATTTGTGTGAAATCAGGTTTACTTTACCTAGCTACATGCCATACTAAGTACACCTGCATGCTCTTCTGAAAGCGCTTCGATGTGTGTGTATGTGTGTGCGTGCGTGTGCGTGAGTGCATGCGCGCGCTCCAAGCATCCTCAACAGGCATAGATGTTTATTCGCCCTCCGGGCACACGAGGATCTATGCCTCTTGGAGATGCGCGCACATGTGTGAAATGAAATGAAATGAAACTTTATTTCTCAAGGATAAATGATTGTTTACACAGTCCTTTTTTCAAACATGTCCTTTCACACGCACTCACACAACACTCACACAACACTCACACAACACTCACACGCGCGTGACTAAAACCAAATAAAAATGGAAAGGCAAAAAGTGACCATCAAAAAGACTAATTTAGCAGTCACACACACACACACACACACACACACACACACACACACACACACACACACACACACACACGCACGCACGCACGCACGCACGCACGCACGCACGCACACACACACACACACACACACACACACACACACACACACACACACACACACACACACAGTGAGAACCTGAATTAAACATGAACGTTAAAAACTTCGTTTGAACAGTAGCAGCAACAACAAACTCGGCAATACAACTCAAGGCGCTGGAGTCACGCCGACACAACTACACAACTATGGGCGAAAGTTTTTTTTAGCTGTCGAAATAAGCGGGCCCTGAATGTGGACAAAGACGGAGCCCCAGTAATGTCGATCGGCAACAAATTCCATACCTTGGCTCCTGAGTAAGACACACTAGTTTTGAATATATCGAGGCGCTGCCTTGGTATGGATAGATTGTTCCTCGTCGTTTTATAAGGTGTATGAGCAGGGCTAAATAGATCTGTTAGATAACTAATCGTTTTAGAGTGGTAGCTTTTAAACATAAGTACGTCTTTATTGTACATGAGTAACTTACGCAGAGGCAGCATGTCGAGGGCTTTGAGTCGGTCGTCGGTGCTTTGTTTACTATCCGGGTGGATTAATTTGGCTGCCCTACAGTGAAGAGCATTAAGCCTTTTTATGCACGCATCGCTACATCCATCCCAAACTGTGGAAGCATAATCTTTATGGGATTGAATATGTGCGTTATAAAAAAAATTCCTTGTCGGTGTATCTGTAAAATAACGTAGTTTTGAAAGAAGATATAAATTTCTGGACACTGTTCGACATACGCTGCTGACATGCGCGTGCCATGTGAGTTGGTCGTCGATAATGACGCCTAGCAAGCGTTGCTCTCTAACTTGTCTAATCGGCTCAGAGTTGAGAGAAAGGCTAAGCGGGGGTGGATGTAGCTGCTGCTTTTGTCCTGTAGTTATTAGCATGCATTCTGTTTTAGACGGATTTGGTACCATAAAGTTAGTGTGACACCAGTTTAAAACATCAGTTAAGCCCCGTTGAAGTGAGGATGTGATTGTGGATATTTTCAGCGACGACACGTCGAGAGTCACAACACCAGCAAACAGGCTACAGCGTACGTTTAGATCTGAAATATGCAATGGGATATCATTGATGTAAATGGAAAATAAGAGGGGCCCTAATATTAAGCCCTGAGGCACGCCATGCTTTAGTATGCCTTCAGCGGAACGTTTTCCGTTAACAAACACATACTGACGTCTTCCGTGCAGGTAGGATTTGAAAAAGTCCAAGGATGCTCTGTTTACGTGGTACGCCGATAGCTTTAGTATCAACCATCCATGATTTATTAGATCAACGGATTTAGAGAAATCTAGATAAACAGCAGTGGTCATTTCAGCTTTGCTCATGGACGTGAGTCCAAAATAGCTCAGGCGGTTAATCGTCGGAGCAGGAGAGCGAAGGGAATCGCCGGGTCGTGGGTTCGAATCCCGCCCCGGCCCCGGTAGCTGGACTCACAATCCAGGGGGAAAAACGGATTTGTTAATAGCATGTCCGTTGAAAGGTCCTGGTAATCAAAGTGGCACAGTTGGAGTGCGCCTGAGTTGATCAGTGTTCAGGTCGTACTCCATAGGCAATAGATTTTTCTGTCCCCAATAACCCGCCCGTCAGGGCCGTCCATGATCACCTCGGTGCTGTGGACGTTAAACCCGAACTAACCAACTATCATGAACGTGAGTCAAGTATTTGTCAGGTGAGCTAGAGCTGTGTGGCATGAGTGGCGAGGTCTAAAACCTGACTTTAGTGGGTAAAGCAAGTTATGTTTTTCGAGAAAATAGCTCAGATGCCTGTGTACATGTTTTTTTTTTTTTTTTTTTCTATTGGTTTTCTCAGAGCTGACAAGAGCGAGATTAGTCTAAACTTATTAGGGTCTGAGAGGTTCTTACTTTTAGGCAGAGGAATAACTTTGGCTACTTTCCAGCTGTTTGGAAATGTACCTTGTTGTAAAACGAGATAATAACTAAATGTCAAAGACTCGACCACATACGGGGCAGCAAGTTTTTAAAAGTATGTATTCATCCCGTCGTGACCAAGCGAGCGCTTATTTTGGAGTTGGCTAATACAGTAAGCGAAGGAATACTAAAAGATACGTTTGGCGCGAGTTTGTCCTCACAAAAAGCTGTAAGCCTTTCGGATATATAAGGTGTGTCAACGAGAGTTGTACTGCTTAACAACGAATCCGCAGCAGACAAGAAATGGTTGTTAAATGTATCTGCAAATATAGATGTACATGGTGCTGTTTGTCGTGATTTAGTGAACGCATTAAGGGCGCGCCAGACAGATACGGTGTCTGTTTTGTTGTTCATCAATCGCTTAAAGTGTGCTTTTTCTGGGCCTCTAATACCATGTATTTAACACGATTTCTCTGCTTGCGGAAAGCACCAAAATCTTTGTTACGCTTTAGTTCATTTCTGACAGCCATGGCCTCTTTAATGTCATTGCTGATAGAGAGAGACAGAGAGAGAGAGAGAGAGAGAGAGAGAGAGAGAGAGATGATAGAGAGAGACAGAGAGAGAGAGAGAGAGAGAGAGAGAGAGAGAGAGAGAGAGAGAGAGAGAGAGAGAGAGAGAGAGAGAGAGAGAGAGAGAGAGAGAGAGAGAGGGAGAGAGAATTGAATTGAATTGAATTGAATTGAAACTTTATTTTCTAAGGATGAAGACAGTAGGCACGCAGGCCTTTTTACACGTCTGTCCTTATTAACATTTTAAATAAATATAACAACACAAAAGATAACATGACAAATAAATAAAAATAAAAAGAAGAGAGGATAATAATAATAATAATAATAATAATAATAATAATAATAAT
>BTPG01000002.1:45521261-45563761 GCA_036245525.1 Semisulcospira habei | reverse complement strand
ATACGGATACTTGTGGTAGATTATGTATCAGCAGACAAGTACTTGAGGAGGCATTCCTTGAAAGAGGAGAGGGGGCTAGCGTGTGTTATACATTTAGGCAGTTTGTTCCAGAAAGATGCGCCTGAGAAAGATACACTGGTTTTAAATAGATCAATCCTGGGGCGAGGTGTAATAAAGTTTCGTCTTGAAGTAGAATAACCTGAACTTGCCTTGAAAAAGAGCTTACAAAGATATTCTGGGTGAATCTCATTCCAGATTTTATACATAACCACACCCTTGTTTAAAAGGTGATGCTTGCTAAGAGAGCATTTTCAGTTTTTCAAGTCTTTCGTCAGTTGTCAGGGCTGAATCAGGCAGGATATGTTTCGCTGCTCTCCGATGCAGGGAGTTAAGCCTCTTCAAGTGTATGTCACCGCTGCCATCCCATATCGTGGACGCATAATCTATGTGGGATTTGACATTTGCATTGTAAAATAACTTGCGAGCATCAACAGCGATAAAGTACTTCAACTTTGGAAGCATAAAAACATTTCTGGCAACAGTTTTACATACAGCATTTATGTGCGATTGCCACTTCATCTGGTCATCAACAATTACACCAAGTAATCGGTGTTCCGTGACCTGAGTAAAGGCCCCGCCACACGAGCCGGTTGTGCCCCGATTTTGAAGCCGATTCCGATCCGATTGCGATCGGATGACGTCAATTATCCGATCCGGTCCCAATCGGCTGGGAATCGGGTGTCTAGAACCTGCTCTATTTTCCCGATCCGATTCGGCCCCGGTTGTAAGCTTCAACCAATCAGAGCGCGTCTCGCAAAGCACGTTTCACAGTTTGCAAATGGCCGAACACGCCTGTTGTGATCAGTACCACCGCCGTTGCCGCTGATGTTTCGCACGCCTCTTCCCGAATATGATGCAAAACTGCTGATAATGCAAGCACATCATCACTGTCAAAACTAGCAGTCATTTTGCAGAACAGGTACGACTTTGATCTTCGGTTCAAACCGGTCGGCTAAACAAGTCCGGAAATGTGTGGCAGTACACACGTTTTTTAGTCCGGCCCGATCACCTACCGATTCGAAAACTGATCGGGAATCGGCATCAAAACCGGGCTCGTGTAGCGGGGCCTTAACGATGTCATTATGGATAGTCAGGCTGAGTGTAAGTGGCTTGAGCTGGCATTTCTGACGGGTTGCTATCGTCATGCATTCCGTTTTGGAAGGATTTAAAATCATTTCATTGTTTGCGCACCAAGTGGAACTTTCGCTCAAACCCTGCAGCAATCGGCCATTTAAAGAATCAAGAGAGAGAGAAAGAGAGAGAGAGAGAGAGGGGGGGGGGGGGCTTTATATAGTTATTGATTACCCGTGCTACGTTGATTTACTATCGAGTCTGTCTGCTGCGGATTTCTTTTTAAATTACGTCTCTCTCTCTCTCTCTCTCTCTCTCTCTCTCTCTCTCTCTCTCTCTCTCTCTCTCTCTCTCTCTCTCTCTCTCTCTCTCTCTCCCCCCCCCTCTCTCTCTCTCTCTCTCTCTCTCTCTCTCTCTCTCTCTCTCTCTCTCTCTCTCTCTCTCTCTCTCTAGTTTACATATATATATATATATATAAATATACGGTATTTATATACATTTTAAAATTGTTATTATTCATTTTTTTATTTTTTTTCTCTGAGGGGGGGGGGGGGGGAGGGGTTCTTTTTACTTATATATGTTTTATCTTTTGCTGTACCGTCTGATGTATTTTTATATGTGTAGAGTAGCAGGACAGTTTGGAAGATAGGCGTTGCTATGCCTAAAACTTTTTATCTTCAATAAAAACGTTTCACCATCATCATTATCATCATCATCATCATCATCATCATCATCATCTCTCTCTCTCTCTCTCTCTCTCTCTCTCTCTCTCTCTCTCTCTCTCTCTCTCTCTCTCTCTCTCTCTCTCTCTCTCTCTCTCTCTCTCTCTAGTTTACATATATATATATATATATATACGGTATTTATATACATTTTTTAATTGTTATTATTCATTATTTTTATTTTTTTTCTCTGAGGGTGGGGAGAGGGGGGGGGGTTCTTTTTACTTATATATGTTTTATCTTTTGCTGTACCGTCTGATGTATTTCTATATATGTGTAGAGTAGCAGGACAGTTTGGAAGATAGGCGTTGCTATGCCTAAAACTTTTTATCTTGAATAAAAACGTTTCATCATCATCATTATCATCATCATCATCATCATCTCTCTCTCTCTCTCTCTCTCTCTCTCTCTCTCTCTCTCTCTCTCTCTCTCTCTCTCTCTCTCTCTCTCTCTCTCTCTCTCTCTCTCATATTTTGTGTGTGTGTGTTTGTGTGTGTGTGTGTGTGTGTCTGTGTGTGTGTATGTGTGTGTGTGTGTCTGTGTGTGTGTATGTGTGTGTGTGTGTGTTTGTTTGTTTGTGTGTGTTTGTGTGCGTGTATATGTGTGTGTGTGTTTGTGTGTGTGTATGTGTGTGTGTGTGTTTGTGTGTATGTTTGTTTGTGTGTGTGTGTGTTTGTTTGTGTGTGTGTGTGTGTGTGTGTGTGTGTGTGTGTGTGTGTGTGGGGGGGGGGGGGGGGTAACTATTTGATTATATCTGACGCAAGATTAGCTGCAAAAGTCGCGCCAGGGCTGCACGTAGGAAAACAATACTAACAATGAATGTACTTGTCCGGTCCCTGAGCCCGCCTTATAAACATCAGGTCACTGTCAGAAACGCAGAAGTCTGTGAACCGTGCTGCTTATTCAACGTACGTTACAACAACTTCAACTTCCTTTACCTGGAAGGCGCAGCATGTAAAGGAACTGGAAGCACAAGCACAAGACAGATCCGGCTGGCGTGCCGCCACCAGAAAAGCCTGCACGCCATTTGAACACAATCGGCGCGAACGGATCACCAGTGCCAGAGCTCCGACGCAGAAAGACAGCGTCGACTCTCCCCACAGCTACGTTCCAGTGCCCCCATTGCCCTCGCAGGTGTGGTTCCAGGACTGGCTTGGCCGCCGCAGATAGGAAGAGTGCAACCCACCAATGTGGGGCCAAGCAGGACCACCCTGGGGACTAGAGATTGAAAGAGAGAGAGGGGGAAAAGCGAAATAAAAATGGGGGAGGGAGGATGGAGTTAAAAAAAAAAAAAAAAAAAAAACGCACGAAAGTAAGGCAGTACACCTAATTTGTCTTTTTTTTTTTTTCTATTACTGTTACTCGTGAGCTAACAAGGGCGAATCAGTCAGAGAGGGGGAAGGAGGAGGTCGGGGGGAGGGGGGGGGGGAGGGGGGAGAGGGGGAGGAGGGAGGGAAGAACACTTTTCCTTTTGGACATTCAACTTGACATAAAAATCCTCGGAACGCCAGTCCTTGCTTTCCAGTGGCCGAGACATCAGGGTGTAGGATGTTGTACTATGGACACGTAAAACAACTGAAGTCCGGTGGTGGTTTTCTTTCGTGTTTATTTTGTTCTGACGAGCCTTTTCTGGAGTTGGGCAAGACCAGCCACAGACTACATTGAGTCGTTATCTCTCTAGTCGCTCTTTCGCCTTTTGTTTCTCCCCCCCCCCCCCCCCCCCCCTTGTCCTCGTTTGAGTACTGAGTGCGTTAGTTAGTTAGTTCGGGTTTAACGTCCACAGCACCAATGTGGTCATGGACAGCCCTGACGGGTGGGTTATGGGGGACAGGGAAATCAATTGCCTATGTAGTTCGACTTAAACACTGATCAGATCAGGCGCACTCAAACTGTGCCACTTTGATTTACCAGGACCTTTCAACAGACATGCTATTGAACAAATCCGTTTTTCCCCTGGATTGTGAGTCCAGCTACCGGGGCCAGGACGGGATTCGAACCCAAGACCCGGCGATTCCCCTCGCTCTCCTGCTCCGACGTTTAACCGCCTGAGCTATTTCGGACTCTTACTGAGTGCGCATCAGTATGTAAGCCTATATACCCTGGCCTTATCAATCATCTTCTCGTTTAGGGCCCGCCCCTCGTTTAGGGCCCGCCCCTCGTTTAGAGCCCGTCCGTTATCTTGTTAAGGGCCGGCCCCGCGTGTAGGGCGGTTCCGTTAATTAGATGCGATCCATTTCCCATATCTTGATAGTTTGTGCTATTCCGTCTTGGCCTACCACTTCGTTAGATGGTAACAAGTTCTCTTTGGTAAAGGTCGTGACCAGTAATTATATACTGATGCCACATGTGGATGCCCAGAAGATTGTCGGGTAAGTATGGCCATACGGAAAGACCAGTAAAAGACAAAGAAGGCAAGCCTATTGCAGACAGAGCAGACCAACTTGACAGATGGGCCGAGTATTTTGAAGAGTTACTGAACAGACCCAGCCCACCCGACCCCCCAGACATCCAGCCAGCAGAAACCGACCTACACATCAGCTGTGACAGACCCAGCCGGGAAGAGATCAGAAGAGCAGTGGCATTCTTGAAGAACGGCAAAGCAGCAGGGCCAGATGGCATCCCAGCGGAGTCTCTGAAAGCAGACCTAGAGACAACAGTGGAGATGCTGTACCCACTGTTTGGAAAGATCTGGGAAGAGGAGGTGATGCCGGCTGACTGTAAGGAGGGGTACCTAATCAAGCTTCCCAAGAAAGGCGACCTCAGCAAGTGTTCTAACTACAGAGGAATCGCCTTGCTGTCAGTACCAGGAAAGGTCTTCAACAGGATCATCCTGGAGAGAATGAAGAGCTCCGTTGACCCCCAGCTGAGAGACCAGCAAGCAGGATTCAGAAAAAAACCGATCATGTACAGACCAGATCGCCACTCTCCGCATCATCGTGGAACAGTCTCTGGAGTGGAGCTCCCCGCTGTACGTCAACTTTGTGGATTACGAGAAAGCATTTGACAGCGTGGACCGAGAGACTCTGTGGAAACTCCTACGACACTATGGTGTACCCACAAAGCTCGTCCGCCTGATCAAGAGCAGCTACGATGGCATGACATGTCGCGTGATCCACGAAGGGCAGTTCACCAGGGAGCTCCAGGTCAGAATTGGTGTCAGGCAGGGGTGTCTGCTGTCTCCGTTCCTCTTCCTACTGGCCATAGACTGGGTCATGAAGATGACCACAGAGCACAGACGAAGTGGAATACAGTGGACACTGTGGACACAGCTTGACGACCTCGATTTTGCAGACGACTTGGCATTACTGTCCCACACTCATCAACAAATGCAGGACAAGACCACGAGGCTTGCTGACATCTCGTCCCAAGTGGGCCTCACCATTCACAAACAGAAAACAAAGACAACGAGGCTGAACACAACCAGGGAAGAACCAGTCTTGCTTGCTGGCACCCCGTTGGAGGAGGTGGAGTCCTTCACCTATCTCGGGAGCATCATAGACAAAAAAGGCGGCACTGATGCAGACGTTAGAGCACGAATCGGTAAAGCCAGAGCAGCCTTTCTCCAGTTGAAAAAAGTGTGGAGTTCCAGAGAGCTGTCACAACACACCAAAGTCCGGATTTTCAACTCCAACGTAAAAGCAGTGCTCCTATATGGAGCAGAGACTTGGAGATTGACAAAAACCACAGTCAACAGAGTACAGATCTTCATAAACAGTTGCCTTAGAAAATTTTGAAAATCCACTGGCCAGAGAAGATCAGCAACGTCAGACTCTGGGAGAGAACAGAGCAGATAACAGCAGAGAATGAAATTGGGCGAAAAAGATGGGGATGGATTGGTCACAGTCTGAGAAAGCCAGCTTCCAGTATCACTAGGCAGGCATTGTCATGGAACCCCCAGGGAAAGAGGAAAAGAGGTAGGCCGAGAAACTCCTGGCGTCGAGACCTCCAAGCAGATATCAAGAGACTGGGAACCACCTGGAGTAAAATAGAAGGAGAAGCACAGGACAGGAGTCGCTGGAGGTCTCTCGTCGACGGTCTATACCCGGGTAGGGGTGACAGGCGTAAGTAAAGTAAGTAACATGTGGATGCCACACGTAGTGTAACAAAGGGGTGGGGGTGGGGTTCGGGGAAGAATAGGATAGGGGTGCAGACCAAGCGTGCCACGCGTGTGTGGGAACCTCTTGTACTTGATGCCGCTTTTGAACCTCTTGTACTTGATGCCGCATTTGAACCTGTTGTACTTGATGCCGCATTTGAACCTCTTGTACCTGATGCCGCATTTGAACCTCTTGTACCTGATGCCGCATTTGAACCTCTTGTACCTGATGCCGCATTTGAACCTCTTGCACCTGATGCCGCATTTGAACCTCTTGTTCTTGATGCCGCATTTGAACCTCTTGTACTTGATGCCTCATTTGCGGGGGGGGGGGGGGGGGGGGGAGGGGGAGGGGGGAGGAGGGGGCAAAGGCGGGGGAGGGGGAAGGGACTCCAAGAAAGGGCCTTTGATATAGTATTGTCAAGAATTGTTTGGCCATGTGAGGCGGGAAAGAGTGTGTTCGTGCTCTCACAAAGAAACTTGGATTTTATAGAATGTTTGGCTATGTGGGTCGAGGGGGAGAGGGGAGGGGGGGGGGTGGTTGGTTTCCGAATCCCCTGGAAACATTCCCCCTCGCCAGACCCCCCCCCCCCCACCACCACCACCACCAAAAAAAAAATAAAAAATAAAAAATCCGTCTCCCCTCCCCTCCCCACCTCCACACACCTGGATCCGCCTCTGTTTAGAAGGCTACACGTGAACTAATCCTGCTAAGGGCGTGTAAGCTTAGACTACACAATTAGCCGTCATCTTGAGGGTTGTCCGCCCAGAGGGCGCTGTGTACAAGATGGCGGACCTTCCTGTCCGTACATCCAATCGGCCTCAATCCTCCAATCCCACAATCGGCCCCGCGTCCAACAAGCAGCAGACCAAGATGACAAGAGTGTGTGACGACTGCTGTTTCTCCTAAAGGCGATCGAGTCACAACAAGTAGGCAGACAAACGAGAGTCGTGCGAACCGCACGAAAATCATTAACACATTGTGTTCCAAGGTCGAAATCCCAAAAATGTTGGAGTTGTATTACAACCGAGGAGACGGATTGACCGTGATCAAGGGTGGTGCCAGAATAGCTTGGCGCCCATAGGCGCCAAGCTATTCTGGCACCACCCTTGAACTATCACGGTCGAAGCATATCTTTATGTGGTCTGCCGGGATTAAATGACTTAATAATAGTTACGGCGGTAAACGTAACCCCTTCAGCGCGACCGGTCGCTCAATTCTTTTCTGAAACAAAATCTCTGTGAATTCAACACCGACCAAAGATCCTACGCCGTTTCATGAAAAAAAAAAAACAGATATAAAATGATGTCGGTAAGAGACATAGATCCTCATGAGCCCCCACAACTGCGGGGGCTCGTGAGGATCTATGTCTCTTCCAAATGGATTCTGTTATGATTTTTTTTTTTTTCTGGCCCGTAAAGAGAGTAATTTCAGATAATTTTTATGTCAACTCTTTAAATGAGGCCAAAAAAAAAATGACGTAAAATCAGTTTCAATTTCAAATAATCAGGTCTCAACCACTGACAGTGTGATTGGCGGGTTAGTCACGTGTATGATCACACGGGCCAGTCAGTCACGACTTCTATCCTTACGTTCTCCGTTCTGAAATACCACACACTATCTCCCAAAAGAAATGCAACACCACTAACACACTTGAATTTCAAAGTAACGAACGGACATTGTGTCTGGATATTTGGTGTAGAGTTAATAATAATAATAATAATAATAATAATAATAATAATAATAATAATAATAATAATAATAATAATAATAATACAAATAATACAAATAATAATAATAATAATAATAATAATAATAATAATAATAATAATAATAATAATAATAATAATAAAGATATTTATAAGGCGGCTATATATATGCTCACAAACCAGATAGGTGAGGCTAGCGCTGGCAGAATTGTACACAAACCAAGGGGAATCACTCAGCGCTTGACAGACAAACAGTTAGATCCCCTGCCCCCGTCTATCAGGCACCCATTATGTTATAGATATGTTTATAGATATGTTTATCTATAACGCGAGGCAAATTTGTATCGTTACATTGTTGTGTAATGTTCTGTGCATCTACTGTGGGAAATCAGGGTATTTACCCGACCACATATAGTAATGCACCTTCGTGTTTGTGTATGTATGTTTCTCCTGCCTACTTGCTAAGTTCCGGACAAAGACATGGGTTATAAGCGAGACCTGATGCATCCTTTTAGGGATGTAGATGATCGTCTTGTTCTATACCTGCGTATTTCTCTGTGGGCTGGCAAATGGATGCCTGATAGGCGGGGACAGGGGATCTAACTGTTTGTCTGTCAAGCGCTGAGTGATTCCCCTTGGTTTGTGTGCCTATATACATATGAACAATAAAAATATTAACACAAAAAAGTGACAAAACCAAGACCGCGTGTACAATTACACATTACAACAGAGAGTTCTTTTATGAAATGTTTTTCAAAAGTGTTTCGTTGACTAAAATAAAAATGTGCTGACAGTTTATTTTCTGCTGTTGATGTCATCACATAAAACGTCGAAGTGTCTCAAAGCTACTTCCGGTAGACAAAAAGCTAATTGCACGTGCTGGTTCGTCATAATAACAATATCGTACTGACGAGCACTAAAATGCTACATTTTTTTTTAAATCACAGGAAACATTAAAGTGTGTAAGAAAACAGCAAAGACAAGGGCGGATCCAGAAGGTGTCTCGACGGAGGGCCCCCCCCCCTCCGTCGAGACATCTTCTGGATCCGACTGAGGGCTGTTGTGGCTCCACAACAGCCTTCCGACCCCCCCCCCCCCACCTCCCCCCCACCCCCCCTCCCCCCCCCCTCCGTTTTCCACACTGTCTCATACAAAAGATGACTTAAAACAGTGACTATCAGGCGAGCATCAAATCATAACAAAGAAAGAAACGCGCTTAGAAAGAACACTTTCAAATAAGTTGTGTTGAAATTATTCTTTCTTTGGTGCTTTTATTTTGGAGATTTTCTTTAAAATTGTACTATAGTGTTGTAACCGTTCCCTCTAAGCGTGTTTCTTTTATTTTTCTTCTGGTTTTCTCAGACCTACCCAGAGTTCTCAGAGGTGACGATTTGTATTTGTTAAAACGTTTCTTCTTTTATCTCGGGACACAGCGCCGCCTTTGACACTTTTTAAAAGGAAGGCAAAATAGTTCAAGGGTAGTGCCAGAATAGCTTGGCGCCTCTAGGCGCCAAGCTATTCTGGCACTACCCTTGAACTAAAGCTGGGCTGACCATATCTACATGCACGTCCTCCTCCCCGTCTCCACCCCACCTCCCTGACCAAACAAGATTAATCGAGCATTTCTGATTCTTATATGGTGTTAATTTTCTTATTGATAATAATGTTCCACCTGGAGATTCTGCAGAAGCAATCACCTTGTGTTTGACAACAACACTACACTACCAATTACTCCTCCGTCTGAGGAACAACACAGCCACTTGTGAAAATTGTGATACTGCTCTATATATCCACAAACCTCCTCCATATGCGGAACACAGAATCAGTTCACAGAAATAGTCATGATCACACACGATGTATACCTCTTTTACTGGCTGACGATTACTGAAGGTTAGTTAGTGATCAAAATCAAGACATTTCACACCTCCCCTCTGCTGACACGCATGAATGATTACATAGCTACCCTTATGGGCACTGGTGCATGTCCACGGACACTACCTCCAAAGACAAAGCTACGCAGTCTGAGTGAGACTGGAGACCCACCGTGCTCAGAGAGTGATGTCTGATGGGATTAGGGGATTAGCGATCACCTTTGACACCCGGGCCAGTCGGCTGCTCATCCCGGGGGAGGGGAGGGGGGGGGGGACTCACAGCTCAGTTGATTTCTCGCTTTATGATCACAGTTGGCGTATCCACAGTCGTAGACTTAAACCTAGACGACTGCCACGTATGAGGATGCAATGGGAATGGTATCGCACAGAAAGAGAGGTGAGGATGAATGAAACTCTGTGCCTGGCTGAGGGACTGTTTTGGGCCCAGATCAACAAAGATCGGACACTTTCCCACCGCTAGGCTTGACCAGCAGTCAGCGGCTTATTGCCAGATGGCTGCCTCAGTCTGAGGACGCAATGAGGATTGTATCGCACAGCAAGAGGCACTGATTTACATGAGCCCATGTGAGTGTAGGGGCACAGGGCTCTGGGTCTGGGTGACAGGTGCAGGACAGCAGAGCCAAGTGACGATATTTGACTATAGGCCCATGAACACACCGATCCCGCGAGATAATTGTGAAATACACTGGACAAGAAAAAAAGAACCATCGAATAGTGAAACACAACTTCCACAAATAACCATTAAACAACCATTAAACAAAATTTCTTTTTGGGGAGAGGGTCAGAGCTGAGGGGAGGGGGGGGGGGGCCGGGTCCACAGTCCCCCCCTCCCCCCTGGATTCGCCACTGAAAGAAATGCGAACACATTTGGCTCATCAGCATAAAATAAGATTGCAGTGCGGCAATGGACTCGCGCCAAGTGAATGCTACTGACAGTGGCTGAAGGGAGGCAATCTAGTTTTTTTGACGGTTTATAGCCAATGCGATTTGTAGTCTCCCTTGTAGAGCGTTTTGCAAGGGAAGCAATGCTGATATGACACGCCAGTTCTCACACCGTGTTTTCTGTTACTCTCCCTTGGAAATCTCTCTATGATCTGCAACAAAATCATTGCTTCGCCGAGATCTCTCTCTCTCTCTCCTGTATTTTAAGCAGATGGTTGGTTTGTGTGTGCGCGTATCCTAGGGTTTGTTTGTGCGTGTGGGTGTATGTGTGTGCGGCGCGCGCATGCGTGCGTGTGTGCGTGTGTGCATGTGTGTGTGATGAGTGTTATTATTATTTCCTGTATATAATGATGCTATGTAAATGTTTGAAATGACGATTTGTTTCCTGTCAAAAGATTTTACTCTCTCTCTCTCTCTCTCTCTCTCTCTCTCTCTCTCTCTCTCTCTCTCTCTCTCTCTCTCTCTCTCTCTCTCTCTCTCTCTCTCAACTCCTTATTTTTTTATTATTAATATTATTATTATTTTTATTTTTTATGGTGGGGGGATGGGTCTTTTTACATAGGTTTTATCTTTTGCTGTGTCGTCTGATGTATTTTTATATGTGTAGAGTAGCAGGACAGTTTGGAAGATAGGCAATGCTATGCCTAAAACTTTTTATCCTGAATCTCTCTCTCTCTCTCTCTCTCTCTCTCTCTCTCTCTCTCTCTCTCTCTCTCTCTCTCTCTCTCTCTCTCTCTCTCTCTCTCTCTCTCTCTCTCTCTCTATCTCGCTCTCTTTCTAAAATTAAAGTCAGCCTTAGAAATCCAGAAACACCACACTACCGGTATCACTGGCGCCAATCCGGGCTCTTCTTCAACTCCTTCACTGTGGGGACAAGGCGAACTCTCCCCAGCTGCAAGACACTCCTCATGAGGCCGCTCATTGGCGCGGGCTGATGCGGATCTACGTCTCCTGTCAGTCCTGTGTTCTGTGGGCCTGTTTCCCCCCCATTTCATCTGTGTTCTTCGGGCCGATGTCGGTCAGCCTGCCCGTGGTTTCAGACGCAAACTCCGCGATCATTGGCAGTGCAGGGGTGAAAGCGTATCTACCATCATTATTTTACCCTTTCAGTGTCAAAACAAAATAATGTGAACATCACCCAGCTGCAAGAGGCATAGATCCTCATGAGCCCCCGCGGTCGCGGGGGCTCATGAGGATCTATGCCTCTTGCTGACACCACTTTGAATCCATGTTCCTGGCACATCCAGTTGTTTGTTTTGTCTTGAATTAACGAAGCTCACCAGAAAGAGTCAGTGTCCGTCAGTCTAGCTCTGAACGGGTTGATACTCACTTTGTTTTGGCTGGTTGCTTGCTGACTTGGTTCGTTGATTTCTCTGTTGGCTGCCTGGCGGGTTAGAGGGTGTTGCGTGCACATGTGTTTGTTTGTCCGTATAATGATTTGACGGCGGCGTTGGTTACAGTTTGTGTGAGGACTGAGGACTTGTGACGACGACTTGGCGCGGGATGGGGCTTGATTTCGGCCGGTCAATAATTATTTCTTTCACGCCGATGACTGAGCTTCAGTCAATCCAGTGCGCGCGCGCTGAATACGTCACGTGACCGCAGGCAAAGGGCGGACAATTGCCGCGCCGGAGGTCGCTACTCTTGTTTCCACCTGGCTGCTGGTCTTTGCGCGGTTATCTCCCTTGGTCGCCACTCTGGTCCGTTTGTGTTCGTAAAGCCTCGCGCTAATGTTGTTAGCATCTTTTTTCCAACCGGAGCACGTCAGCACCAGTGTCGTGAACTCGCATCACACGTACACACTATGATATCATCCGGGGAAATGTGTGCTTTGTCCTGCACCGCACTTCTCACACTCACAACACAAGCATTAGGATACCCGTGTGATGATAGTTAGTATGCACGTCCACGGGAATAATGCACGTCCACTGGAATAATGCACGTCCATTGGAATAATGCACGTCCACTGGAATAATGCTTAAACAGTATACGAAAGTCCACAGTTCACATAGACGATCACTTAGTACACAGTATATCAGGCAATCCAAAGCGTCACGGTTGGCTGCACGACGGAGTTAAGACAACACGTCTTAGTCCCGCCGGGGGCTGGAGAGAGACAATGACAATGACAATTATCCTTTGTTTGACAACGGTAAAAGTTTTGGTTGTAACAACCATTTTTCGAACTTGCCGTTGCTAATCTACTGATTACAGAGTTACTATCGTACTAATTGTTTTCTACTACTAAGAAGGAAAAAAAATTACATGACACAGCACAAGCCAAGAATGAAAAAAAAAAATAATGTTGGGGAGAGAGAGAGAGAGAGAGAGAGAGAGAGAGAGAGAGAGAGAGAGAGAGAGAGAGAGAGAGAGAGAGAGAGAGAGAGAGAGAGAGAGAGAGAGAGAGAGAGAGAGACACAGACAGACAGACAGACAGACAGACAGACACTGAGACAGATGAAGAGAGAATGTTGAGCCTGGCCGCCCATGCGGCTTGGCGTGTTGATCTAGGGTCGGTAACTCGGTTATCCCACAATAATTGACCAGTTGCCGCTTATCCGCCCCTCATCAACATCAAGACAAGAATGGATCACGGAGCAGCGCCTGTTAGATTGGAGGGTTGTGTACGGGAGGTGGGTAGGGGGAGGGGGAGGGCGGGGGGGGGGGAGGGGGAGAGCGTGGGGTGACTGGGGACGTGGGGGTGATCTCTCTTGAAATGAAACACTGGTCATGTTGAGTGTGAAAATGGTCAGTGCGCGTGGCCAGTGTGTGTGGTCAGTGTGAGTGGCCAGTGTGAGTGGCCAGTGTGTGTGGCCAGTGTGAATGGCCAGTGTGAGTGGCCAGTGTGTGTGGCCAGTGTGTGTGGTCACTGTGTGCGGCCAGTGTGAGTGGCCAGTTTGAGTGGCCAGTGTGTGTGGCCAGTGTGTGTGGCCAATGTGTGTGGCCCGTGTGTGTATGTGGCCAGCGAAAATTTGACATTGAAATGAAATGAAGAGACCTGTTTTCATTCTTGTCTTTGCTACACACTACAAAGACAAAAATAACGTACACAAAATCCCTCTCTCCCTCCCTCTCTCCGCATTGGTCATCTCAATATTTACCATCTTTGCAATAAGTTGCCTGACATATGTGTTTATCTAAATGGAGCAGACCCGTTTCATATTTTTGGACTGTCCGAAACACGTCTCAATTCAAATGTATCAGATATATCCATCCAAGTTCCTGGATTTACTGTCATGAGACGTGATCCTACGGCCCATGGACAGACAGGATTAGCTGCTTATGTTCACTCGTCTATTCAAGATTTTATACGTAGACGACATGATTTAGAAACCAAAGATGTTGAGTGTATGTGGCTTGAGCTGAAGGCCCCCCAATCTCCATCATTTCTTATTGGCCTTCTGTACCGCAACCCTGCTGCGAACTTTGAGTGGTATGATGATTTCCTTAGTATGTGTGATAAAGCTTGTAATCCCAACTCCAATGTCATCCTCATGGGAGACTTTAACATAGACATGCTAAAGCCTCACCATGCGTGGGACTCTACGTTAACGTTGTTGGGTCTGCAACAGTTAATCACTTCACCCACACGGATCACACAAACAACATCCACACTCATAGATCATATATACACAACCAAGCCAGAGTCTGTTCATAATGTGTCTGTCGGTAACCTTAGTATCAGCGACCACTTTCCCATCCGCTGTACGTGGTCTACTAAACTCCCTAAAGCAAAGAAAGGATGTCATACGTATATCACCTATCGCTCCTTTAAAAGTTTTCATGAAAGCGAGTTTCTGTTTGATCTTAACAGCGCACCTTTTGATGAAGTATTTAGTAAATCTGACCCTGACAGCGCTCTGTCTGTTTGGTATACCATCTTTCTTAAGATCTTAAATAAACATGCGCCCCTGCGGAGGAGACGCGTCAAACACGCATCACTCCCGCCGTGGCTTACTCAAGACATCATTCAAGCCATGAGGGTGAGAGATGATCTGAGACAGCAGAAGTGCTTCACTGAATTTAAGCGTGAGCGTAATCGCGTAAAATCTCTTGTGCGACAGGCTAAAAAATCTTTCATTGATCGCTTGATTAAACAAGACAAAGACATGTCCACGCTCTGGCGCGCTATGGCCGTAGTGACTGGAGGCAAGTGTAATACATCTCCTTTAATCCCTTCTGATCTGACTGCAGACATGTTTAACGACCATTTCCTCTCAGTTGCAGAGTCTCTTGTCCCTTCAGAAGCAAGTTCTCAGCCCTACTCTTACTCAGACAGACTAGTTGACTTTTGTACAACGCGAACTGCAGGATCTGATCCTTTCGTGATTCCACCACTGGCAGTGCACGAAGTCGGTAGGACAATTAGTTCAATGAAGAATAAGAAATCGTCCGGGCCAGATGAAATCAGCCCCAAAATACTTAAATTAGCTATTCCTTATGTTATTGAAACAATTACCTTTATTTATAACTTGTGCATTCAAACGAATATTTTCCCAAAGGAACTTAAAAAAGCCAAGGTTATACCCCTCCCGAAAACAAGAGATATGACTGATGTTAATAACTATCGCCCCATCTCACTATTGTCCATCCTTAGTAAACCACTTGAACGGCATATCCATAAACATCTCTTGGAATATTTAGAAAATCATACATTAATCCACCCCCTTCAGTCGGGATTCAGACCAAAGCACAGCTGTCACACGGCCCTAGCACGTCTAACTGATGTGTGGCTACGCTCAATAAATCAGGGCGAATTTACCGGCGCTGTATTTATTGACTTACGAAAAGCCTTTGATCTTGTGGACCATAAACTTCTACTTTCCAAACTAAATGTGTACTTTGGTAGTTCGTTTGGCAATAAATGCATTTCTTCCTCAAATAACTACAGCCAGAAATCTCTTTACCACCATGGCACAACTCCTCTTTTCGCCTCATATCTTAGCGACAGACAGCAGCGCGTCATGGTCAATGGATCATACTCTTCAAGCGGATTAGTAACACGGGGAGTTCCCCAGGGTTCAGTCCTAGGGCCTCTTCTGTTTTGCCTCTTTATAAATGACCTGCCGCTATATTTGACTAGCGACAAAATTTCATGTGATTTATTCGCTGATGACGCCACAATTCACACCCCGGACAAGAATATTGATTCTTTAAATGGCCGTTTGCAGCAGGGTTTGAACGAAATTTCCACTTGGTGCGCAAACAATGAAATGATTTTAAATCCTTCCAAAACGGAATGCATGACGATAGCAACCCGTCAGAAGCACCAGCTCAAGCCACTTACACTCAGCCTGACTATCCATAATGACATCGTTAATCAGGTCACGGAACACCGATTACTTGGTGTAATTGTTGATGACCAGATGAAGTGGCAATCGCACATAAATGCTGTATGTAAAACTGTTGCTAGAAATGTTTTTATGCTTTCAAAGTTGAAGTACTTTATCGATGTTGATGCCCGCAAGTTATTTTACAATGCACATGTCAAATCCCACATCGATTATGCGTCCACGATATGGGATGGCAGCGGTGACATACACTTGAAGAGGCTTAACTCCCTGCATCGGAGAGCAGCGAAACATATCCTGCCTGATTCAGCCCTAACAACTGACGAAAGACTTGAAAAACTGAAAATGCTACCTCTTAGCAAGCATCACCTCTTAAACAAGGGTGTGGTTATGTATAAAATCTGGAATGAGATTCACCCAGAATATCTTTGTAAGCTCTTTACCAAGGCAAGTTCAGGTTATTCTACTTCAAGGCGAAACTTTATTACACCTCGCCCAAGGATAGATCTATTTAAAACCAGTGTATCTTTCTCAGGCGCATCTTTCTGGAACACACTGCCTACATGTATAACACACGCTAGCTCCCTCTCCTCTTTCAAGGAATGCCTCCTCAAGTACTTGTCTGCTGATACATAATCTACCACAAGTATCCGTATCAAACATGTGCTCATCGTATAATCAGTGCATTCTGCCGTATGGTTTGTCCATACTAATAATAATCGCCTAATTACATAATTCAAGTTTCTATTATAATCCAAATAATTTTTGCTGTCTGAAGTGAATTTTCACTATGATCCAAATGATTTGCTTCGTATATAGGTCAAGTTATCATTAGCGCGTGGCTGTGTGTGCGCGCGAGCGAGTGTATGTGTCAGTGTGCGCGCGTTGCGTGTACTTTCTGTTTTTCGTTTGTTTTGTATGACCGAATGAATGAATGAATTTTGTTTAATGTCTCTTCATGTTTCTCCTAATTTTTCTTTGTGTAATTTGGTACTATTAGTATTACAATTATTATCCTGTGTTTGTAGAGTAGCAACGGCAAGTATGAAAAATGGCACACGTGCTAATTACTTCATCCGTTGAGAAATAAAGTTTCATTTCAATAAAGTTGAGAAATAAAGTTTCATTTCATTTCATTTCATTTCATTTCATTTCATTTCATTTCATTTCATTTCATTTCATTTCTCTCTCTCTCTCTCTCTCTCTCTCTCTCTCTCTCTCTCTCTCTCTCTCTCTCTCTCTCTCTCTCTCTCTCTCTCTCTCTCTCTCTCAAAATGTACAAAATCCATTATACTTTTTATATTTGCTGTAGTATAGTTTTAAGCGAAAGAATGTATGTGTACATGATATACTGATGTGTGTGTATGTGTGTGTCAGTGTGTGTGTGTGTGTGTGTGTGTGTGTGTGTGTGTGTGTGTGTGTGTGTGTGTGGAGGGTTGTGCAGGCTTGGCTTGGCGCCTGTAGGCTACAAGCTAATCTGGCACAAGCCTGTGCACGCGGCAATTGCACACCGGCGCGCGTGTGTGTGTGTGTACGTTATTTTGTTTTGTAGTGTGTAGCAAGGACAAGAATGAAAACAGGTCTGCGCACCTATTCTTTTATCCTTGGAAAATAAAGTTTCATTTCATTTCATTTCATTTCTCTCTCTCTCTCTCACGTCTCTCTCGTTTGCAACCATTACACAAGTAACTGAACATCGCCTACTTGGAGTTATTGTTGATAACCAGTTGAAATGGCAATCTCACATCAATGCTGTGGGTAAAACTGTGTCCAGAAATGTTTTTATGTTGTCTAAGCTAAAATATCTTATTGATGTCGACGCTCGCAAACTATTTTACAATGCCCATGTCAAATCCCACATCGATTATGCCTCCACGACATGGGACGGCAGCGGTGACATACACTTGAAGAAGCTTAACTCCTTGCATCGCAGGGCAGTGAAGCAGATCCTGCCTGATCCAGCCCTTTTTACTGACCAATAATTTGAAAAACTAAAGATGCTTCCTCTCGACAGACACCATCTCTTGAACAAATGGGTAGTCATGTATAAAATATGGAATGAAATCCACCCAGAATACTTGTGTAAGCTCTTCACCAAGGCAGCTTCAGGCTATTCAACATCAAGGCGTAACTTCATCACACCACGCCCTAGGATAGATTTATTTAAAACCACCCTCTCATTCTCGGGCGCCTCATTTTGGAATAAACTACCAGCGCACATAACACACATTGGTTCACTCCCCTCTTTCAAAGAAAGCCTCTTCAAGTATCTAACAGCTCATTCACTGGTTCGGGTATCCCCATCGCCTAAAACCTTGATATTAACCTCCGCGCGCACGTGTGCATATATGTGTGTGTGTGTTTGTGTGTGTGTGGGGGGGGGGGGGGGTGCGGCGAGAGCGTGCGCGCGTGTTTGATTTCAGTGGAAGAAGGAATTTTAAAGAATATCTTCTTGTTTTTTTTTTTTTTTTTTTTTTTTGCCATTCACATTATTAGCAATCATAATTGGTGCCCTCCATTTTGCCTTTTCCATCTTTTTTGAACGACTTGTTATATTATGTGCACTTGTATCTTAGTAGGTTTGTACCTGTGTATGTTAGTAGCCTTGTACCTTTAGCAGAGTTGTACCTTTGTAGATTAGCAACGGCAAGCGTGAAAAATGGCATATGTGCTAACTGCTTCTTCCGTTCAGAAATAAAGTTTCATTTCATCATTTCATTTCATCTCTCTCTCTCTCTCTCTCTCTCTCTCTCTCTCTCTCTCTCTCTCTCTCTCTCTCTCTCTCTCTCTCTCTCTCTCTCTCTCTCTCTCTCTCTCTCTCTCTTTCTCACTGCTCTTTTGTCCTTGTCTCCGTCTCTATCTTTTCTTTGTCCCTTTCTCAGTCTCTCTCTGTCTGTCTCTGTCTCAGTGTCTGTCTGTATGTCTCTGTCTACCTCTGTCTGTCTGTCTGTCTGTCTCTCTCTCTCCATACACACACACACACACACACACATACACATACACGCACACACACACACGCACACACACACACGCGCACACACACGCACACACACACACGCACACACACACACACACATACACACACGCACACACACACACACACACACACACACACACACACACACACACACACACACACACACACACACACACACAAGGACAGTTTAAAGAACGACCATGCCCGTCTGCGCTGACACTACCGCTGGGCACGCGTTGCGTTCTTGAAATCTTCATTAACCCCTCCCCTGCCAGCGGGCTCCTTTCTAACACTGTGCTCATTGAACTCTCAGAAACCCCCTCCCTCCACCGGACAGAGACAGAAAGTGGTCTCAGCAAAAGGCATAGATCCTCATGAGGGTTAGGGTTAGGGGATGAGGATCTATGCCTCTTGCAGTTGGATCGTGTTCAGGTTTACTCGGCAGTAAAGGAGTTAACTGCGACACACAAAATTCCATCAGCCAATGATATTACACGGCGGTGGTGGGTACGGAGGTATGGGGGCCGCTTTTCCTTCACTGGCCGGGTTGGGGTGGGGGAATGAGGGGGGAGAATGGTGGGAGGGGGGTGAGTGGGGAGGGTGGGGAGGAGAGAATTCTAGCTTAGATTTCAGTTATAAGTTGATGACGTTCCTACGTCCCCGGCTATGTCTTGTGCGCACAATGCGTGCAGCGTGGGGCCCCACCACCGTAACCCAACACAAGCTGGCGAGTTTGCCACAATTACACTTCTTAATTATAAGAACAAGAACAAGAACAACGTCTTATTGTCGAGGGGCCCATTGGGGCCAAAGAACACAGATGGATCGGACTTAACTATCATGTACATTACTTTATATCATTCTTTAAGCTCTTTCTGTCCACACGGAATTTTGCACTTTTCTGTCGGCAGTAAGTCAGTTCATTGGTGTTCACCGTGCGGCGTCTGTGTTCGTGGAGTCCCGTCTGTATTGTTCCTCCGCCGATGATTTTCGCGTGGTCCGTGGTCCGTGGTACCGTCCGGTCTTGTAGCGTCTCCGACGATCCGGGGGGTGAACAAGAAAAGAAGAGAGAGGAGGGTACGCAGTATCAATGCTGTATGATCGTTACGTTTCTCTCCCTTATGGAGAAGCAGTCAAATACGAACTTAGCCATGCATTGTGCATCCTCCCTGGCTAGTAGTTGGCTTGGCTTATGGCAGTCTGTACTTAAAGCTAGCTGAGTTCTGAGCTGATTATATAAGCTACAATCGTCTAGCATGTGAATTTCGTCCTCTACTACTCCACACGCGCGACATAGTCTATGTTCCCGGGGTGTGTTTGTATACCTGCCTCTTTCTACTTCTAGCATGTGGGCACTTAATCGTAAAAATTACAATTATAAAATGCTGCGAATAATTATAAAACAACCATATAATGTTTTTTTTTTTAATTATAAAAATAAGTTAAATTAAATTAAATCGAACTAAATACACATTATTTCTACGATTATCTCAGACAGCAAAATATCAAATATTTAAGTTTTTATAAAAAAATCAAACTTCAGTTTATCAAATTAGAATGTCCCTGCTCAATAGTTGGGTTGACTCGTTCAAATCATGTTAACAACAACAACAAAAAAGTTGAAGCAAAAACGTACACATGGACGCCGCACTAATAAATGTCACGAAATTGTCGTTATCTTTACAATAAAATTGGCCGGAAAATGTGCTCAATTATTTTCATGCAAAAGCAAAAGTCGTGTAGAAGGGGGGGGGGGGGGAGGCAGAAGAGGGGGGCGGGAGAGGAGGGGATGGAAAGAAAATCGATACGATTGACTTTGAAACAGAATCTAGGTCTTTTCCCAACCCAAGAGAGAAGTACTCAGAATTTAACCATTTAACCTCCAGACCACATAATATGACGAATTTTGGAGGTATCTTAACAATCGACCCCGCAGTTGCAGAAGATGGATCGACCATAATAATTCAAGGGTAGTGCCAGATTACAGAGGACCCAGCTTTGCGCTGACAACGGTGACTACAGCGGCTTCTACGAAGCACTGAAAGCAGTGTATGGCCCCAGGCACCATCAAAGTCCCCTGCGAAGCGCTGATGGACAGGCACTCCTCACAGATAGTACGTCCATCTTGAACCGCTGGTCGGAATACTTTCAGGACCTCTTCATCGCTGAGCGCACTGTTCAAGAAGCAGTCATTTTCCAGATCCAACACCTCCCAGCAAAGGTTGAATTGGATGAACCGCCCACCACTGAAGAGACCCTCAAGGCCATCCACCAGCTCAAGAGTGGCAAAGCAGCAGGCATTGACGGATCCCGCCAGAGATCTGGAAACATGGAGGCCCAGCACTGCACAACAAGCTCCACGCCCTTTTTCTCTGCTGCTGTGAGAAAGGAACACTACCAAAGGATCTCCGTGATGCAGTTATCATCACCCTGTACAAAAACAAAGGAGAGAAGTCTGCCTGCTCTAATTATCGTGGAATTACCCTGCTGTCCATTGCCGGGAAAATTCTTGCAAGGCTGCTCCTGAATCGGCTGGTACCTGCCATCGCTGAAGACCACCTCACAGAGGGCCAGTGTGGCTTCAGAGCCAACAGGAGTACCACCGACATGGTCTTTGTGCTGAGACAGCTTCAGGAGAAGTGCAGCGAGCAGAACAAAGGGCTGTACGTAACGTTTGTCGACCTAACCAAAGCGTTTGACAGTGTGAGCAGGCAAGGCATGTGGCAGATCCTGGAGCGACTTGGCTGTCCGCCAAAGTTCCTCAGCATGATCGTCCAGCTCCACGTGGACCAGCAAGGCCAGGTCAGACTAAACAGTGACCTCTAAGAACCATTCCCCATTCTAAACGACGTGAAGCAGGGCTGCATGCTGGCACCGACCCTCTTTACCATCTTCTTTAGCATGATGTTGAAGCAGGCCACAGTGGACCTCGACGATGACGACGCAGTGTACATCAGGTATCGTCTCGATGGCAGCCTGTTCAACCTCAGACGACTGCAGACCCACACCAAAACCCTAGACCTACTGATTCGTGAGCTGCTCTTTGCTGATGACGCTGCCCTTGTTGCACACACAGAGAGAGCCATGCATCGCATCACGTCCTGCTTCGCAGATGCTGCCCAGCTCTTTGGACTTGAGGTCCTTCATCAGCCGGCACCCAAGGAAGAGCATTGCCCTCCCCACATCACCATCGGCGAGACCGAACTGAAGTCTGTACACCAATTTACCTACCTTGGCTGCATCATCAGGTCAGACGCCAAGCTGGACAAGGAACTGGACAACAGGCTGGCAAAAGCGAACAGTGCTTTCGGGCGACTATTCAAACGGGTGTGGCACAATCAACAGCTAAAAATGGCACCAAGATCAGCGTGTACAGAGCTGTCGTCCTCACCACCCTTTTGTATGGTTCCGAGTCCTGGGCCCTCTACCTCAGCCAAATACGACTTCTCGAACGCTTCCACCAGCGCTGCCTGCGTACCATCCTCGGCATTCACTGGAGTGACTATGTCACCAACGTCGAGGTCCTTGAACAGGCAGAAACTGTGAGCATCGATGCTTTGTTACTGCGGACACAGCTTCGCTGTGCGGGGCATGTCTCCAGGATGGAGGATCATCGCCTACCCAAGATCACCCTGTTCGGCGAGCTCGCCACTGGACAGCGAGACAGAGGGGCACCTAAGAAGAGATACAAAGACGGTCTCAAGAAGTCAGTTAGTGCCTGCCAAATCGACCACCACCAGTGGTCTTCGCTTGCTGCGGACCGCGACACCTGGCGCTCCACCATTTACAAGGCAGCCGTCTCCTTTGAGGACTCTCGCAGAGCTAGCCTTAAGGACAAGCGGCTGAGGAGAAAAAACAGAAATGTCGAAATTCAGAACCCTGGCCAGACCTTCCCCTGCAGCTACTGCGGTCGAACCTGCCTGTCCCGGATTGGCCTCCGCAGCCACGAACATGCCTGCAGACGTCGTGGGCAACTCCTATAAAATCTTCGTTCGCGAAGTCAAGCCAAGAGTGCCAGATTAGCTTGGCGCCTAAAGGCGCCAAACTAATCTGGCTTCCTTACTTACTTACTTACGCCTGTCACCCCTCCCCGGGTATAGGCCGTCGACGAGAGACCTCCAGCGACTCCTGTCCTGTGCTTCTACTTCGATTTTACTCCTGGTGGTTCCCAGTCCCTTAAATCTTCTGGTGGAAGAACCTTCCTCCTCCAGGAAAGGAATTGCTGTTTGTCTTTTCGTCGGCGTTTTGTAGCTATTTCCTTATTTGCAGGGTGGGGAAGCAACCCCCACGCCCAACCCCCTTACTAGGAGGACCAGGGTTTTTTTGTCGGGGTCACCTTCCCTTAGACCATGTTGGTTCATGGCACCTTATTTCATTCGGTGCACCTCTCTCGCGAGGGACCCCTTATCCACCACCCAGGGGACGCGCCTCAACGCCATATGGTCCCAGCGCGAGGAAACTAATCTGGCACTGCCCTTGAATTATCACGGTCCATCTGTCTCCTGCTGGCGTGCCGTGGGGCTTTACCGGTTAACCCTCTTGTGCATGCGGTAGCTGGTGTATACAATACGGGTGGCTGGTGTATACAATACGGGTGGCTGGTGTATACAATACGGGTGGACTGGTGTATACAATACGGGTGGCTGGTGTATACAATACGGGTGGCTGGTGTATACAATACGGGTGGCTGCTGTATACAATACGGGTGGCTGGTGTATACAATACGGGTGGCTGGTGTATACAATACGGGTGGCTGATGTATACAATACGGATGGCTGGTGTATACAGTACGGGTGGCTGGTGTATACAATACGGGTGGCTGGTGTATACAACACGAGTGGCTGGTGTATACAATACGGGTGGCTGGTGTATACAATACGGGTGGCTGGTGTATACAACACGGGTGGCTGGTGTATACAATACGGGTGGCTGGTGTATACAATACGGGGGCTGGTGTATACAATACGGGTGGCTGGTGTATACAATACGTGTGGCTGGTGTATACAATACGGGTGGCTGGTGTATACAAATGGCAGCCACGGGTACTGTATGCATTACGGGTGGCTGGTTTATACAATACGGGTGGCTGTTGTATACAATACGGGTGGCTGGTGTATACAAGGCGTAGTGATTGTTCCAATAGGAAACTCTGTGTAAGCAGAGGAACACTTTGAGATGGTTAATCTTCTTCTTTTTTTTTTTTCATTTTCTCCACCACCACATCTTTTTCACACTACTTTTCCTATCCCCCCCCCCCCCACTCCCTTCTCCCCCCTCCTCTTTCTCTCCCCTCTCCCCCCTTCACCTTTCTCTCTCTCTCTCTCTCTCTCTCTCTCTCTCTCTCTCTCTCTCTCTCTCTCTCTCTCTCTCTCTCTCTCTCTCTCTCTCTCTCTCTCTCTCTCTCTCTCTCTCTGTTGCTACGTTATGTATAGTTCGACTGTCTGCATTAACATGTCAGGTTCATACCTGGTATATACTTATATATATTTTTTTTTTCTTTTTTTTTTCTCCCTCTGAGGTGGTGGTGGGGGAGGGGGGGGGGGATGGGTCTTTTACTTACTATGTTTTATCTTTGATGTATCGTCTGATGTATTTTTATAGTGTAGGTAGCGGACGTTTGGAGAGGCATGCTATGCCTAACTTTTATCTGAATAAACGTTCATCATCTACTCTCTCTCTCTCTCTCTCTCTCTCTCTCTCTCTCTCTCTCTCTCTCTCTCTCTCTCTCTCTCTCTCTCTCTCTCTCTCTGGCATATCAAAAAGTTTTGTGCATGTAAGGTTTCGCTGTCAGCCGGACTGACAAAAACAATTACTAATTACGGCGATGTCGTCAGGAAGTTGTCCGCGTTAAATGTCATATTACCATGCCAGTTAGTCGTTCATTTGACGTCTCATGCTTCCCGCTCAAATCTTGCGCAAGTCTCATTGAAGTCTCGCTCAAGTCTCGCGCGCACGCGAGACCAGAATTGCACGGTAATAATGTTACGGAAAGAAAACAAGATGGGATGAACCATAACCCACAAAGTTCCTTTAATATGAAAGCTGTCCTCACTGTCAATGGTCTCTACCTTTTGTCTTTGACATGATTCTGATGCTGAATTATCTCCTAATGAAAAAGTCTCACAGATCTCCCAATGCGCCAGTGAGTTCTATAAGGGGCGCACGACATACGCGTCATTGATTTGTCAAACGTCATTTGTCATGACGTAAGTTTTAGTTTTTACGCAATTTTATATTTTACGTGATATGAGTTTCACTTTTGCTTCATAGGCTTGAGACAATGGTGACAAAACTAGAACTTCACGGTACAATTTTAGTCTTGCTATAATTTGCGTGAAAGCAGGTTGACTTTAGATAGCTTCATGATATACTAAATACACGGGTCACCTGCATGCTCTTCTGAAAACGCGTCGATGTATGTGTGCGTGTTAGTGCGTGCATGCGCGCGCGCTCCAGACATCTCCAAGAGGCATAGATCCTCATGCGCCTGTAGAGCGCATGAGAATCTATTCCTCCTGGAGGTGCGCGCATGTTTTTGAGAGAGAGAGAGAGAGTGAGAGAGAGAGAGAGAGAGAGAGAGAGAGAGAGACGAGAGAGAGAATGACGTCATATTTAGAGTATTATGTCAGTGTCTGCGTGGTGACGGAGTTGCCTCTTTTATGTCACCGCCACTGTCTGACTTTATCTAGAAGTAAATTGGTGGGTTTTTTTTTTGTTTTTTTTTAGTGTTTTAATTCTTTTTCTGAAAACAATTAATTTTTACTAACGAAGTTGAAAGATACAAAGCTGGCTAACAAACTAATCTAATGTCTTTCTCCAAACTAGTTATATGCAAAAGTTCAAGTAAATATGACAAAAATTACGGACTCTAATCTGGGTCAACCGACTTCCTATAAACGGTTGTTTATGTCTCCAATGAGACATTCAATTACAATATGCTCGGAGGCGCTCTTAGCCACCCACTTAAGCAAGTATTTCGCCAAGTTTCAAGCTTGTGTGTACAGAAATATCAGAGATTCTCTTGTTTACATACATACGTACACACATACATACATACGCACATACATACGCACATACGGCGCTTCGCGCCACATGTACGTTCAGCAGCGAGGTTAGCGTAACTAGACATGACGTAATTTTTATCTTGTTACTTCAGTTGTTAGGGGTGTAGCCTGCCCGCCTTTGACACCATGCACATGCTATAAATTCGCCCCACCGCGAAGTACATTTTATAAGTTGAATCGAAGGGACTTAAAAACCGGTCTGACTTTGAACCGGTGCGGATTCCGTGTAGCGATACACTGGGCTATTATTAGCAATAAACCAAACCAGAGAGTAGAGACAAGAAAGTAGGAGATCAAGGGCATCAAGGACTGATGACTTCCTGTTCGCGACACTACTTATGAATTTGTCTACCTCATGTATTGCAATGGATGGAACGCTGAAAGGAGTCACAGTTTTCTGATTGCAGTAGTCAATTGAAACATCAAAACACTTATCATTGTCATTGCCTTGTGTTCAGAAAATTTCAGCAACAGGTAGGAAGTGATTATTAAACATGTCAGCGGATAGACCACTAGGTATTACCGTGGATGCACTAGAACCTTGGGTAAAGGGTGGAGAGAGAAATGTAATAAATGTGTGTGGATATGTCTTTCAATCGGTTTTGACAAAGATGACAACAAAGAAATGGGTCTGAAATGGCCCCGTTGGCGGAGGGAGAGAGAGAGAGAGAGAGAGAGAGAGAGAGAGAGAGAGAGAGAGAGAGAGAGAGAGAGTGAGAGAGAGAGAGAGAGAGAGAGAGAGAGAGAGAGAGAGAGAGAGAGAGAGAGAGAGAGAGAGAGAGAGAGAAATGAAATGAAATGTTACTTTATTTCGCAACGGATGAAGTAATTAGCACATTTGCCATTGTTCGTACTTCCCTTGCCACTCTACAAACACAGGGTAATAATTGTAATAGTACCAGATTACACAAAATTTAAGAGTAGGGGACATTAAACATGAAAAGACATTAAATAAAGTTCATTTACTCATTCGGTCATACAAATTAAAAACAAAAGCCAAAACAAACAACAATAAAACACACACACACACACACACACACACACACACACACACACACACACACACACCACACATACGCGCATATATATATATATATATATATATATATTATATATATATATATATATATATATATATATATATATATATATATATATATATATATATATATAACGATCTATTTATAACCTAATGCACATCATTCGAATCATATTGAAAATTCACTTCAGACAGCAAAAATTATTTAGATTAATAGAAACTTGAATTATGTAATTAGGCGATTATCATTAGTATGGCCAATCCATACGGCAGCATGCACTGATTATACGATAAGCACGTTTGATACGGATACTTGTGGTAGATTATGTATCAGCAGACAAGTACTTGAGGAGGCATTCCTTGAAAGAGGAGAGGGAGCTAGCGTGTGTTATACATGTAGGCAGTTTGTTCCAGAAAGATGCGCCTGAGAAAGATACACTGGTTTTAAATAGATCTATCCTTGGGCGCCGTGTGATAAAGTTTCATTTCATTGTTTGCGCACCAAGTGGAAATTTCGCTCAAACCCTGCTGCAAACGGCCATTTAAAGAATCAATCTTCTTGTCCTGGGTGTGAATTGTGGCGTTATCAGCGAATAAATCGCACGAAATTTTGTCGCTAGTGAAATATAGCGACAGGCCATTTATAAAGAGGCAAAACAGAAGAGGCCCTAGGACTGAACCCTGGGGAACTCCCCGTGCTACTAATCCGCTTGAGGAGTATGATCCATTGACCATTACGCGCTGCTGTCTGTCGCTAAGATAGGAGGCGAAAAGTGGAGTTGCACCATGATGGTAAAGAGATTTCTGGCTGTAGATATTTGAGGAAGTAATGCATTTATTGTTAAACGAACTACCGAAGTACACATTTAGCTTGGAAAGTAGAAGTTTATGGTCCACAAGATCAAAAGCTTTCCGTAAGTCAATGAATACGGCGCCAGTAAATTCGCCCTAGTTCATTGAGCGTAGCCACACATCAGTTAGACGTGCTAGGGCCGTGTGACAGCTGTGCCTCTGTCTGAATCCCGACTGAAGGGGATGGATTAACGTATGCTCTTCTACATATTCCAAGAGATGTTTATGGATATGCCGTTCAAGTGGTTTACTAAGGATGGACAATAGTGAGATGGGGCGATAGTTATTAACATCAGTCATATCTCTTGCTTTTGGGGGGGCTAAACCTTAGCTTTTTAAGTTCCTTTGGGAAAATATTCATTTGAATGCACAAGTTATTAATATAGGTTATTGTTTCAATAACACAAGGAATAGCTAATTTAAGTATTTTGGGGCTGATTTCATCTGGCTCGCACGATTTCTTATTCTTCAATGAACTAATTGTCCTACCGATTTCGTGCACTGCCAGTGGTGGAATCACGAAAGGATCAGATCCTGCAGTTCGCGTTCTACAAAAGTCAACTAGTCTGTCTGAGCCAGAGTAGGGCTGAGAACTTGCATCTGAAGGGACAAGAGACTTGGCAACTGAGAGGAAATGCTCGTTAAAAATGTCGGCAGAGAGAGAGAGAGAGAGAGAGAGAGAGAGAGAGAGAGAGAGAGAGAGAGAGAGAGAGGGAGGCAGGGAGGGAGAGAGAGAGAGAGAGAGAGAGAGAGAGAGAGAGAGAGAGAGAGGAGAGAGAGAGAGAGAGAGAGAGGGAGAGAAAGAGAGAGAGACAGACAGACAGACAGACAGACAGACAAACAGACAGACAAACAGACAGACAAACAGACAGACAAACAGACAGACAGAGAGAGACAGACAGACAGACAGACAGAGAGAGAATGACAATGATGATGACAATGAACCTTTATTTTATAACGGTAAAAGTATTTGGTAACAGGACCAATTTTCAAACTTGCCGTTACTACCATTGAGCTAAGAACTTCCATTAAACACTATCACAAACAAGACAAGGCTTTCACACGAAAGTAAATAAAAGCATACAGGCACAAACATTCTCTCCATCATACACACACACACACACACACACACACACACACACACACACACACACACACACACCAACGCACGCACACACACACACACACACACACACACACACACACAACCACACACTATTCAACACGCATACAGGGAGAGAGAGAGAGAGAGAGAGAGAGAGAGAGAGAGAGAGAGAGAGAGAGAGAGAGAGAGAGAGAGATCGAGCGAGAGAGAGAGAGAGAGAGAGAGAGAGAGAGAGAGAGAGAGAGAGAGAGAGAGAGAGAGAGAGAGAGGCGAAGCAATGATTTTGTTGTTGCAGATCATAGTGTTCGCCATTGACGTACACAGGTTTCTAAAGTTTTTCGAAAGGAAAATATTGGTGCAGCCTATGATTAGGGAGAAACCTTTGGACACTGCGTAGACACCAGCTTGTGACGTCAAACATTTGTCAAGCCAAATATGACGTAAAACGCTCCTGTATTCTGTGTGTGGTGTCACTAAGCGCTCACACGTCTAGATCAACAGTTGCGTCATTTATCAGGCGGTGTCGTGACGTAGAGAGATCTTTTCATCTCACGGACTTCCGGTGTGGGTGAAAATAACCTGCTTCAGTCTGACAGACAGACACTCAATATGCCCTGAGAACGCCAATGACATTAACCCAGTGCGCAACGTCCATCGGGCCGACGTCAGCCGCTGGCCTTGTGCGCACTGTGGAGTCCATATTTGTGAAAAGCAATATTTTATGAGAATCTTCCTTTTCACAAAAAGAACATACAGTCCTTTATTCCAGGGCGGAGCAACTTTCATCCGTGAAACATTGCAAGAGGAGATAGATCGACCGTCAAAGTTGAAGGGTATTGGGTAAAGTGGAGGCAATCCAAGCTGGTCTTCAGTTGATGATTGTCAGTCGGGGCAGCGTTTATGTGTTCAGATGGATTGGCGCCCGCGGTGGTTTAATCCCATCTACAGCCGGAGAAGTTCTCATAGATTGACCGGCCGCCCTCTGTCTGTCTGTCTGTCTGTCTGTCTTTCCGTTTGCCTGTGCAATCCCCCGGAATGGCTTGCACGAAAGAGCATACTCCACGCGCAAGCCACTATGCGCCTCTACACTTTAATCGCATGAAAGAGCTTTTCAAACTTAACGCTATCAGCTACCTATGGCTTACTGCCTTCCAGACTCGCGTGGAAGAGCGTACACAATACGCACGCCACTGAGCAAAGAGCGACGCTACAGCGCCACAACACTCACCTCTCTATAGCGTCACAACACTCACCCCGCTATAGCGCCACAATGCTCACCTCTCTATAGCGTCACAACACTCACCCCGCTATAGCGCCACAACACTCACCTCTCTATAGCGTCACAACACTTACCTCTCTATAGCGCCACAATGCTCACCTCTCTATAGCGTCACAACACTCACCTCTCTATAGCGCCACAACACTCACCTCTCTATAGCGTAACAACACTCACCCCGCTACAGTGCCACAACACTCACCCCGCTACAGTGCCACAACACTCACCTCTCTATAGCGTCACAACACTCACCCCGCTACAGCGCCACAACACTCACTTCTTTATAGCGTCACAACACTCACCCCGCTATAGCGCCACAACACTCACCTCTCTATAGCGTCACAACACTCACCCCGCTACAGTGCCACAACACTCACTTCTTTATAGCGTCACAACATTCATCCCGCTATAGCGCCACAACACTCACCTCTCTATAGCGTCACAACACTCACCCCGCTACAGTGCCACAACACTCACCTCTCTATAGCGTCACAACACTCACCCCGCTACAGCGCCACAACACTCACTTCTTTATAGCGTCACAACACTCATCCCGCTACAGTGCCACAACACTCACCTCTCTATAGCGTCACAACACTCACCCCGCTACAGCGCCACAACACTCACTTCTTTATAGCGTCACAACACTCACCCCGCTATAGCGCCACAACACTCACCTCTCTATAGCGTCACAACACTCACCCCGCTACAGTGCCACAACACTCACCTCTCTATAGCGTAACAACACTCACCCCGCTACAGTGCCACAACACTCACCTCTCTATAGCGTCACAACACTCACCCCGCTATAGCGCCACAACACTCACCTCTCTATAGCGTCACAACACTCACCCCGCTACAGTGCCACAACACTTAGTTCTTTATAGCGTCACAACACTCACCCCGCTATAGCGCCACAACACTCACCTCTCTATTGCGTCACAACACTCACCCCGCTACAGTGCCACAACACTCACCTCTCTATAGCGTCACAACACTCACCCCGCTACAGCGCCACAACACTCACTTCTTTATAGCGTCACAACACTCACCCCGCTATAGCGCCACAACACTCACCTCTCTATAGCGTCACAACACTCACCCCGCTACAGTGCCACAACACTCACCTCTCTATAGCGTCACAACACTCACCCCGCTACAGTGCCACAACACTCACCTCTCTATAGCGTCACAACACTCACTTCTTTATAGCGTCACAACACTCATCCCGCTACAGTGCCACAACACTCACTTCTTTATAGCGTCACAACACTCACCCCGCTACAGTGCCACAACACTCACCTCTCTATAGCGCCACAACACTCACTTCTTTATAGCGTCACAACACTCACCCCGCTACAGTGCCACAACACTCACTTCTTTATAGCGTCACAACACTCACCCCGCTACAGTGCCACAACACTCACCTCTCTATAGCGTCACAACACTCACCCCGCTACAGCGCCACAACACTCACTTCTTTATAGCGTCACAACACTCACCCCGCTACAGCGTCGCTCCTTACTCAGTGACTTGCGTGTGGTTTAATCTCCCTCGTGGATCGGCTGATCCACTGTTATTTTTTTTTAATTTAATTTATTTTATTATGCAACGCCATTGACCGCGACACTGTTGGTTTATAAATCGCGTTTACAGCATTCACAGGCCAGCCAATGTCCATTTGGTTTACAGCATTCACAGGCCAGAAAATGTCCATTTGGTTTTTCTAGCCACGTACTTGTAGAGCGCACTGGCTTGCGTAGGGGCCACGCTGTCTCCAGCTACTCAGTTCCGCAGGCGGTGTTGTCAAGTTACCGCAAGTTAGCGGAATATACGCAGACAAAGGGAAATAAGTGAGACTGACGTCTAATCACATAAATCCACCCTGGTTCTGTCAGACATCACAATCTCTGTCGCGTGTACATGTCCGCCCTTTGAAGACAACAGACACAAATCACGATTCCCATTATATTACAATGAAAATATCGCTTTTCACAGAAATAGACTTAGCGTCTTTTGTATTGAGGGTGAAAATATGACAGCGTGCGTATTTCTTCGGGCCCCGGGACTCTGCCAGGCCCCAGAGGACGCTGGCCTCGTTTTAACGGTTGTCAGGCAACCTTCAGAAATACGTGGACAGCAGAGCTAATGGGGCAGACGTCAGTGTATTCACTCGTAAATGTATCCAGTGCATCCACTATTGAACTATCATGGCCGAGTCATATCTTGCTGTGGTGTGTCGTGGTTGAATAAGTTCAAAGTAGAATGCACTGGGTACATTTACAACTGCTACTGCTGGACTCTTCCCCCCCCCCCCCTCCACCCTCCCCCTCCCCCTCCCCTCCCCACCCCCCTCCCAACCCCCCTCCCCCTTCACGTCCCCTCCCCTCTCCCCACCCCCTCTCCCCTCCCTCCCCTCCCCACACCCCTCCCCTCCCCTACCCCGTCCCCCTCCCCGCGCACACACACTCAGGTCATAATAAATTTCAAATGAGTTAGGTGACGCAGTAAGTGTTTTCTTTTTTTTTTTTTTTTTTTTTTTGGGGGGGGGGGGGGGGGGCATTTTGTACAGAGGCAGCATGCTGGAATTTGGTTAAAATCTCTTGATAGATGAGTAGAGACATGTTTGGTGCTTTGATTCATACCAGTCTTGGCCGTTCTTTTTTTTTTCTATGTGTGCGTGTGTGCGCGTGTGCGTGTGTGTGTGTGGGGGTGGGTGGGGGTGGAGGGGGTGTTAAATTGCATTGTACACGCTTGGCATGCAGTCACATTCTTGGTGTGGCTGACAATGTCCTGAGAACCCAGACAACGTGTGAACAGTGACATCGGCGTAGCGGCCTACTTACGGCCACACACGGCCTACTTACGACCACACACGGCCTACCTACGGCCACACACGGCCTACTTACGACCACACACAGCCTACTTACGGCCACACACGGCCTACTTACAGCCACACACGGCCTGTTTACGGCCACACACGGCCTACTTACGACCACACACGGCCTACTTACGGCCACACACAGCCTACTTACGGCCACACACGGCCTACTTACGACCACACACGGCCTACTTACGGCCACACACGGCCTGTTTACGGCCATACACGGCCTACTTACGACCACACACGGCCTACTTACGGCCACACACGGCCTACTTACGGCCACACACGGCCTGTTTACGGCCACACAGGGCCTACTTACGGCCACACACGGCCTGTTTACGGCCACACACGGCCTACTTACGACCACACACGGCCTACTTACGACCACACACGGCCTACTTACGGCCACACACAGCCTACTTACGGCCATACACGGCCTACTTACGACCACACACGGCCTACTTACGACCTATTTACGGCCACACACGGCCTACTTACGACCTATTTACGGCCACACACGGCCTTATCTACCTCAGCTTCTTGTTGACCCGCCAGAACCAACTCAGTAAGGTGTAAGGTGTAAGATGTAAGGTGTAAGGTGTCTCCCAAACTGACAGAGACAAACCTCATGTGGACCGGCATCTGCTAGGCTCACAAGGTTCTTTGTCCCTTGTTGCACTGTTTACCTGCGTGTTTCCTGGACAGAGGAGTTAAACCGGCTTTGAATTCATCAAATTTACACAAAGTTAATGGTGAATTCACCAAGGTTACACAAAGTTAATGGTGAATTCACCAAGGTTACACAAAGTTAATGGTGAATTCACCAAGGTTACACAAAGTTAATGGTGAATTCATCAAGGTTACACAAAGTTAAAGGTGAATTCACCAAGGTTACACAAAGTTAAAGGTGAATTCAGCAAGGTTACGCAAAGTTAATGGTGAATTCAGCAAGGTTACACAAAGTTAATGGTGAATTAAGCAAGGTTACACAAACTTAATGGTGAATTCAGCAAGGTTACACAAAGTTAATGGTGAATTCACCAAGGTTACACAAAGTTAATGGTGAATTCACCAAGGTTACACAAAGTTAATGGTGAATTCACCAAGGTTACACAAAGTTAATGGTGAATTCACCAAGGTTACACAAAGTTAATGGTGAATTCACCAATGTTACACAAAGTTAATGGTGAATTCACCAAGGTTACACAAAGTTAATGGTGAATTCACCAAGGTTACACAAAGTTAATGGTGAATTCAAACCCAACTAACTAACTAACCTCAAATGACATCTTTAGTTGCATGCTCGGCTTCAAACCCAACTAAACTAACCTCAAATGACATCTTTAGTTGCATGATCGGCTTCAAACCCAAACTAACTAACTTCAAAGCGCATCTCACGGCCGACCAGTATAATGCTTTTTTTTTATGGCAAGATGATGTACAAGACTGCGACGGAGAATGGCTTCTATTTATAGCCCTTTGTTCCGCAGCCATCTTTGCACACAATTTTTGTCGTTTCGGCCTCTTCTGTCCTGTAAAGCAAAAACCAACAAGTCGATTTTTGTGAAATACAAGATTTTTTTTTTCACTGTATGAAAATGACAATTCACATTTCACAACAAAATGGGCGGTCTTTTCCCTGCGTTGGGCGGATTGTTTGTCTGCGTCTGCGTCTGTGTCTGTGTCTGTGTCTGTCTATCTGTGTCTGTCTGTAGGTTAATTTGTCACTCCGTCAGATCATTTATTCATACAGCCCCCCTCCCTCTCCTCCCCCTCCCCCCCCCCTCCATTCAACCGGCCTCCAACCACCCTCCGCCCCGGCCTTGCCGTCTTGCCATCTGATGAAGCAACGTGCAGCAGATCTCAAATCAACAATCGATTTTCCCATTTTTCACTTCCGGTTTCAATGGGCATGCGCGTGATTTAACGCCCGTGTCTCAGGTTTCGGGAGTAATTTTAGGGGAAGATTGGTTGCTTGGTTGTACGCCGCTTAAAGTCCCGCCAGCAACAGTTTAAGAAACTCGCCTGCGCTGCATGTTTTAGATTATTTTTTTTTTAAGTATAGAATGCGTGACGCCAGCCGGTGAAAAAGACAAAGCTAAACTAAGACATGCTGGAGAGATGGAACTTTGGTGCTAACTTCGTCGGAGAGAGGTTTATGGGTGTGTCTGCTGAGCGGGTGGGGAGGCGTGGAGGGGGGGGGTGAGGCTGTCACCTAACAACTATTTAACAGTTGCAGGAGATAGATCGACCATGCTAATTCAAGGGTAGTGCCAGATTCGCTTGACGCCCTAAGTCTCAGACTGTAATGTGTCAGGGTTATAGAGAATGGGGGGGGGGGCCCCGGGGGGGTGGGCAGGGGGGCCGGCGGGGGGGATATTTTCTGCGTTGTTTCTATCCACACCTCCTTTCCCCCACCCCCACCCCCCCACACACACCCCCACACACACACCTCCACTCTCAAAATTCTGTGACTGTCTCATTGTGTTGGGCACCAGTATTACACGATGGTGGCATTGTCCCGGGTCACCGCCTTAATCTGAGGATGTAAAACAAAGCCAGTCGCTGACCGCATTAGGCACAGATTCTCACGACACCCCCCTGGGCTCATGAGCATCTATGCCTGTTGTAGAATTGTAGATTTCACACACCCGCTGTGTGTCCCCACGGGCGGGAACATCTCTCATTAAAACATTTTTATTTTTGGTCGAGGGTACGGTGCCTGCTAAGGGTGGGGGCGTGGGACAAGGGCTTGTGGGGGGGGGGTGGTAGGGGGGTGGGGGGTGGGTGGTAGCAGGATAACCGTGCAGTACGATGCACTGTACGTGGAGAGAATACACAGGACAAAACACTTCGTTCATATCTGTTACATCTCATGCCGCGTGTTCATGCAAGCGGTTGCTTTCTACTGCTCGCTACTCGCTAACATTCACTACAACTAGGTCTTGATAAAATTAAGGCTTCTGGTGGGTTGGCCGGTATGGAGCGCGTATGGACATTTCCGGGCGCAGAGACGCCATCTTGAGCCGAACTGGAGGTTTAACCAAGTTAATACACGACTGCAATTCCCAAGTGTCGGGGGTGTCACCAGACGGCCATGCGCCAGTTGCAGAAGACGGATCGACCATGGTAATTCTGATTCTCTGCCATGACGTGGCTGTCGTTTGTTGTAAACGTAACCTCCCTTTTGAATCGTCTCGTCTACGAAACCTTGTCTTGTGGTTTGTTCCACGGTTCTCTCCCTTGCAGGCGGAACAAGATGGCGCCTGCCCATGACTGGGAACAAATGAGAAAGTCCATGGAGCGGAAAAGATGCGGCTCCGCATGAGTGCACACAACAGATTGGGGGTCGGGCTTGCTGTCAGCGCAATCACGCGGAGTTAACCGTGTGTGTGGGGTGGCGGGACACTGGTTGTCTCCAGCGATTCGCGACCTGACATCAGCGATGGCGAAGTGATGCAGACAACCAGTGTGCCTTTAGTGTGTGTGTGGTGGGAGGGGCGGGAGGGCGAGTACTGAGTACCACAAGGCTTTCCAGTGCGCAAAGGCATCGGGCTGACATCAGCTGCCGTTGGCCCGCGCACATCGTGCGCGGGCCAACGGCGGCCGATGTCAGCCCTAAGGCCTTTTCAGACGTCATTACAGCATCAGCACCGCCCACACACACTTATCTATGATAAGAAATGCACGTGTATTACTGGAATAAATTACTGGAATAGTTCACTTCTTCAATGGGTTGATGGAGGGACGGACCGACGGATGAAGGGATGGATGGATGGATTCATAGACGGATGGATGAATTCGTTCTCTTTTGCGACGTTTACAAGTTATGTTTTTCGTCACGTGGTATATTGTCGGTGTGCCCCGCCATTGAGATAGCTCTCTTCAAAGTAAGCCATTACCAGTATGTCCCTGCTCGTTATCCACGTGACACAGTATTGACATTTAGGTGTTTCAATGCGGATAAGACCTTCCACCTACACTGTACTGTTAGTTAGTTAGTTAGTTAGTTAGTTGGGTTTAACGCCGAGCAGGCTACACTGTACTGACTTGTGGTGTGTAATGTTGGTAAGTCCCACATACACATTACTGAAAGGTAGGTACATACTGCCGGTAAGTCCACCCATACAGTACTGATATGTAGGTGTTCACTGCAGGTAAGTCTTCCAACACAGTATTGCTATGAATGTGTGTACTGCCAGTAAGTCCCCTACCCCCCCCCCCCCCACACACACACACACACACACATACACACAGTAGTTCTATGTAGGTGTTTACTGCCGGTAAGTCCATCTATACAGCATTGACATGAAGGTGCGCATTGTCGGCATGTCCCCCACACAGTACCATGCAGGCCGCTCGTTATTCCAGTATAAAGGGCTGTCATGCCGGGCTGTCACAACTCAGGGAAGTATCATCCAGTCGTAGGACCAACGCCAACGGAGTCCCTGAAATTTCAGGGAAACCTGAAACCCCTTGACCCCTTCAAACCTCATCAAGCCGATGTGAGCACTCGTGTTTAATGTTCCATGTCACTCGCAACAATGTTCCCATGTCAGATTATTTTAACTACACTTGACATAGATCCCCATGCACCTTTACAGGCTGAGTCATCTCACGAGAATCTGTGCGGCGTTTTGCGGCCCTATTTACATCCACATTAGCTCCCCTAAATGAGTGAATTCGTGCGGTCGTATTTACATATCCGGGAACCCTCCCCCCCCCCCACCCACCGTCTACAAGAGGCATAGATTCTCATGTGCAAAAGGTTGTTAAAGTTCATACAGCTTCTTGCAGAGATCGACCCTGTGTTCATCCTACGGCTAAGGGGGGATATTTCCCAAAGCGTACGATTACATGCAGACCAGACGGTGCACAGTTGCCTAATACATAAAACTGTGTGGACGTCAGTATCTGAAACGTATGCGGTGCACATTTCATTTCTGCAGTTGCTGGAGATATAATTTCAAAAATCAGCTGCGAATTTTCTTTGTTTTTCGTCATATTGTGTGTCGTATTCGGATACTTGATATCGATTCACAAGTCTGAGATGGCCTCCAAATTTGCGGTCGTCGCCAACTTGAACTCAGATTTGACTCCGTAAGGCAGTCCTGGCTACCGTGCACACCCCCCCCCCCCACCCCTCAATACTCAAAAAGATGGGTTTCAACGTGTACCTTAATATGTCCTGAGATGTTTAAGCCATTTTCCCCTAAAATCCTTGGGAACACAACAGAGATATAGCCGATGGCGCAATTCACTTTCTTCGCGGATGTTAAAATGAGGTTGAGAAACATTTTCCTCTAAATATATCAAAATTCATTCCGGAAGCCCAAATCAGGCATTATTATGTTAAGGCATACCTTCTACGTTCTCTGAAAAAAAAAAAAAAAAAAAAAAAAAAACAGAATGAAAAAATATTGAATCTCTGGCTCACAGTGAAGGTATTTGTGCACCCAGTAAACGGCCATTTCCGTGAAATCGCAAAAAAAAAAGACAAATATTATGTGCCTTCAGACATTTTCTACAGCACTGGCAGTCCATTTTTAGGCTTACATCATTAAAACAGCATGTCATAATTATTATAAATTTGACTAGGTGATGGTGTGATCACTGTGAGTGCCACAATGGTTGATTTTGAATCCCTACCCCAAAGTTGTAAAAATACACAAATTTAATTAGAAAAAAATTACTAACGTTATTCCATTTCAATTTGACCTCTCTTTATGCATTAAGTTTCAATAATGTGAGCATAAAGTGCAAGAAAATAAGGAAAGTCGGTATCCTTTACGGTACATTCGTGGTGAATGATAGCTTTTTTCCATTTAAAATTGCCGAATTGGGAAACATACGTTGTTTCCGCTGTCTTCAGACATTTTGTATACAACTGATATTTTGTTTTTTATAGTTTTTATTGGTTAGGCTAGAGTACCACAGTTACTCCCAACCTGATTTTATGATGCTGTGATGCATTTAGGGGCCACAGTGGCTGAATCTGCTGCCCTACCCCAATTTTACCAGTACGCACAGGAACGCAAAATGATAATAAAAATTGCTTACGTCATACTCCTCTGTATAAATATTTTTGTCCTTTTTTTTTTTTTTGCGATTTCGCGGAAATGGCCATTTACTGGGTGTACAAATACCTTCACTCTGAGCCAGAGATTCAATATTTTTTCATTCTGTTTTCTGCAGATAAGGTGTGCCGAAACATAATATTGACTGATTTGGGCTTCTGGAATGAATTCTGATTAATTTAGCGGAAGATGTTTCTCAGCCTCATTTTAGCATCCGCGAAGAGCGTGAATAGGGGTACCCTTGCGCCATCGGCTATATCTCTGGTGAGTGCCTAAGGATTTTAGGGGAACATGGCTTAAACATCTCAGGACATACTAAGGTATACTTTGAAACACATCTTATCGAGTACTGGGGTGGGGGAGGGGGTCGCACAGTAGACCGGGGAAGCTTTTGGACTAGTTATAGGGGACTTTTTAGGACGTGTCGCTGTGGGGCGAATTTAATAGCATGTCCATGATGTCAAAGGCAGGCAGGCTAAACCTCTAACAATGGAAGTAACAAGATAAAAATTACATCATGTCAAGTTACGCTAACCTCGCTGCGGAACGTACATTTGGTGCGAAGCGCCGTATGTGCGTATGTATGTATGTATGTATGTATGTATGTGCGTATGTGTGTGTGTGTGCGTATGTATGTAAACAAGATAATCTCCAACATTTCTGTACAAACAGAAACTTGGCGAACTACTTTCTAAAGTGGGTGGCTAAGAGAGCCTCCGAGCATATTGTAATTGAATGTCTCATTGAAGACATGAACTACCGTTTTTAGGAAGTCGGTTGACCCAGATTAGAGTCCATAATTTTTGTAATAGTTACTTGACCTTTTGCATATAGCTATTCTGGAGAAGGACATTGCATGAGTTTGTTAGCCAGCTTTGTATCCTTTTAACTTCTTTACCGGCAGATCAGATTTCACGCTTGCAGATGATTCAAAACAATGAGGCACGTCTCATCTTGAAGAAACGAAAGAGAGACCACGTTACGCCTCTACTGAAGCAGCTGCACTGGTTGCCCGTAAAATTCCGCTGCCAGTACAAAATTGCAATTTTCGCCTATCGGCATTTTGACGGATCTCTCCCGCCGTACCTTTCTGCCAAGCTGTCTGTTTATCAGCCATCACGCACCCTCCGTTCCTCTATAGTAAAACTTTTAAAAATCCCAAAGCTTAACATGAAAACTGTCGGGGAGCGTTCTTTCACCTTAACATGAAAACTGTCGGGGAGCGTTCTTTCACCTTTTAGCCCCAAGTGTGTGGAACTCGCTGCCAACTGAAATGCGGAATCTGCCCACATTGTCACAGTTCAAAGCTCACTTAAAAACTTTTCTTTTCTGTCGGGCATTTAACACTTAGCTCAGCTTTAGCTAACTGCTGACTGCCTTTTATTCTGATCCAAGAGGAAGTGAACGTATAGTGTTGGGAAGAGATGGGGTGGTTTAAAGTAGTGTATAATCGTGCGTGTGTCTGAGAGAGAGGGTGTGCTGTTGTGCATGCGCAGTGAGTCCAGTGTTTTCCTGGAGAACAGCGCTATACAAGAACTATGTATTATTATTATTATTATTATTATTATTATTAAAAATTAATTCTTTTCAGAAAAAAATTAAAACAGTAAAAAACCTTGACTTCTAGATAAAGTCAGAGAGTGGCGGTGTCGTAAAAGAGGCAACTCCGTCATCATGCAGACACTGATATAATACTCTAAACAATTATGATGTCATTCTCTCTTGGAGATGTTTGGAGCGCGCACGCGCACGCACTAACACTTACACACACACATCGACGCGCTTTCAGAAGAGCATGCAGTTGACCCGCGTAATTAGTATATCATGTTAGTAGGTAAAGTCAACCCGCTTCCACACAAATTATAGCAAGACTGAAATTGTACCGTGAAGTTCTAGTTTTGTCAGCATTTTCTCAAGCATATGAAGCGAAAGGGAAACTCATATCACGTAAAATATAAAATTACGTAAAAACTAAAACTTACGTCATGACAAATGACGTTTGACAAATCAATGACGCGTATGTCCTGCGCCCCTTACAGAACTCACTGACGCATTGGCAGGTCTGAAGGACTTTTTCAATAGGAGATAATTCAACATCAGAATCAGGTCAAAGACAAAGGTAGAGACCATTGACAGCAAGGGCAGCTCTCATATAGAAGGGACTTTGTGGGTTATGGTTCATCCCATCTTGTTTAATTTGCCAGTCAAAACGTTTTCTCAGTGATGTCTTATTTCAACCAAGATCTTTTTATAAAAAAAAGTTTTGTTGTTTGACATTGATTCCATGTTACGAAATCAGTTATATAGTTATATTTCTTAGCGTATTTCATGGTTTTCTGTTGTTGTTTTTTGCTTGTTTGTTTGTTTGTTTGTTTACTCATTTGTTCCGTTCATAACAGCGTATTGTCACGTCATGTTCTGTAAACTTCCTCTCAGAACAGCCCATTGTTCTCAACAATTTGTATTTTATAACATGATAATATTGATATGGTGATTCGATTTAACATCACGACTGAGTCACTACGTTGGCGATAACATGTAACATATCATGTTGTTAAGTGACTGGTGTCGGATATTTCACTCACTGTACACAATCTTAGTTCCAACGCCAAGGGAGGGCGGAGAGGGTTGTGGTAAGGTGGTGGGTGGGTGCGGGTCAAGCTATCTAAACTAATTTCTGGACCAGCGCCTGATGACTGCATTGTATTTCAGGACCCTTTATTTTCCCTCTTTAGCACTAGCCAGCGGTCAGCGGGTTTTCCATCGCCGGCATTGTCCGCCTCTGAGAGCCAGCTAAGTCTTCCTCTGTCGTTATAACTGAGATAACGAAAAGGAGGTAGTGATGCATAATCGGCGAGACATCTGAACTAATAATATAGCGAGTCTTTGACTGGTTCTCCTCATATTTCAGTGTCTGACAGGTTCCAACGTGTCATTATACAAAATTCTACTTCCGCTCCCCTCCTTCTGATATATGGCGTGCCCCAGGGCTCAGTTCTCGTACCAGCCTTGTTTTCCTTGTATGCCCAGCCTGTGTCTGAGGTGATCGCCAGTAAAGGATGTGAACATCACAAATATGCCGATGACACACAGGTGAACTGAGAAAGATGCTCCTCTCAAACATTCCCGTCTCTTCTGCATGCCATGGGACAATGTATATAAGCTGTTAAGGACTAGATGTCAGACAACAAGCTAAAGCTCAATGAAGGAAAAACAGATGCCATTGTGGTAGGCACTCGCTCCAGGGTGAGTGTCTCCCATGATGAGTATTTGATCGTTTGTGGACAGGGACATTCAAAAAATGGTGTGGAAAACCTAGGTATTTATATCGATAATGTGCTGTTCATGAACGATCATGTGTCTCACCTGTCCCGCTGCTGCTATCTTGAGCTCAGGAGGCTTAGCTCTGTTAGACAGTACCGTATTGACGATGCCTGTAAGG
>BTPG01000002.1:45471261-45518761 GCA_036245525.1 Semisulcospira habei | reverse complement strand
GGCGGTCATCGCTTCGAGCTGGCGGGCCGCTGCCTCGATTCACTTTGACTGTCGCTGTTGACGCATCCACCATCTCACAAATTTTATTTGTCATGGTTGATAATTCACTTGTATTGTTTATGCGAAGGCACGCATGACTTATTTGTTACTTTTTTAGGCGTCAGTGGGCAGATATCTATAGCGATATCCGATGTAGTGATACCGCTACAAGTAGAGTGCGTGCCAGGGAAGAGTTACCCGCATCAAGGAAACGTCTTTCGCTACCCATCTAAGCCATCAGCGGTTCGCGTAGCCGGTTTCCTATCGTAGGACCGAAACGAAACAAAGTAGATTGGTCGTTCTAAATCTCCTTATGAACCCATATCACACTGAGGCTAAAAGCTTCAAATTTGTACACTGCCAGCAAGCTACCTTATATTACTTACAGATAAGGATATAGATCACGGGCGTTAGTTCAAGGGTAGTGCCAGAATAGCTTGGCGCCAAGCTATTCTGGCACTACCCTTGAACTATTTTAGTCAAACTTATTTAACACACGGGTGTATTCAGAATAATATGGGTTAACAGGACAGGGTGTACGCTGGTGTCAGTCACAAACAACATTCGCCGGGTGGATCTACCCGGCGGCCCTGCTAAGTGAATTCCCAAAAGACGACATCATTAAAAGGGTATGGTTGCCTGCTGTGAGCGTTTTAAAGCGAGTGACTAAAGCTATACGTCCGTGTTAACCCTGTGGGTGTGGGAAGAGGTTCTTGTCGTGAAGATTCCTGCTGGAACCATCACGACAAAAGCCGCTAACCACAAACAGAAGGTCAGCATCATTGGTTGTCGGTCACTTCAGGTAGCACGTTGACAAAACGATGGTACCGACAGTGACATGGTTGAGACGAGGATCTGAGACGCTTGATCAAATCGCCATCATAGTAATGGGCCTTTTTATTTATTTATTTTTATTTTCTCACAGAATGAACAACAAAACCCACGCATGACCACAACAACAACACTAGTAACAACAAAACGCAATGGTCTATGGATTAATTTAGGTTAAGCTGAAGCATTCTGTTTTTGTTTCTAAATCATTTTATTTTGATGCTGAGCGCGGCCGCTACTGTTGGAGAGTGCAATGAATGAGATCTGGCACTTTGATATCCGAGAGCAAATGCAAGATCCTCTAATGCATGCTCAAGTCACGCTCAACGTCACAAATCGAGCTTACGGTCTGAATTCGACTGACGGCTGTCCCACCCCCACCCCCACTCCCATCCCCCACCCCCTCTTTCTCCCCCCCCCCCCCAAAAAAAAAAAAGAAAAAAAAAATCCTTATCCAAAAAGAGAGCTGAAGCACAAGCGAGCTGTTCTTGCCTTTGATACTGTAGCTTCTGTGTGCAATGTTTGCTCAGACAAATGGCATTTCCCTAATGTGCAGACCTGTGGCGGCCTTCCTCTTCTCACATCATTATCTAAACAGCGGGGAAAAGGAAAAGTCCGTGCAATGTTCTCTGTGTGTACTTATTCAGTTCCCTAAAGATTTTTTTTTCGGGCAGAAGTGGGCTGCTCTCTGCCCGCGCACAGCTGTGCGCGGGCAGGCAGCAGCCCACAGTCTGCCCACAGATCTTGTGCTCACACAAATGGTTAGAATTTACACATAAAACAGTTCTTACAAGACAAGAGACGACTGCAACGATCTTGTGGGTCCGCTGTGACCCATGTTCTGTACTCAATCAGACATGTCACAGTAAATAATAATAATAATAATAATAATAATAAGCGCATTAAATAGGCGCTTTATCCCAATTGAAACTCGGCTCAAAGCGCCGCCGCGAACTGAACACAACAAGCACGCTCACGTGAAACACGCGCATTCACTCACACACTGTACATAAACACAGAACATTCACGTGGTGCTGAGGGCAAGCTCAAGCGAGCTACTGTAGTTTTTGGAAATTCAAAGTCGTTTGTATTTGAAATTTGATTAAGTGGGCTGAAACTGATACCAAAGTGGAGGGGGAGGAAGAGCCGGAGTACCCGGAGAAAGAACCCCCGACGGTCCGCCCGAATTAACGGTGACACTTACTAGAGGAGAAAAATCCGACGCCGGAACCCGTAATCGAACCTCGCACCATTAGCATTGGTGGCAGGCGCCTTAACCACTGCGCCACGGACCGGAATTATCATGGTCCACCTACCTTCTGCAACAAGCACGTAGCCGTTATGCGACATCTTCAACATTCGGGAAACGCGGCCTTGGGAATGAAAGGGAGAACCCTGCGTTGCAGTGATGGCATCCGGTTCTTTGAATAATGTAAGCATCGGCTGCGGGCAGTTGTTATATAGGTGGCGCTGTCAAAGTTACGCTCAAGCCTTCCATTGTGCGTAAGCATCGGCTGCGGGCAGTTGTTATACAGGTGGCGCTGTCAGAGTTACGATCAAGCCTTCCATTAATGTATGCATCGGCTGCGCGCAAAAGTTATACAGATGACGCTATCAGAGTTACGATCAAGCCTTCCATTAATGTATGCATCGGCTGCGCGCAGAAGTTATACAGGTGACGCTATCAGAGTTACGATCAAGCCTTCCATTAATGTATGCATCGGCTGCGCGCAGAAGTTACTAGATACAGGTGACGCTATCAGTTACGATCAAGCCTTCCATTAACTCGTTCGCGGCTAGCCGCATCCGGATGCGCGGCTTATGCCGCGCATCCGGATGCGGCTGGCCGCGAATGAGTTAAAATGCAATGCACCGCCGCCAGATGTCCTTAGTTGCCTGTTCGGCGTTAAACCCAAACAACTAACTACATAGCAGTGTAGGTGACTGTAGGTAGGTAACACTGGGTCCCTGGAAAGACTTGTAACACTGTGTCCCTGAAAAGACTTGTGTACTGTAAACATCGTTTGAACTTTGAACGTAACATTGTTACAACGAAGACTTAATTTGACTGTCCTGAATGTAAGTCACTGTTTAACTGTGGCACAATTACAATAGGAATATGTATCTGTTGTCATGTCAATTTAAGTCACTGTAACATAGTTACAGTGCAAACATCTGTCTCCTGTAACGGTAACATGCAATGTAACTCAATGTAACACCGTTACAATACGAACTTGTAACTCCTATAACGGTTTCACGCAATGTAACTCAATGTAACACCGTTACAATACAAACTTGTAACTCTTGTAATGGTCGCATGCGATGCAAGTCAATGTAATGCCGTTACTATACGGACTTGTAACTCCTATAACGGTTACACGGAATGTAACTCAATGTAACGCCGTTACTATACGGACTTCCCTCTCCTGTATTTGCTACTCGCGGGTGACATCACTGTAATTGTCTAACAACGTTACAGTAAAGACTACTATCTACTAAAACAGCTACAAGCCATTGGCATCACTGCAAATATGTAACACCGTGACAATACAGACTTCTTTCTCCTGTTAGCAGCTACATGCAATATGTAACACCGTGACAATACAGACTTCTCTCTCCTGTAGCAGCTACATGCAATATGTAACACCGTGACAATACAGACTTCTCTCTCTTGTAGCAGCTACATGCAATATGTAACACCGTGACAATACAGACTTCTTTCTCCTGTTAGCAGCTACATGCAATATGTAACACCGTGACAATACAGACTTCTTTCTCCTGTTAGCAGCTACATGCAATATGTAACACCGTGACAATACAGACTTCTTTCTCCTGTTAGCAGCTACATGCAATATGTAACACCGTGACAATACAGACTTCTTTCTCCTGTTAGCAGCTACATGCAATATGTAACACCGTGACAATACAGACTTCTCTCTCCTGTAGCAGCTACATGCAATATGTAACACCGTGACAATACAGACTTCTCTCTCCTGTAGCAGCTACATGCAATATGTAACACCGTGACAATACAGACTTCTCTCTCCTGTAGCAGCTACATGCAATATGTAACACCGTGACAATACAGACTTCTCTCTCCTGTAGCAGCTACATGCAATATGTAACACCGTGACAATACAGACTTCTCTCTCCTGTAGCAGCTACATGCAATATGTAACACCGTGACAATACAGACTTCTCTCTCCTGTAGCAGCTACATGCAATGTAACCCCTTCACTGCCAGGGCCAGGCGATCGCCACCCATCTGCAAGAGACATCAACCCTCATGAGCCCCGCAGTCGCACTAACTTACGCAGTCTCGTGGGCTGATGAGGGTTTACTTCTCTTGCTAGTTCTGTCATGTCTCCGTCTCCGGGGCGGTCCGTGGCGCAGTGGTTAAGGCGCCTGCCACCAATGCCAAAGGTGCGAGTCGGGCGGACCGTCGGGGGCTCTTTCTCCGGGTACTCTCGGCGGTTCTTCCACCCCCACCCCCCCCCCCCACCCCCCACACTTTGGTACCGGTTTCAGGCCACTTTACAAATTTCAAATACAAGCGATCAAAAATCTCTGTAACTTCAGTAGCTAAACTGGCCCTTCGTCTGTCTTGTACTGTGTTTGTCTTAAATGGCGTAAATCCGTGTCTGTTACGTGAGTGTGCGTGTTGGGTTTCAGTTCTCGGCGCTTTGAGTCGATTTTCCCAAAAATTTTGAAAAAGCGGTATTATTATTATTTTTGTCTCGTTTTGCCCCCCATTTAATCTGCGTTCGTCCAGCCAAAGTCGGTCTGGGTGCTCTGGTTTCTGACGCCAATCTGTCACTGCTAGCGAGGAGGTGAACTCATTCGAGACGTGCCGCCTCCGGATAGCCGCGTATCCGGAGGCGGCACGTCTCGAATGAGTTAAATCAGTCACTGTAACACCGTTACAACAAAGACCTGTGTCTATGTAACGGCAGACCGCCATGCAAGGCACTGTATTATTTGCGTGACAAAGTTACAATACAAATATGGGCATGGAATGTAAGGCAGCAATGTCGGTGACACTGTGTTACTATAAACTCCCCCACCCCCTCACCCTCCCCTCCCTCACCCTCCCCACCCCTCGCCGCCCCTCCCCCTTATCCCCCTTACCCCCCCCCTTACCCCCCCCCACCTTACCCCCCCCCCTTACCCCCCCCCCCCCAATCTACTATAATGGCTTCATGCCATGTAAATCACTGTATATGGGGGACTGGGGACCAAATCTTACGATACCCTCTCGCGCGCGCTGGCACCAAAACGACATTGTCACCCTATGAATATTCATAGCGCGTGGCGACGTCTCGTGCGGCTTGATTCTGTGAGCCGGAGCGGGATCCTCGGGGACTCAGTGTAACAGTCTTACTGATGGAGACCAGAGATGTTTATTTTTCATTCCGGATCTGTCAGCAAGCGTTATGTGATCAAGGACCGGTGTCTGGCGGACTGTGACAGCTTTGAAGACGTGCTTAGCTGTTGTGTTTGAAGTCAGTGAAACAAAGTGTAATAATTTGGACCTGCACACGAGCTTCCGTGATACAGTGACTGATGTGTGTGTGTTTGTTTCCGTTAAATTATTTATAGAAATAACCTACACCAAAGAAACACGTTTCTGAGGAACAATAACGAAACAGGTTTAACCCATTCAGCCCTGACGCACTACAGCAGGAGTTGGGTCGACCATGATAATTCAAGGGTAGTGCCAGATTAGCTTGGCGCCGACAGGCGCCAAGCTAATCTGGCACTGCCCTTGAATTATCATGGTCGATCCATCTCATGCAACAGGTACATAGTCGTTAGATGACGCCTCCAAAATTTGGGAAATACGTACGCCGGGCTGAGTGAGTTAATCTGTCACAAAATAATTGACAACAAGCAAGCATGCCTCCAATGCCGTATTTAGCAGTAGGAAATCAACATCTTTGAAATACGCCCGGCTTGTATTTGAGATTTGTTTGCTCCCGCACCTGTTCAGTTCCTAGCTCGAGTCTGCGTGTAATTCGTACAGGGTGAAAACGCGACCGTGTGCGTTTCAGTTTAACATTTCAGTGTATTTAAGAGCTGTTTTTAATTGGACGAACTTTTGATCGGCAAACCTAGATCGGAGAAGATCGGCGATCTTTTAGTTTGTTTCTTAATTGAGGTTGAACGAACCTAGGCGAACTTCAGCAAACCAGGTTTGCCATGGTTCTCTTTCTTAACTGAAGTGCTTCATTCGGCGTACTTACTGTCTGCGAAGGTGTTCAAAATGGCTGCCGCTATGCCGCTTCGCGATTTGAACGATGTTTGTTTTTGTACTCCTTGCAGTAGCGACCCCACAAACAGCGTTGCGTCTCCCACAAATCAATAAAAATAGGTCTTGTTCTTCGCACGAGTGAAATATCGCCGTCCGCCATATTTGTTTGTATCGGTGACTATCTTCTTATCTCCAACGCAGAAGAGGGTAAAAGTTTTGACCAATCAGAGAAAAGGTTCGACTTGGTTTGTTCAACACGTTGAGCGATCGTTTTCCGACAGCGAACTATGGTTTGTCGAGGTTCGTGAACTACTTCGAACTAGGTTCGCCGTATCTTTAGATCGTCCAATTAAGACTGAACCAACCTGGTTCGCCCGAGATCGCAAACTCTAGATCGCCAGAGTTCGCGAACTAAAGTTCGTTTAATTAAGAACATGCTTAACACCTTAACTGCCGGGGCACGACGGACGCTACCCATCTGCAAGAGATATAGATCCTCATGAGCCCCCCGCAGTCGCACTAACTTACCGCAGTCGTACTAACTTACCGCAGTCGTACTAACTTACCGCAGTCGCACTAACTTACCGCAGTCGCACTAACTTACCGCAGTCGTACTAACTTACCGCAGTCGCACTAACTTACCGCAGTCGCACTAACTTACCGCAGTCGCACTAACTTACCGCAGTCGCACTAACTTAATAACTTTCCCCAGTCGCACTAACTTACCGAAGTTGCACTAACTTACCGCAGTCGCACTAACTTACCGCAGTCGCACAAACTTACCGCAGTTGCACTAACAACAGCAGTCGCACTAACTTACCGCAGTCACACTAACTTACTGCAGTCGCACTAACTTACCGCAGTCGCACTAACTTACCGCAGTCGCACTAACTTACCGCAGTCGCACTAACTTACCACAGTTGCACTAACAACAGCAGTCGCACTAACTTAATAACTTACCGCAGTCACACTAACTTACCGCAGTCGCACTAACTTACCGCAGTCGCACTAACTTACCGCAGTCGCACTAACTTATCGCAGTCGCACTAACTTACCGCAGTCGCACTAACTTACCGCCGCAGTCGCGTGGGCTCATGAGGATCTATATCTCTTGTTAGTCCTGTGTTGTTGTTTTTTGCCCAAGTCTGGTCCCGTCTTTTCATGCGTGTTCTTCGCGCGAATCTCTCAGTGTACAGCTACTCACAAACCAGATAGGTACAGCGTGTTTAGACCCAACATCCGAGTCCACTGGCGGTCGTATTTCAGTGAATCGCACATCAGTTTCTCAGTCGTCTGCATGGCAGTTACACGTCTGGCGCTGCCACCCAGGGTACGAGCGGATGATCTCAAACAGCCGGAGTGATGACACGGTCACCTGTTGTTTTTCGTCACAGCACAGCCGGTTCCCCGTTACGTCAGTCCTGATGGCGTCTATTCTGGCACTGCACTGGGGATCAACTCAGCCGCTGTTCGGTCTGTGCTGCTTTGGGCGCGATCAACATCTCGCGTAGCCCAGTAAGCAAAACTCCGGCCCACGACAGCCGCAGTGTGCCCGCGCACGACTGTGTATAGGCACACACACTGCGCCTGTAGGCGGAGGGCCGAAGACGTTTTGCTCCTGTGGAAAGGACTGAGGAACAGGAATAGGGCAGGTGGCGGGGGGGGGGGGGGGAGAGCGAGAGAGAGAGAGAGAGAGAGAGAGAGAGAGAGAGAGAGAGAGAGAGAGAGAGAGAGGGAGAGAGAGAGATGAATCTTTATTTATTCAGGATAAAGCTATTAGGCAACTCAATGCCTGTCTTACAAGCTGTCCTGTAAACAAACAACATAACAGGAAAATAAACAGAGCATGCAAATAATAACAATAATAATAAGAAGAAGAAGAAGAAGAGGAGGAAGAAAAAGAAGAGAGAGAGAGAGAGAGAGAGAGAGAGAGAGAGAGAGAGAGAGAGAGAGAGAGAGAGAGATGTTACACTTTTCAAACTGAGGAGGCCTCGTCTCTTGATCGTGCGACCGTGGCCTCAAAAGCGGCCTGGAGTCACATTTCTCCTGCTGTCTCCGTCCCAGCCCCGGTAGCTGGACTCGCAATCCAGGGGGGAAAGACGGGCTTGTTTAATAGTATGTCCGTTGAAAGGTCCTGGTAAATCAAAGTGGCACAGTTGGAGTGCGCCTGAGTTGATCAGTGTTCGTACTCCATAGGCAATAGATTTCCCTGCCCCCCCCCCCCCCCCCCCCCCCCATAACCCGCCCGTCAGGGCTGTCCGTCATCACTTCGGTGCCGTGGACGTTAAACCCGAACTAACCTTTCTCCTGCTAGCTATCTAACAATTTTCCATAGAGCCGTTCTAGGCTTTTTTCCTAAACATACATCAAAGTGCCCATCGGGGTCTAACTAATGCAACTTAGCAGCGCTATTCGCCATAGAGTCTTAACGTGTTGTCTAGTGGTCCATCTCTCTCTCTCTCCCTCTCTCTCTCTCTCTCTCTCTCTCTCTCTGCCTTTCCAGTCCAGCCCTATTTAACCCTTATCATTCGGAATACACCAGTGTCTGAAATAAGTGTGATTAAAATAGTTCAAGGGCGGTGCCAGAATAGCTTTGCGCCTCTGGGCGCCAAACTATTCTGGCACCACCCTTAAACTAAAGCCATTGGTCTCTATCCTTATCTGTAACTGCTGTAATGTAGTTTCAAGTTGCATATGGCAGTGTACAAAGCCGGTTGAAGCTTTTAGCATCAGTATGATGTGAGTTAGCGCTGGCGTGGAATGTTTGAAGAAGACGTGTCGCCCGACCAGGTGAAGGGTACTGTCAAGAAAATAGGTCCCGGCTGTAGCTGTACGATCAAGCACTCCCTGGCGGCGGTCTCTCCATCAAGGCATGGCAGATAAATGTTTATGCTTGTCATGGCTGCGGTCACAGCCTTACCGGACAGTGGTTAGTTTTAGGCTTCTAAGCAACAACCGACACATACGTCACTGCAGCACATCCCTGACACGCCGGACGGACAGCCGACCGCCTGTTGTTCCGAGCACTACGTGTGAACTGCCTACATGGTCGTTGTGTAACAGAGAGAGAGAGAGAGAGAGAGAGAGAGAGAGAGAGAGAGAGAGAGAGAGAGAGAGAGAGAGAGAGAGAGAGAGAGAGAGAGAGAGAGAGAGAGAGAGAAATGAAATGAAACTTTATTTTACAAGGATAAAAGCTTAGGTCACAGACCTATTTTCAGTCTTGTTCTTGCTACACACTACAACAAATGTAACAGTAACACACACACACACACACACACACACACACACACACACACACACACACACACACACACACACACACACACTCACACGCACGCACGCATACACACACACACCTCATTCTCTCACGTACGCCCACACGTCAATGGCCTAACAGTACAGAAAGATACACATATGAACAGGATATAAGACTATAGTTACATATTCATATAAATGTCCTACCTATCAAATCAATAGTACTAGAAACAAACAAACAAACAAACAAAAATGATATGAGAAAAAAAAAATCACGTTACACATCCGCTCATTCAACCTACGCACACGTACGCACACACACACTCATGCGCTCGCGGGCGTATGCAAACTGACACCGCTGTTCTTACTGTAATAGCAAATCAAGGTTGAGGATTTTGAGAAGAAACAGGCAATGGTACAGTGGGCTGATAGACAGGGCGAGTGTTTACTGAGACTTTGTCAGCATAATATCATGACGTTAGGTGCTCATACCTCATATCTGCGCATTGAGTTATATTATAAATATGAGAAATGCGCCATATAAATACCATGTATTATTATTATTATTATTATTATTTAGGTGCTGTGCTAGACGGGTTCTGAATGTAAACACGGATGGGGCGCCAGCAATATCTGCTGGTAATGAGTTCCACAGTATGGCTCCCGATTAAGACAGGCTCGTTTTAAATATGTCGAGGCGTGGCCTAGGTACGTACAAATTGTTCCTCGTTGTCTTGTATGGTGTGCTAGCGGCACTAAAGAGATCCGTTAAGTAGCGCGGAGTTTTGGAGAGGCTGATTTTAAACATCAACACACCCTTATTGTATATAAGTAGCTTACGTAAAGGCAGCATGCCAAGGGCTTTGAGTCGGTCGTCAGTGCTGTCTTTGCTAGGATTAACTTAGCTGCCCGCCGGTGGAGAGCATTACGCCTTTTTAAGCACGCATCGCTACACCCATCCCAAACTGTAGATGCATAATCTATATGTGAGCGTAATAGAAGATTTTTCTTGTATGTGTGTCTGTAAAATGAGTAAGTTTAAAGAGGAGGAATAAACTTCTGGACACGGTCCGACATATACTATTGACATGAGCGTGCCAAGTGAGCTGATCGTCGATAGTGACGTCCAACAACCTGTGCTCTCTGACTTGCCTAATCGGCTCTGAGCCGAGTGAAAGGCTGAGTGGAGGCGGGTGCTGCTGATGCTTCTGGCGAGTAGTGATTAACATCCACTCTGTGTTTGATGGGTTAGGTATCATATAATTTTCATGGCACCATCTAGAAACATTGTTAATACTGCGTTGAAGTGAGGAAATTTTGGAGATGTAGGCTGATGAAACGTCTAGGGTAGTGTCGTCAGCAAACATGCTGCACCTTATATTTGGCTGTGAAATATGTAGTGGTCGGTCGTTAATATAAATAGAAAATAAAAGGGGACCTAAAATAGAACCTTGAGGGACTCCATGCTTTATGTCACCTTACATAGAACGTCCACCGTTAACAAACACATCCTGACACCTATTGTCCAAGTAGGATTGAAAGAAAGCTAAGGAATGTGTGTTTTTATGATACGTCGCTAGCTTCTGCAGAAAAGGTGCATGATTGACTAGATCAAATGCTTTTGAAAAATCTAAAAAATACAGTATCTGTCATCTGGGCCTTGTTAATAGACGTAAGCCAAATATTTGTTAGGTGAGACAGCGCCGTCTGAGTGGCGGGGTCTAAATCCTGACTGCAGGGGGTGAATTAAGTTGTGCTTCTCTATAAATTTGTTTAGGTGTCTGTGAACATGTTTTGTTTGTTTTTTTCTATTGGTTTTGACAGGGCTGACAAAAGGGAGATCAGTCTAAATTAGTTAGGATCTGTGAGGTCCTTACTTTTATGCAAGGAAATAACTTTTGCTATTTTCCACCAGGTCGGAAATGTACCGTGTTGAAGGATGAGATTATGTTAAATAAATGTCAGAGACTCGACAACGTATTGGGTAGCCATTTTTAAAAAGTATGTATCGATGCCGTCATGACCTAGTTAGCGCTTGTTTTTTTAGCTGAATTATCGATTTTCCAACATCAAACACGGTCAAAAACAGAATATAGAAAGAAACATTTTGTTTTAGCTTTTCCTCATAAAAGTTTTAAAGTTCAGTTCTCCGAGACGGATGGTGTGTCTAGTTCAGCAGTACTGGTGTCTAACAATGACGGATGGTGTGTCTAGTTCAGCAGTACTGGTGTCTAACAATGAATCGGCGGCAGACAAGAAATGTGTGTTAAAAGTATCTGCTGATATTGAAGTGCATGGTGCCGTATGTCGCGATTTAGTGAAGGCATTGAGGGCACGCCACACGAACACAGTATCTGTTTTATTGTCCATCAGTTAAACGCTGAAAGTGCCTCTACTGGGCCTCCATGACTAAGTACTTAACACGGTTGCATTGTTTTCGATAAGCAGCAAAATCTGTGTTACGTCTCAGTTCATCTACTTAACCACTGAGGTAACTGTGCGTGCTTCACTCTCTGTTCACGTGACGGTGCGTGTTTGTCAAGTACACCGAGGGACCATCCTGCCAACGCATCTTCAGTGTTACTATGGTTATAAACCGCATCGAACGAAGTATTACTTAGGTCGGTTAGGAACACTTCCCTGCTGAAATGTTTAAAAGACCTATAATGAATGGTAGTATGCTGGTGTTTGCGGTGTTGTTTGTCCACCTTCAGGGCCCAGTTGCAGCGGCATACAGGATGGTGGTCACTGGTCGCCACTTAAAGGAAGCGGGAACTAAGGACCCTTGATTTGTTAGAAGTATAAACATGATCTATGAGAGTGGAGACGGCTCTGTAACTCTGGTGGCTGATGTGATAAGCTGCTTGAGACCTAACATAGTGATAGTGGAATCCCAAGCGGGGTGTGAAGTAAACATATTCATGTTAAAGTCTCCAAGTAATAATACATCGGAGCTGCATTTATTTACTTTGTCCACCATTGTTAAAAAGCCGTCCTACCACTCAAACGATGCAGACGGGTTTCTGTACACAAATCCAATTAACAATGGAGCAGATTTGTTTGTTTTGACCTCAGAGAGAGAGAGAGAGAGAGAGAGAGAGAGAGAGAGAGAGAGAGAGAGAGAGAGAGAGAGAGAGAGAGAGAGAGAGAGAGAGAGAGAGAGAGAGAGAGAGAGATGATGATGATGATGATGAAACGTTTTTATTCAGGATAAAAAGTTTTAGGCATAGCAATGCCTATCTTCCAAACTGTCCTGCTACTCTGCCATATAAAAATACATCAGACGATACATCAAAAGATAAAACATATGTAAGTAAAAAGACCCCCCCCCCCCCCCCCACACACACACACACACACACACACATCAACACCACTCAGAAAAAAATAAAATAAAAAAATAAATAAAATAAAATAAAAAAAATAAAAAAAATATAATTATATACACAGGTATGAACCTGACATGTTAATGCAGACAGTCGAGCTATTACATAATCTGCAGCAACAGTAGAAGAGTATTAGGTAATATGTAACTTGTCACTAACTATACGAATAGTAGCATAAGGAAGCCGAACATACTATTACTTCTGAAGTAAATATTTATGGAGGCGATCTTTGAAGACGCTAATCTTACAAATTGATTTCAGGTGTGGAGGTAACATATTCCACGCTTTAGCGCCTGAAAAAGACACACTGGTTTTACAGATGTATAATCTAATTTTTGGAAGGTGGATCGAACTATTTCTTGTGTTTTTCCTATTATTGTCGGAAAATAGAGTTTTTAGATAGAGTGCATGATCTTGCGCAGAAAAACACAGCGATTAAATTCAAACTGTTTCTTCAATGTTAGTAACTTGAGAGATTTTAATCAGTTTTTCATCAGTCGAAGTAGGACCGGGAAGTATTAATTTAATGCCCCGACGATACAAGGAATTAACTTTTTTCATGTGAACTTCGCTGCATCCATCCCAGACGGTAGAACTGTAGTCACAATGCGTTTTGATATGCGCATGGAAAAAGAGTTTACGGATATCAGTATTAACTATATGGCGTAGTTTTGATAACAGGAACAGATTTTTGGAGATTGTTTTGCATATTGAGTCAGTATGCGGCTCCCAGCTTAATTGGTTGTCCACTATAACGCCTAATAAGCGATGCCTAGTTACTTGTTCAACAAGCTGTCGGCTAAGGAGAGTGTTAAAGGTGGTAGAGAGAGAGAGAGAGAGAGAGAGAGAGAGAGAGAGAGAGAGAGAGAGAGAGAGAGAGAGAGAGAGAGAGAGAGAGAGAGAGAGAGAGAGAATCAATGAATCAATGAATCAATGAATCAATGAAACTTTATTTTACAACGGTTTAGGCATTGACATCGTCATCGACACAGCCATTTTACAAGCCTGCCGTTGCTAACAACTACAAGACTAACTACAAATATACATACATATAAGTAAACATAATACTTGCAAAGAGATGACAACACTATTCACATAGACAGACATACTCATAGACTCACAGACACCCCCCACCCCACCCACCCCCCTTCACACATAGACAGAGCTAAGTAGTCCAAATGATAATTGAAAAGGATAACAGACTTAATTGGGAATAAATTGGACCCAGCATAAAAAGAAACATATAATACAAGTGGTTGAGTCATCCCTACGAGTGATCCACAAAATATTTGAAGAGACCCTTTTTAAAACAGGCTAGCGAGGAGGCGGATTTTACATGGTCTGGAAGGGCATTCCAGATAAGTGCCCCTGAGAAGGATAAGCTAGTTTTATATAGATCGATCCTTGGTTTTGGGACTATGAAAAGCTTTCTGATGTTTCCAAGCTTGGACTCAGACTTACGGAACAAAGTGGAGATGTACTCAGGTGTTTTGCGTTTCCACACTTTGAACATAAAGATTGCTTTGTTATATTTAAAATGATCTTGAAGTGGCAGGAGACCTGCTTTTGAGAGCTTTTCTTCAGTGCTAAGGTGTTGATCAGGACAGATTATTTTGGCCGCTCGTCTGTGTAGGGAATTGAGTCTCTTTAAATGGACCTCACTACACCCATCCCATACCGATGACGCGTAATCGATATAAGAACGTATGTGAGCGTTATAAAATAGTTTACGGGTATCTGAATCAGTATAATATTTCAGTTTTGATAACATAAAGAGATTTTTGGCTACTATTTTGCATAAGGCGTCTGTATGAGCTTGCCATTTTAGCTGACTGTCGATTTTAATCCCCAGTACTCGATGTTCATTTACCTGTTCTACCTGACTACCTTTAAGTGAAAGGTTAAGTAATAGAGGCATTATCTGCTGTTTTTGGCGCGTGGCGACTACCATCGATTTCGTTTTGGCTGGATGAACAACCATAGAATTGTTTATACACCAAGCTGATACTTCATGAAGACTTTGTTGTAGGTTGTCGGAAATTACCTGTATATCTTTACTAGTAGTATGAACTGAGGTGTCGTCAGCAAAAAGGTCGCATTGTACATCTTGGCAAGTAATATGTAGAGGCAAATCATTGATAAATAAGCAAAACAGAGAGAGAGAGAGAGAGAGAGAGAGAGAGAGAGAGAGAGAGAGAGAGAGAGAGAGAGAGAGAGAGAGAGAGAGAAAGAGAGAGAGAGAGAGATGATGATGATGATGATGATGAAACGTTTTTATTCAGGATAAAAGAGAGCGGGGAGGAGGGGAGGGGGATTCAGCAGGTGTTACATCAAGCCATAGCTTTCTAACAGGTGGTGGGTAATGAAGCAACTGCTTCCACCTACCCCCCCCCCCCCCCTTAAAAAAAAAAAATATATATATATTATATATATATATATATATATATATATATATATATATATATATATATATATATATATATATATATATATATATATATATATATATATATATATATATATATATAATAAATAAATAAAATAAATAAATAAATAAATAAATAATAGATCAACCTTCAATCGATTCCACACATCCACCCAACCCCGCCTTGGTATGCCCCACCCCCACCCCGGGCCACCAAGGCACGCGCTCTCACTTCACGCATGAGCGAGCGGCTGGCACTCAGCCCCCTAGCCGCCTGTAGGCCAAGAGAAGTGGAACCCGACTTCATTCCGACACACGCGGAGAGTTGAGTACCAATGTGCGCACTGTCACTGTGTCTGTTTTCTAAGTGATTATACCTGCCCTCTCAGCAACAGACGCTCGGACCGTAGTCGGCTTCCGCTGGTCTCGCGCACATCTTTGCGCGGGGCCAGCATAAGCCGATTACGGCCCGATTCAATTTCGCTTGCTGAGAGACTACCTGTTCTGTCAGTAAAGTACTGGAGGTGTCGGTTAAAAACTGCGCTGCTTGTGTGAAGAGAAACAAAACTGAGTTTATACTAAACTCCCATAGGTACTGCAACAGGCACAGATCATCATGGGGCTGACGCAGGGGCCCATAAGCGTCTGTGTCTGTTGCGGACGGAAGAGTGTTATTCTGTGTCTCATGCAGACAGTAGACCTTCTTCAAATTCTTCCTTTTCTTCAGTCTTGAAAGTCTTTTGGATAGAGCAGCGCCGCGGTGTGTTGGCTGCACGTGTCCATGAGGCTCTGTGTCCCTTGCTTGCAAGGTCGGCTCCAGCGGTGCCTACACTGAGACTAGTCAGTGTTGTTCGTGGCTAAAACGTACGGTGCGACTGGAGAAGAGAGAGAGAGAGAGGGCAGGCCGCCGCCTTCTTCTAGTCAAATCAGTGTAGTGAAGTTCACACTCCAGCCTGCCGTAGGAGACTGACCAGTGGCCGTCGAGCTTGTGAAACAGGACCTTCTTCTGCCATGAGGGATTTAGTTTGTCCAGTGTGAGCGATTCTCTGTGAAACTTCGAGCGTCGTGGGATGATGAATTCTTGCATGAGTGTTCAGTTGAAATTTCAGGGGTTTTGGGGGGTATATATATATATATATATATATATATATTTTTTTTTTATTTTTACACTCTGATAATTCGTGTTAGATTCAGTGACAGCCTCTGAAAATTTGTGTGCATGTTTTACAACGATCACTGCGTAAGTTTTAATGTGGAAAGTCGGAGTTTACAGTAGAAAACATCGTCAGTGTTAGACTTAAAGTGACTATTCTTGTGTTTGTTATAATGTGAACATTCTTGAGTATTACAGTTTTAAAAAATCTCACGCCAGAGTTGCAGTGAAAACTCTTGTGCCGGGTAGATTAACACTGAGTGGAACGTGTGGCCGTGGACAATCTTGACTTAGTTGAACTCACGAGTCATTCAGCCCTGACACACCACAGCAAGACTTGGATCGAGCATGATACTTCAAGGGTGGTGCCAGAATAATTCTGGCACCACCCTTGAAGTATCATGCTCGATCTGTCTCTAGAATTGTAATATAATCAGTCGATCAGAGGGCAACTCCAAATCTGTGGATTCCGGTCCTGGGCCGGTAAAATTTGTTGAAGTGAAAATTCTTGCAGTTATTTTGAAAGTGAAAATTCGTGTGTTTTACACTGACAATCTGACGTCAGAGTTACAGTGAAATATCTGACGTCAGAGTTACAGTGAAATATCTGACGTCAGACTTACAGTGAAATTTCTGACGTCAGAGTTGCAGTGACAATCTGACGTCAGAGTTACAGTGACAATCTGACGTCAGAGTTACAGTGACAATCTGACGTCAGAGTTACAGTGACAAGTGATCTGACGTCAGAGTTACAGTGACAATCTGACGTCAGTCAAGGTTAAAGCCGTGAAAATGTTTGTGGCGGATTGACAGGGGATATAAAGTGTTGTGTGCGTGGATTCAGCAGGGGCAAGCTCTGGCCGCCATCAGTCATACACGGAATCCTTGTGTAGCCTACAACCGACAAAAGGTCAGTTTGTAGTTGTAGACAACATCACTACTAGCTGACTGTCCATTGGCCTTGTGACAGCGGACAGTTGAACGCCGCTGCATCGAGAGAGACAACAGATCTTCGGGCTAGCTATGGCCGACGTCATTTCGAGGATCTTTCGCTCACTGTGCAAGAAATCAGAGGTCACTAATCGGCCTAGTTAGCAGCGAAGTCAATGCCGTGTGTAACCCGTTGTCACTAATTGTTACGTTTCGGTCACACGTGATTTGCTTCATGAGAACAAGTAAGAAACCCCCCCCCCCTCCTCCCCCTGCACCCCCCCCCCCTCTCCCCCCACCCCCACCCCAACCGCACTCTCCGTTCTTACATAATGGGCAATTGTTTCAAACAGAGTAGAGTAGTAACGTAAGCATGTTGTTTGGTAAGTTTCGGGTACACGGCAACTGCTGTAACCCCTTCACGGTCGGGGCCAGGCGAACGCCATCCAGCTGCAAGAGACATAGACCCTCATGGGCCCCCGCATTCACACTAACTTACCGCAGTCGTGGGGTCTCATGAGGGTCTATGTCTCTTGTTGGTCCTTTGTATTTGAGTGTTGGCCCCATCTTTATTGTGCCGTTCGCCTCGCGACTGGCGGGCAGTGTACAGTCGTTTCAGATGCTAAATCCGCGGTCAGAGGGTTGGGAGTAAGAAAACAGACTCAGGCACCTTCTTCTCTCCTTCAACCTCCCACCCCCACACCCACCCCCCACTCGCCCCTCCGCTCCTCATGAAAGTAATCAGTAGCAGGAAGCATGGTTGCGTTGTTACGTAGGTAAATTTAGGTACACGTGAACTGCTTCAAGAGCAAAACAAAATACACAGACCAAACCATCCCGCAGTTCAGTGATCTCCTCACCCTGCTGCCGTTCAGTCCTCCCCCGTATTGGCGCGTAGTTGGCGTAGGTATGTTTTCTCAAGTTAGACAAAACCGCAAAGCACCTAAACGGATGCCATTGTTAGTTTGACGTGTTGCACCAGTTCAGAAATAGAGTTGGCTCGCCAGTTGTTGTCAGAAGTGTCTGATGTTGGATCGCCAGTTGCTGTCAGAAGTGTCTAATGTTGGATCGCCGTCAGAAGTGTTTGATGATGGATCGCAGTAGTTGTTGTCGAGTGTCTGATAAACCAAGAAGGAAGCAAACGCGATTGGGCGGACGGAGGCCGCATTGGCCGGCCCGCGTACAGTGTGCGCGGGCCAGTGCGGCCTACGTGCGCCCTATATCTTTTTGCCGACTGGGGAAGGAGATAGGAACAATACGTGATTTTTTGTCCGACGCCGGCCTGCAACAGTCTTTGCCCATGTGTTGTTGCTTTCATAGTGCACCACCTCCCATCACCATCACCATCACCATCACCATCACCATCTCACAATGCTGGTGACAACCCGTGCAGTAATTCTATTATTTGCTTATCTGTAGACGCGTCAGATGCAGGTCACACGCACTGACACAAACGCACGCACGCACCGGCGAACGCACATCAGTAGACATACACACACGAACACACACACGCACACGCCGCACGCACACACACAAACACACACTGACACACGCACTGGCACACACACACACGAAAGATTATGGTGAGGGAGATTTATTTATCAAAGTGTTTTGTTTTTTTGCACCAAAAAAAAAAAAAAAAAAAAAGAATCGTTATTTTGCTAAGTTCAGTTTTCAATTCTACGATGGGGGATATAAGATTGGCGTTAATATTTATAGAGAAAACGGACCGGGCCCAAGGAAACTTTTTATCGCAGCCGGAAAAAAATCTTTTGAAAGCTTTTGGCTTTTAATGTCTTTCTGACTTGTTCTCTACTTAGTAGAGAGAGAGAGAGAGAGAGAGAGAGAGAGAGAGAGAGAGAGAGAGAGAGAGAGAGAGAGAGAGAGAGAGAGAGAGAGAGAGAGAGAGAGAGAGAGACAGACAGACAGACACTAGACAGAGAGACAGAGACAGACAGACAGACAGACAGAGACACAAAGAGAGAGATAGACAGACAGACAGACAGAGAGACAGAGACAGACAGAGAGACAGAGAGAGACACAGAGAGAGAGAGAGAGAGAGAGAGAGAGAGAGAGAGAGAGAGAGAGAGAGAGAGAGAGAGAGAGAGAGAGAGAGAGAGAGAGAGAGAGAGAGAGAGAGAGAGAGAGAGAGAGAGAGAGAGAGAGAGAGAGGGGCTGTACTTCAGCAAGGGGATTGTCTATCGTTGTGTTAGCAAGTCAAGCGATGCGAAGGGCGATAACCGGTCTGTTTGTTTTTTACTTCCCCATTCTCGATACTAACTGCCAGTCACGCCAGAGGGCGCTGGGGCCTAGAGTCACAGACTCCACGTAAAGCTCCGTAACGCAGTGCGGCACAAGGCTGCTCTTTCAAATGTCACATATCCTATCATAACTTCGCCTGCCTTGCGGCGGCTAAACCCGCCTGAAAGTGCACTTTCGAGACCCGACCCTTTAAACAATAGTGCTGCGGACTGATGTAGATCACAGTTCGCACGGGCACGTGCACGTGCGAACTGTCGTCTACATCTGCCCGAATATTTCTAACTCACTGTGTCGGAAATGCAAAACACGGGCAAAGCCGTTTTACGTTCCTGAATAGCCACTGATCAGGCCATCAACTGCCACGAGCTTTCTTTTTATGACGTGTTTACGCTTCCTTGCGTGTGTCCCAGTAAGCCAAAGGTCTTCGGGCCGACACGAGCTAGAGCTGGTTCCCAGAGTGTGTTGGGCAACATGCCGCCGAGCCGGCATCAGCCTCAGTAATGTGGCTGCATGTTTTTTTGTACCCTAGGATGTTGCCTCGAAAACACGGAATCACACATTCTGCTTAAAGCTGAGGTGCAATGAGAAAAATCCGCTTAGCGCGTGTTTTTAAAAGACTGTACAGGGTCAAATCGGTTCGTAACTCAGTTGACGGAGTTGGCAACTGCGTATCCCGAGCTTGCAAAACTCTCGGAAAACGACAGACCACTTCCTGTTGCACGGAAATCATCGCGATTAGCAGATCGGACAACAGCAGACGATTCTGTGACACTTTGAATCTGACCGACAGCCACGGATTTTACGCGCTGGGGACTATGATGGTAGAATGTACGGCTGTACATGCTGTAAGTATGACTCTTGACACTTTGTAGTTGTGAACGAATTTTTTCAACACGTACCTCCAGTCCAATATAGGCTAATATAAATAAATAAAGAAGCATTGTGATGTACAACCAACACAGTAAATTGGATGAGAGAGAGAGAGAGAGAGAGAGAGAGAGAGAGAGAGAGAGAGAGAGAGAGAGAGAGAGAGAGAGAGAATCGACTGTTTACATAGATGCAAAAAGATACAAGGTCGCCATGGGTCAAGCTGATTTTTAGTAGCTGCCCTTCGTATGGAGAAAAAAATTTGCTGTAGGCCACTCCAGATGAAAAGATATAACAACAAACACAAAACGACAAATAACCCCTCCTTTCTCACCCTTCCGATATCAAATAAAGCTTCAGGCTGTGCTGTGTAACTTACGGATAGCTCGGCCTGGTCCATATCCAGTGTGCGTCCAGGCAAGACACAAAATGGCCTGCTCTGTCCGTCGGGTGGTCGAGTGTCGTCTGCTACTGTTGATATCAGTAAAAATATCGCTGGTTTAGATCAGTGATCGCGGTGCCCACTCGCTGCGATACAGGAAGTGGCCTGTCTTTTTCACGGGAGTTTTGCCAGCACGACAAACGCAGTTGAAAACTCAGTCAACTGAGTCAGTTGCAAACCGGTTTGCCGAATGTTCACGAAGAGGGCCCTCGCTGGGTCCTGCAAAGTTTTTTTAAAACACGTGCGGGGCGGAGTTTTTTGACTGTTTCTCAGCTTTAAACTGAGTCGAGGTGCTTCGGGAATTTAGGGCAGCGGCTTCCATAATCCCTCAACAGTCATGGCCACACCCACCCATCTGCAAGAGACATATATCCTCTGAGCCCCAGCTGTCGCGGGGGCTCATGAGGATTCATGTCTCTTGCAGGCTAGTCCTGTGTTGTGGTCCGTTCGTTTTTGTGTTCTTCAAGCAAGCCGTGTCGCCGGGTCTGTGTGCGGGTGTTTCAGGCGCGACATCCTCGTCCACTGACAGTCATGGGGTCAGGCGTTTTAATTGCGCAATCAGTGTGTGAGGGTTGTAATCAAGCTGACATGTTCTGGCTTTGATCCGAGTTTGCCGCCGTTCATTTCTCATCATCCTCTCCCCACGTTTTCATGGCCACCGTAAAGCTTCAAGTCGTTAATGTCGTTATTGCGATGTTAAATCTGTCGTCACTTCCGCCACGTGACGCCGCAACCCCACCCCCCCCCCCTCCCCCCCCCCCCCCCCCCCCCCCGCGGGTATCGTGAGGCAGATGGTCTTACCAGGCGGGCGGGTGTGAACTTGAACGTGGCCGCACCGTGAGCTATGTCGACGCCTTAACCCATTCTACCCCAGACACACCACAGCAAGATAAGGATCGACCATGATAGTTCAAGGGTGATGCCAGAATAGCTTGGCGCCTATGGGCGCCAAGCTATTATGGCATCACCCTTGAACTATCATGGTGGATCTGTGTCCTGCACTATAGTGCAGTCTTCAGAGGACAACGGCAACATTTGGGGATTTCGGTGATGGGGTAGAAAGAGTTAAGTGCTAGCGCACTGCAGCAACTAATATACGTTAGTATCGACCGCGAGAGTGTTCTGACAAAGCGTTTCACAGCTGACGCCACAACGTTCTACCTACGTTACTAACCCTTTCACTGCCGAGAAAACACGATCCAACTGCAAGAGACATAGATCCTCATTAGCCCCCGCGACTGCGGGGGCTCATGAGGATCTATGCCTCTTGCTGAGATCAATTTATATCCATGTTTTTCGGACGGCGTCTGCTTTTGTTGTTTGAGTGAACAAAGGTCACAGACACATAAATGTACGTAGTGTGGCGTTAAAGAGTCCGAAATAGCTCAGGCGGTTAAACGTCGGAGCAGGAGAGCGAAGGGAATCGCCGGGTCGTGGGTTCGAATCCCATCCCGGTCCCGGTAGCTGGACTCACAATCCAGGGGGAAAAACTAACGGATTTGTTCAATAGCATGTCCGTTGAAAGGTCCTGGTAAATCAACGTGGCACAGTTGGAGTGCGCCTGAGTTGATGAGTGTTCAGGTCGTAGGCCCTACTCCATAGGCAATAGATTTCCCTGTCCCCCATAACTCGCCCGTCAGGGCCGTCCATCATCACCTCAGTCCTGGTGGACGTTAAACCCGAACTAACCAATTAAAAGCCGGAGCTGGTTAGGGCTGCTCTAGCTACCATCTGAAGTGTTTTTTATGAAGTATTTTATGTATGTCATGGTATGGAGGGGTACACACGGAGGTTGGAATCAGAGGCAATTTCTAGTTATGTTACTGCCCTGGGTTTTACATCAGTAGCTGCGAGATTTTTACTGCTGCGCATACACCTCTTAATCCTTATTATTCGGAATACACCAGTGTGTCAACAAAACATTGACTAAAAGTAGTTCAAGGGTAGTGCCAAGGTAGCGTGGTGCCTCTAGGTGCCAATCTATTCTGGCACCACCCTTGAACTAAAGCCATTGGTCTGTGTCTTTATCTGTAAGTACTAAAATGTAGCTTGCATATGGCAGTGTACAGATTTGAAGCTTTTAGCCTCAGTATGATTATGGTTCAGTTGGTGACTAAAGAGTGGTGGGTACCTGGTTTTCTATCGCTGCATGAAAACCCTCTCTTAGTGGTTTACTTTAACACTCCAATGCCTTGCTTCATGTCATAGCTCATAACCTCCTTCGAGGAGTCTGGTTAGATGAGTGTTCTATCTTGCCGGGGCAAAGCGAACGCTACCCATCTGCAAGAAACATAACTCCTCATGAGCCCCCGCGGCAGCCGGGGCTCATGAGGAGTTATGTCCCTTGCTAGTCCAGGCTTATGTGTGCCCGCGTCTGGTCCCGTTATATATGTGTTCGTCACGCGAGCGGTGGTTAGTGTGCATTCGTTCCAGACGCGCAATCCGCGATCACGACAGCGATAAGCCGGTCAGAATGTGTGTGCTAGCTTGTTTTTGGACGTCATTAAACATACGTCTACTTCGAGAAGTGCACTCCGAGTTGTGAGGGCTAGATTGTCTCTCATAACTGATAGACATCGTTTAGTTTGTAGGGATAGTTTGTAGGGATAGTTTGTAGGGATAGTTTGGGGGATACTGTTTGAGGGATAGTTTGGAGGGATAATTTGGGATAGTTTGGAGGGATACTGTTTGGAGGGATACTGTTTGGGGGATAGTTTGGGGGATAGTTTGGGGGATAGTTTGGAGGGATATTGTTTGGGGGGATAGTTTGAAGGGATACTGTTTGGGGGATACTGTTTGGAGGGATACTGTTTGAGGGTAGTTTGGAGGGATACTGTTTGGAGAGATACTGTTTGGAGGGATACTGTTTGGAGGGATAGTTTGGAGGGATAGTTTGGAGCGATGAAACCATTTGTCCCATGTTCAGCTGTCACAGGACAATTTGGGCAGGTGATAGGTTTGTATGCAGTGGTGTTTTTCATATGCGGGTAACTCTGTAGCTCATGTGCTAGAGCGTTCAACTCTCGTCCATAAGGCCGGGGGTTCAAACCCAGCTGAGATAAAACTAGAAATTTCGTGTTCTATTCGTTACCCTGTCTTTAAAATGACCTTCGTGGTGAACAATTTGTGGTGACGCCGTAACGTTCTGATATATTTTATTAAATATTATTAGATATTATGATTATATTTAATCAACAACAAATCAACAACAACAGCAACAACAACGCCAACACCGCCCACAACGGTCACTAAGAAGGACAAGTGCCGCCGGCCATACCATTGACCTTCTCTGTATAGCTGAGCAGTCTGTGTAACCCCGCCGCACGTGGCTATTTCGCTCTTTGTTCGCGTTAATTAATCACCGAGCTGACAGACTCAGGCGGCGGATAACAGGAGTTATTTTACTTCTCAAGGTCCGCAGTTGTGAACAGCAGACGTGACTGAGAATGGAAACAAGTTGGCGTGACAACCAATGGCTGTAGTTGTGATGATTAGTGTAACCCATTCCGTCATAACGCACTACAACAGGTGATGGATCGACCATGATATTTCAAGGGTGGTGCCAGAATAGATTGGCGTCTGCAGGGGCGCAAAGCTATTCTGGCGGCACCACCCTTGAACTATCAGGGACGCCTGTCTGTTCCTGAAACATCCATTCAATGAAATCCAATCCGCAACCGAATCCAATCCAATCCAATGCAAATCAGACCAATCCAATCCAGTCTGATCCAGTCCAATCCAGTGCAGGCCAATCCAGCCTAATACTATTAATGTCCATTTCTCAGACAGTTTCAAAATTCATGAGCGTAGCGCAGGGACAGAAATTAAACCCCCAAAAAAACCGTGAGAACCTGAGAAAAAGGAGAGAGAGAGAGAGAGAGAGAGAGAGAGAGAGAGAGAGAGAGAGCGAGACTGAGAGAGAGAGAGAGAGAGAGAGAGAGAGAGAGAGAGAGCGAGACTGAGAGAGAGAGAGAGAGAGAGAGAGAGAGAGAGAGAGAGAGAGTGAGAGAGAGAGAGAGGAAAGAGAGAGAGAGAAAGAGAGAGAGAGAGAGAGAGAGAGAGAGAGAGAGAGAGAGAGAGAGAGAGAGAGAGAAAGAGAAAGAGAGAGGAAAAAAAAAGAGAGAGAGAGAGAGAGAGATTGCCGCGCACTGTGAATGACTCACCACTACACTACACTCCGCTCTGCTGCTATTGTGGCACAACCCTTAAACTATCACAACCAGTCAGTTTCCTGAACTGTCAAATGAAGTCTTCAGATGACAATCCAGATCTGGCAAAACCGACCTCACGGCGGAGTGTGTTAGCGCGCTCAAAGGATTGCGACACACTATTTCCCATGCCTTGCGGCGCGCATTGCCGCCACAACTGGAAAAGCAATTTCACACAATTTCTCTGTTCCGGCCGGCGCATAAAGCCCCGTCAGTTAATTTTTACATCTGTAACCTGCCCGCACAGGACCTGTCAGTAAGATAGACGGCGGGCAATTGTGTCACTAGATATTGCGAGTTGATGCGAGTTGATGCGAGTTTGCAAGTCAGTTGCCATTCAGTTGGTTATCCCTTTGTGTTGCAAGATCGACGTACCCAACTGACTTTTCTAAGCGTGTTTCTTTCTCCGTTGGGTTCTTCGAGTCTCCTTTGAAAATACAGTAGAGTTTGAAATGGGGCTAGTCGGAGCGCATTCCGGGAGTATTCACCTGACGTATTTGGCGTGCGGCGCAGAGTCACGTCTGGCTACGCAAACCTTGCTACAGAACGTCTTTTTGGCGCCAAAGCGCCGCGCGCGCGCGTGTGTGTGTGTGTGTGTGTGGGTGTGTGTGTGTGTGTGTGTGTGTGTGTGTGTGTGTGTGTGTGTGTGTGTGCCGTGTGTGTGTGTGTGTGTGTGTGTGTGTGTGTGTGTGTGTGTGTGTGTGTGTGTGTGTGTGTGTGTGTGTGTGTGTGTGTGTGTGTGTGTGTGACAGCGACTAGAGCCCGCTTTGAGGACGGACAAGCTTGAAATTTTAGGCCGATATTTTCGCTAAAAGAATTTTCTCGAGAACTTTTTTGGAAATTTTGATTAAGATGCTCATTGGCGAGAAAATGGCCGTTTCTCCAAAACCGGTTGATCCACACTGGAGTCCGTATTTGTTCTTATTTTTTACTAGATATTTGCGTATAGCTAGATAAAAGGGAGATATTGAATGAGTTCGTTAACCAACATTGTACCTCTAGAACATTTTGAGTGATAATTAAATATTTTGTGAAAAAAAAATGTCACGTTTTTGGGGGGTTTAATTTGACGAATTATTAGTTTAATCGTAAAACAATTGAATTTTTTTAACGAAAAAAACAAACAAACAATCTTCTCATTAATAATCGCATGATTTTTCATATACGGTATTTACATAGGCCTACAGTTTGTCTTGGCTGTCGGTCAATTGTGACCTGTATGCCCTAGGTGTGAAAATCAGACAGTGTTCTGCACCACTTTTTCGGAGTCATTTGTAAAACAGCTAACATAACTTTAATTTTTCGTTTACGATAAAAGATATCTTCTCATTAATACCCACATGATATTTCATAAACAGTGTTTGCATATGTCTGCTATTTGTCCCGGCCCTCGAGTAGGGTGACCTCAAATTGTGACCTGTAAGCTCTAGGCGTGAAAATCAGCAAGAAAATTGCAACGTTGATTCTCTGATACGCTAAATGTTAGTACTGCGATGAGTGACGTATAACATCGTCACTATGAACACGGCGTCGTGGGGCTATTGATGCCATGACGTGAATCTTGAAGTGACGTCATTTCGCAGCTCGTGCTATTATTTTTCTTCAGAATAGCTATGCTACGCCAGACCACAGACCTTACGAATGGCGGGAATCGCCGTGTGTCCGACTTTATTTCTGTGTGCCAGTGTGTGTGGATCAGAGGGTGGATTAGAGTAGAAGGAGATGGATTCCTGTCGCTACACGAGCCCACAGAGCGTACTAATGGCGGGAAGCGTTTGTTGTTATTATCCAGCTTACTGTCCCACTGCACTGAAAGTGATCAGGGACTAGTAGTTGTGGCGTGGTTGTAGATTGTAGTTTTGGCGTGGTCGATAAGCAATCTTGATGTAGATTGTAGTTTTGGCATGGTCGATGAGCAGTCTTGACGTAGATTGTAGTTTTGGCGTGGTTGTTCCCACCTCCTTTTTCATCCGGGCTGGGGACCGGCAAACGGCGGAGATGACGGGAAGCGTCGTGTGTCCGTTGGCTTTATTTGCGTGCACCGACGTGTGTTGATCAGAGGTTGGCTTAGAGAGGAGGAAAATGGATCAGCATAATAAGCATAAAAATATGAACAACTCCAAATGTTCCTAAAAGGTAAACGCGTCTGAGCTCCAAACAATAGGGCAGACGTTGGGATGAAATCCTCATCTTGTTTGGTTTAAAATCCCCAAATGTTGGAGTTGTCCTCTGAAGACTGTTTTATAATTCAGGAGGCAGATCAACCATGACAGTTCAAGAGTGGTGCCAGAATAGTGTGACGCCTAAAGGCGCCAAGCTATTCTGGCACCACCCTTGAACTATCATGGTCGATTCGTATCTTGCTGTGGTGTGTCGGGGCTGAATGAATTGAATATAGCACTACAAGTGGGCTACTTCAGCCATCGCTACTTCCATCGCTACTTCAGCCATCTCACGGCGGGCGATGTCAAGTTGAAATTAATGCGATGTTGCAAGTGATGCGATGTTGCAAGTGATGCGTTGTTGCAAGTGATGCTATTTTGCGAGTGATGCGATGTTGCGAGTGATGCTATTTTGCAAGTGACGCGATACTGCGATTTGTGCGATGTTGTAAGTGATGCGATATTGCAAAGGAGGCGATATCTGAAGATGCAGAAACCTACTTGGGGGGTGTGTGTGTGTGGGGAGGGGGTGGAGGAGGGGGTGGGGTGGAGGGGGGAATGGGTAGAAGGGGAAGTAATTCCAGCATCTGCTTTTGTTTCTTAAGTGGCAGCCATCATATTCTACAGCGCGATATGGTCGGATCTCCCATGATAGGTGAAGGGTAGTTCTACAATAGCTTTCTGTCTGTTTGTTCATTTGTAATTTTAAAAAGAACAGACTCCTGTAGAGTTGCACGCCTTACTGAGACTACGAAATAAAACCACGTGATTGCGTTCTTGCATACCGGGGCATTGGCCAGCCGAGCAATATTCTTTCAGTAAAAGGTTGAGGCGGCTAGTTCGGGGCGGTATAGCTCTCCAGTAGTGCCTCTATGCTCCACAGGCGTAGACTATCCCAACGAATAAAGAGGCACGCTTAGAAAAGACAGCCGCCACAACACAATTTACAGCCGACTCCGCTTATAACGAGTTCGAATATTTTATAAAGTCGGATACAACATAACTGTTTCCGAGGTCCCGTGAGTGCCTTTTCTATCCAATTAGGTCGCTTATAACACACTTCGGATCTAACAACGCGATACAACTGCAAGAGGCATAGATCCTCACCAGCCCCCGCGACTGCGGGGGCTGATGAGGATCTATGCCTCTTGATAAGACCACTTTGCGTCCATTTTATTTAGACAGTTGTGGTTTTTGGTCGGCGTTCAGTGAACCGTGACAGATTGTGCGTCCGCGTGCAGAGAAGAAACTACTCAAGACAATGCCGACTTTCACAAAGCTCAAAATCTTCTTCTGAATGGACCGCTGTGGATTGGACTGTTTTTCAAAATAAACAAACAAATAACATACAACTCCTTACTTATCTTGTCTATTTTAATAAATTGTGGTGTAACGCTCTTTTCTAAGCGTGTTTCTTTCTCCGTTGGGTTATTCTCAACATTTTACACCTTGTTGGTCTGGTTTTCCACAGGCGTTCCGCATCGCCCCTAGGTCACACATCGTGCAGTCGGCGTTTGTTTAATCGAAATTTTCGGAGTAGCGAGGTGCGCATGCGCGAAAGCCATCATGGCAACCGAGCCCTACAGCGTTCTATTCAGAAGATTTTCACCTTCGTGAATTTTGACAATGGCATATCTTATTCTCTTCTCTGCCAACGGACGTGCATTTTGTTTATGAATTCTGTCACGGTTCACTGAACGACCAGAATTAACCACAACTGCCCAGAGAACGTGGACGCACAAAGTGTTCTGAGCAAGAGGCAGAGATCCTCATCAGCCCCCGCAGTCGCGGTACTGTACTGGCCCAGTCGCGGGGGCTCATGAGGATCTATGACTTTGCAGTTGGATCGTGTTGACATTTTCTCGACAGTGATGGTATGGTGTTAAAGGCCCGCAGGAAGCGATCACGATTTTTAGGTTTATGGGATCTAAGTTTAACCTTGTGACCCCTTACCGACACCCAAAGGGTTAACTCTTACATCTGTCCCCATTGCTGTGGGCCCTCCAACCATTCATCGCTCAAACAACACATCAAGGCTTGGATCAAATAGTCCATGGGTGGTGTCCCTATTGCTGTGGGCCCTCCAACCATTCATCGCTCAAACACAACATCAAGGCTTCGATCAAATATGATAGTCCATGGGTGGTGCCAGAATAGCTTGGCGCCTGTAGGCGCCAAGCTATGCTGGCACCACCCACGAACTATCAGCTTTGAATTGACTGCTGATCTGCACTGCAGTCTGTTCAGGCACCATTCTTGCGCTACCACGGTGTATCGTCCCCTAAGCTGCAGTTCAGTCGGTTCAAGCACTGTTACTAAACCACAATGATCGATCCTTCTATTGATGTGCCCTGCAATTTGTTCAAGCACCATTCTAGAGCTATCATGGTTTAATCTGTCTCCTACTGTGTAGCGTATTTTACAGACGACAACTACACATTTTTAGATCACTTTGTCAGTGTTTCATAATGTGTCAGACCAATTAACACAGCGTGTTGGTAGCGGTTTTAATGGAGATGATACCTACTACTGGAATCGTCGCGACAACAACCCCCCCCCCTTCCCCCCTCCCCCTTCCCCCCGAAAGAAAAAGAAAGAAAAAAAGAAGCACACACACAACACGCCGCGGCTGCCGGCACGGAAAGGGAAACTGTTAGTTTGATATCTAAAGGAACTCTGGGAACATTTCTGAAAGGGTGGGTTGGAGCGCGCATGGGCTTCTTCTAGCAACAGACCCCCATCTCGAACAGAAACGTGATTGCCTGAATTCACCTCTCAAACGTTGAGAATGTTCACCTCGCGGCTCAATGCCTAGTCTGAAGCGCGAGGTGAAAACTGAAGTAGCGGTCTTGCTGTCTTGGCTGAGTGATGGGCCTCGGCGATTTTCGCACGTCTTTCGGTGCAGTCAGGCCGCTGTTTTTAGCACGTGCGCATAACGAGCGCGCCTCTCCAGCAAAAGTCTATCTGGCGTAAGTCGGCTGCAGTGGGCCCGCGCTCGCGCCCGAAGGCATTTAGCGAACTGGTTCTCAGTAGGATTCAGAGTAGGAGATTTAATAAGTTCCGCTGGAGATGCAGATGGACGGTTACACGGTGAGAGTTGTGATTGGGGATGGAGGCCTCACGCAGTACTGATGGGCTGGGTGTGAGGGTAGTTCATTAAAACGTCACAGGTGACGGAAGGCAAGCGTCGTGTAGTGCGGGAGTGATGTACTGAGATGACGGGGGGGGTTCATATTTGTGACGTCACTTCTGACAGAACCGACAAAAAAACACTAAGTGATTGGTAAAAAGCGAGATCACTGCGCGAAGCTAGTTTGTTTCATTTCAGCGTCACAAATGAGAGAACAGAAACCTGACAGGCAAGGATTGGAGATAAGAGAGCACACTGTGAGCTTAGCTTTGTTCATTTTTTACGTCACTCTCAATGACAGAGCACAAACATAGGGAGGAGTGACCCGGAAAAAGCAAAAATGGAGACCACTCGATTTCGATCCTCAAAAATGGAGATCACACGGAGGTTCGGGGCTCCTGTTTTTCTCAGCTCGTGAGAATCTGCGCTGCGTGCATCACCAAACAACTACATGTTGAAACGTGAACCTTTTTGTAGGTTGAAAAAGAACAGCTCTGTTGACGATGCCAGTGGCTTCGCGAACAAGCAGGCTAGTGGTAGACGCTATACTTGAAATAAACACCGAGCCGGTCTTCCATGTTAGAAGCGCAAGTGTTGGTTGTCAAGTAGGTTAGGCGTTTCTTTGTATACGACAAAGCTCGTTAGTTGCGGCCTATATTAACTGCTGGTCAATTTGTTTGTTCTTTTTCAAAACGATCTAAGTAATAGCCTCTCTCTCTCTCTCTCTCTCTCTCTCTCGCGCGCGCGCGCGAGCGAGAGAGAGAGAGAGAGAGAGAGAGAGAGAGAGAGAGAGAGATGATAATGATACAAATTTATTTGAGTCTAGTGAGCTACTATTAGACACGAATCCGCGATAAGAAGTCGATCCGAATCCACCGCCTCGTGTCCGAAACAGAAAAGGTGTGCGAGTCCTGTTCATGTTGGAGTGTTTCCATATGCCCGATAGTGCCGCGGAAACGAATTCACATCCGGCTTCGAAGGAAAAAGATGCCAATTTTTGAATGAAATTTGCATAACCGCTTCGGGTTCGTTTAGCATTCGTACCAGATTCGTGCTTAGGGAACCGCAGCGTAAGGCCGCGTGTTATTTTAAAGCGTGCTATTTTAAGGCGTGTTATTTTAAGGCGTGCTATTTTAAGGCGTGTTACTAAACTTTAAGGCGTGTTATTTTAAAGTGTGCTATTTTAAGGCGTGTTATTTTCTATCGTGCATTAAAATAAATCCGTGCAGAGATTTCACAAATGACTAACCAAACGACGGTAATGAAAAACATAAAATGGAAAACTGATGCACAGTTGGGTAGATTATACTCTTTCATGTAAGTCAGGACATATGTACCACTGTGACATTAATGTCAGTGTGGTTGTTAGTGCGAGTTCATGGGTGTTCCAGACCGTTATTGGGAGATGTGTCCATCACATAATTATATACCACGCTTAAAATATTTTTGCTTTCGGGTCTTTCTATTCGGCTGTATTCGTGTACGGTTCACAGTTTTGAAAAGTGTTAAGAGAGAACAATGAACAATGAACTTTTATTTTACAACGGTAAAAGCATTTGGTTACAACCAGTTTTAAAACTTGCCGTTGCTACATCTAAACTACAGACTATCCATACACATAATCACAAACACTACAATGGTCTAATACATAACGCATTTCGAGCAATGTACACACACACCCTCACGCACGCACGCCGCAAAATTCACATACACTCATACAAACGCACGCACTCACATGCACACACACTCAGAGAGAGAGAGACTGAGAGAGAGAGAGAGAGAGAGAGAGAGAGAGAGAGAGAGAGAGAGAGAGAGAGAGAGAGAGAGAGAGAGAGAGAGAGAGAGAGAGAGAGAGAGAGAGAGAGAGAGAGAGAGAGAGAGAGAGAGAGAGAGAGTGGTGCAGACAGCTAATTGACGGATCACGGCACTACGTAAAACAAGTATCTAAGGGGCAAGCCGGCCGCTTCAAGCAAAGCATATCACTTCCGCATCACCGCTCATGCGCGAGATTCACTTCCGGGTCGCCAGTCGCTCTGCCCTCTAGCCGCAAGGTCACTGTCACTCTCCCCCCTCCCCCTCCACCATGCTCTTCCTTGACACTGGTTATATCCCTCGATTCGCTTATCAGCTTATCAGCGACTTCAGGGATATAACCAGTGTGTTGTTCACTGTGTGCCAGATTTAGCTGCAGATCGGATCTGGGTTGTGCTAACTTTGCGCAGATAAGTGTGCGCAGATGTTACACACGTGTGTAATTCAGGCTCCCGACCCGGCTTTGATAATCGCAGTTTCAAGCCAGGGTTCAGGCAGGTTACACTCAACAATACGCAAAACCGCAGCGCAAAATCTGATATAAGGCTGACCAGGGGTGCTTAGTAGCGCAACTACCCCCCCCCCCCCCAGCCCCCCCCAAAAAAAAAAAAAAACAACCAAAAACAACAACAACAACAACAAAAAAACCAACAAAAACACGCTCTCAGACATGGCAATAATATGAAGTTTTTCCTTTTTTGCGGTTAAACACTTTTTTAAAAAAACAAGGCACAATTTGGTCATAATTGGCTGACAGTCTCTGATTCGCTAGTGAATACAACGTGTCACAGACCGACGTCATCCTAACGACTAGCCCGCTGTATAATGAGGATTATCACGTGCTGTTTGATGCACGCGCTGCGGACGTAGTTGTCGCCCCTGATCTGCCCGATTACCTCCCCTTCCCGCCCTCTATTAGCCTACCGCAGTAAATCAGGCGGGCCCCACCTCCTACGCACACGCTCAATTAGACTTCTATGCTTTACCAAGGCCCTATCAGACTGAGTTTTGTGGTCAGAATTCTCCTCTTTGGAGCTGTCTTTAAAAGTAAAATAAAACGGAGACAGATCGACCATGATAGTTCAAGGGTGGTGCCAGAATAGCTTGGCGCCTATAGGCGCCAAGCTATTCTGGCACCACCCTTGAAAAAAATCCTAACCGATCCACACAGTAAACCTGGGGGACTGAAAACAAAAAGGCAGTGGACCGACCATTGTTCTTGTTATATTGGGAGTGCGTATTAAGCGACGTAAATTGTGCAGCAAAAATGCATTCAGGACTTCAAGGAAAACTTTCTATATCCGAAATTTATCACAACCGGCCTTTGCTATAAGCGAAGTTTGTTACGCGTTCATTTTTCTAGTAGTGGTTTTGGGCTAAAAGGAGCCAATCTACTCAGACACAACCTTTGAATCATCACAGTCGATCCATCTCTTGCTGCGTGTGAGGGCGGCTGGGGACCGGATCGGTTAAGCCCGCCGCTTTTTCCGCGTGTGACGCTATATCCAGACAGTTAACCCCCTCGCGGCAAGCGCTGGAAAAGTGTGATGCAGAAATCTGTAATTCAATCCCAAAGAACCCCAACCGCACCCAAAAAAATAAAATAAAATAAAACAGAGACATAAAGCGGTGTCAGCAAGAGGCATAGATCCTCATGAGCCCCCGCAACTGCGGGGGCTCATGAGGATCTATACCTCTTGCAGCTGGATCGGCAGGGAAGGGGTTAAGTTGGTTTCAGACGGCCGCAATGCCCGGACATAATAAGAGCGGTCAGACGCGGACCCCGCTAATGACGCCGCTGTCAGAAGACAAGACGGCTAAAAGACTTTAGCGACCTGACCGCAGCGAGGAGAGATGCTTTGTCAACTGTGCTTTTCATAAATTTACCTATATACAGAGGCGGGATTTGCGCGGGGGTGTACAGGCTTAGGGGTGGGTCGGGAATGGGAGAGGTTGGGTGGGGAGGGGGGGGGGGGTCGGGTGGGTGATATTAAATTAGGCCTATGATTCTGCAGCAGCCGGTAGGTCTATTTTTTTGTGTGTGAAATGTGATCTAAATCCAGTACTTTGAAAATTTCGTTTTTAGCAAAATAAGGGAGACACGCGGGCTTTTAACAAATTACTGGCTAAATTAATAATAATAATAATAATAATAATAATAATAATAATAATAATAATGTACCTTTATATAGCGCTTAACCTCCAAATAAATGGTGCTTTAAGCGCTTTACAAGATCAAAAATCACAGAACAAAAAGTAGAAGAAAGAAAACACTACAATAAATGTTATAAAAACTAAAGTGACACATATCAAAAGCTCACACCCACACATACACACACACCGTTACAAGAACAGTTACTGCCAAAGATCGCTAACGCACTGAAAATGCATCTAACTACCCATAAGCAAACAGATAGGTCTTGAGCAGTGATTTGAAAGCAGACAGTTGAAGCATGTCTGACATGGGCTGGAAGGTCGTTCCAGGTGACTGGACCGAAATAAGAAACGGCACGCTGGCCCTGGCTAGACTTCTTTCTCCTAGGAACCCTGAAAATACGCGTAGGACCTGATGCGTGACCTGAACCGCGTGAACCTAAACAGCGGAGGATTTTGAATGGCGTGGCTAAATACGTAGGAACCAGAATCGGGGCAAATACGCGCGGAGGTGAGCGGAAGAACCGGTGAATACGGCTAACTGGTAATGCGATTGTAGCAAATGACAAACCTTGTACACAATTCTTTGAGATACAATTCTTTGGTTCTGCCAGTGCAGGTCAACAAGTAAGGGTGTTACGTGCTCACGTTTCGGTACTCTGTAAATTAGTCTGGCAGAGCAGATCATAACTCTTGGAAGTTTATGAAGAAGATTCTGAGGAACACCAGCGAAAAGGGAATTACAAAAATCAATGCGGGAAGAACAAGGGAGGTGGCAAGCGTTTTAGTTGCCTCGGTAGTGAGAAGGTGTCGAATTGAACTGATCTTCCTCAATTCAAAGAGGGAACATTGGCAAAATTAGGATAGACAGACGCTGAGCGTGTGATGACAGTTTTGTAAATAAGATCATCTTAAATGGACCAACCTCCCACGCCTACCCTCCCCCCTCGCCCCCCTTCCTTTCCAGCGCCCGACCCCCACCCGTTAATGGCTTACTGCCGCTAGCGTAGATTGCACCTAAGCAGTTCACGTGGTTTGTACTTCTCGTCATCTCGCTCTCGGCTCTTAGACCTTGACGGCTGGATAACGACCAAACACCTAGACGGAAGAGGATCCATGCCTCTTGGGCTCTACTCACTAGCTCAGTTTTCAGAGCCAATAAGCTACCTGGTTCGCCAGAGCTAACTCCACATGCTGTATTTTGTTGACGTCTTCTGGAGTTTACAAGCGGCAGTATGTCTTGCTGTCGTTACCGTCTGTTGAAACCGAAACCCCGGTTAACTCCAGAAGTCTGAGTCTGAGAAATCTGAACACACATTGTGCCTCGAGGTCGAAATCCACACATTTTGGGGTTGTCCTCCGTAGACTGTGTTACAATTCAGGAGACGGATCGACCATGCTAGTTTAATGTTGGTGCCAGAATAGCTTGGCGCCTACGGGCGCCAACTGCTATTCTGGCACCAGCCTCGAACTATCAAAGGTTGATTGATATAATATGTGATGTGCCAGGACTGACTGAGTCAACCTACTATTATGAGAGGCATAAAAGGTAGTCTAAGACTTCTACTTTAGACTAGGCGAATATTTTTAGTCTACGATCGTACATACTACTGACACCGACAAAAAGAATCCTTCGGCCAGGTTTACGACAGAAGTCTTAGCCTAGTGTTACATCCAGTAGGCTAAGTCTTGTGGGTTAGACCAGGCCAGATGCAGTTTTACGGGAATCACACTGGATCTGTGGTACAGTGTTACTATGGTCCTCCACATTTGATACACAAGTCATCTTCTCAAATTGAATCGCGAGCAACAGTCAATGTTACTGTTATGTCGTGATTCATAGACGTCATCGTGATGAGACGTGATGAGCTTGTGAGACGTGACCAGAGAGAGACGTCATCTTTATGAGACGTCATCTTTGTGAGATGCAATTGTTATGAGACATGATCTGTTTAGGACCTGATCTTTTTGAGACGTGATCTTGTGAGACGTGATCTTGTGAGACGTGATCTTGTGAGACGTGATCTTGTGAGGCGTGATCTTGTGAGACGTGATCTTGTGAGACGTGATCTTGTGAGGCGTGATCTTGTGAGACGTGATCTTTACTGGACATGATATGTGTGAGACTTTATCATGATGAGACGTGAAATTTATGAGATGTCATCTTTGTGACACATGATCATTATGGGGCGTGATTTTGAAGAGACATCATTGTGAAACGTGATCGTTGTGAGACGTCCTCATTGTGAGACGTCTTTTTTGTGAGACGTCAACTTTGTGAGACGTTATCTTTTTTAGACGTCATCTTTGTGAGACGTCATCTTTGTAAGACATCATCTTTGTGGTCGTTGTGAGACGCCATCATTGTGAGACGTCTTTTTGTAGACGTCATCTTTGTGAGGTCATCTTTGTGAGACATCATTTTTGTGAGACATCATTTTTGTGCGACGTCATATTTTAAAGACGTCATCTTTGCGAGACGTCATCTTTTTAAGGCGTCATTTTTATCAGGGAGAGTTTATATTAAATGAATGTGTCACTGGGTGATCTCATACTGTGATCTCATCATTCAGTCCTGACAGTCATCTAAACGAACCTTTACATTCTACAAACAACTACATTCGTTATGTGGTGTCGTTGATCTCAGTCATGTCCAGCACGACGCCAAACACTACATTGAAATCTGTGACGTAACTACGTGATCTCAGGTATTTTGTGCACCAATCCTGTCTGTGTCAGTCGCTATGGAAACCATGTCACGTACTAAGTCGCATGACACAGATGTCACGACCTAGTTCCGCCACAATACGGCGTGACGCTCAAGCAAGGCTGTTGTAGAGGTTAGCCTCCAATGCTTATAAGTTATCGGGCCGACATCGGTCGCCGATGGCCCGCGCACGGCTGTGCGCGGGCCAACGGCGGCCGACGTCGGCCCGATGGCCTTTTGCGCATTGGGTTCGCGTGTAGTCAGCATCTACAATCACCGGAGTGTGTAGGTTGCTTCCGGGAAAAGCTTGTACAAGAAATACAATAACCAACTGAATAACAAACACGAAGCATGGACAAAACAGACTACAAATAAAGGAACACGCTTAAAAACAACAGTAAACTCTTTTGTCATTGTTCTTTCGAAGCGTGTTTCTCTATTTGTGAATTATCGGTTTGCAGTTTACCACGTATCTGTCCATCATACCACGGGGTCTGGCAGTCCTCGCGACGCGAAGCTGTTTATCGGGGTACCTGTCGTGTCGGGTTGTTTTAAAATGTACCCGATCACTACCCGTGTGTAGAGGCCAGTCCACCATGTACCCGACCAGTAGGGCGTGCTTTCCGCTCTGGACGTGCTTCATGAACCATCTGACCTTCACCTTCATAGTGTGTGGTCACGTGGCCGGAGGTCACCACAGTCAGGTAATGTGGGAACAAACAGCGACATGGAGAGACCATACTGTGACGTCCACAGTGCGGACAGTGACGTCAGAGGAACAGAAGGTGACAGGGACAGCATCAGTGTTTGCGTCACCATCGGACACACGTGGCGTTACGGGTGGCGGGTTTGTGATAGAAAGCAATACGGGTGTTGATGTGGCAGGGACCACGGTTTATACAACAGAAAATACTCACCAGCGTGTTCCGGGGGCAGAATCTGTGATAGGGGGCTATACGGGTACAGAAAATACACGGACTGCGATCAATACTACACCACGTGACCAGGGTGTAAACGGGGTGGATGAACATACGGATGTTGATGTACGGACTACTGTAGACACTTCACCACGTGACCAGGGTGTCAACAGGGTGGTGAGACATACGGGTGTTGATGTACGGACTAAAGCAAGCACTACACATGAGCGGCGTGTAGACAGGACTATGTCTGTCAAGGGGAGGACCGCCACCATGTCAGACGGCCTGTCTGTGATAAGCAGGCCACTCACCGCCACACACAGGGCGGCCATGTTGGACAGCGGACACACCGCCACACACAGGGCGGCCATGTTGGACAGCGGACACATCGCCACACACAGGGCGTTCATGTTGGACAGCGGACACACCGCCACACACAGGGCGGCCATGTTGGACAGCGAAAACACCGCCACACACAGGGCGGCCATGTTGGACAGCGGACACACCGCCACACACAGGGCGGCCATGTTGGACAGCGGACACACCGCCACACACACGTCCAGTCATGACGTCACACTGGGTGATGTTCTGGGCACGTCACACACAGACACCCACAGTGACTTCCAGACACAGCGGGGTGATGTCGGCTCACATACTGATGTCCACACCGGTTTCGATAACACCGCCTCCCATCTCCGGTCCACGTCAGCTACCTCAGGGCTGGGCTGGCACGCTGCCAACAGTCACACGCCCTTTTCCTTACGCGGCCCGCACCAGCTACACCGGACACGGATGAGTGCGTTTGCTGAAGGCATGCCGGGCCACCCGGCAATGACGTCACTGCACTCTCACATGGCAGACAGCAGGGTGACGTCAGTCCTCACACGCCGGAAACGTGATGTCACGCGCGAAGACAGCGCAGCGGGTGAATTGACGTCATATCCAGCTGTGACGTCAGACGTTTCCGTAGACGATGATCTGACCGCGGTGTACAGGAACTCGGATGTTATGACAACTGCGTCAGCACTACGTGACACAGACAGTCGCGTGTCACGTGTGCTCACCAGGCAGGGCGTGACGCAAGCCGATGTCACACTGGAGGACGCGACTCTCGAGTACGTGACAGGGGATGAGCTGTCACACAACCCCAGACTTCCCCCTCGTCGTGACGTGACCACCCCTAGCGCGACCGACCCCGGTCACGCTCCCTGCGTCACGACCCGCCCGCCGCGCAGGTTGCCTGGATTGGAGACTGTGAAGGTGGGCGTGATCCTGCCTTTCGCAAGCCCGTTACCCTGGGTCATGAACAAGACCCACCCGGCACTCGTCCTGGCCACGGAGCGGGTGAGGGATCGCCAACTGCTGGGTACCCGCACTCTGGAGTTAGTGCTGAGGGACTCCATGTGTTCCGAGACTTACGGCCCGCTGCAGGGTATAGACCTCTACGTGCAGAACGCCGCGCACGTTTTCATTGGTCCGGCCTGCGACTACGCCGTGGCGCCATTGGCCAGATTCTCCTTCCGGTGGCAGATTCCCATCTTGACTGCAGGGGCTCTGGTCAGCGCGTTTCAGGACCGGAATGAGTACAGGCTTCTCACGCGAGTTCAGGTACACACACAGGTCCAGGTACACACACAGGTCCAGGTACACACACAGGGCCAGGTACACACACAGGTCCTAGTGGGCAAAAGGCTGTAGGGCCCACGTCGGCTACAGATAACTGGGCCCAAATCGAGCGAAGTGGACCCGCGGGTCCACTGCGCTCGATTTGGACCCAGTTATCTTTTGCTAATTGCGTTAATATTCATTATGACTGTTACAAGCTATAGCTGAAAATGTTACAGGTATGGGGAGGGGTGTCGTTATAACGGTATCAGGGACTTCGATGTGTAGTAAAGGTGACAGGTAGATCCGGATCTTGGAATCACAGTTACTGGTAGCTCCAGACAGAGTTGTAACTGTTACAAGTGAATCCAGGTATACGTGCAGTGTTACAAATATGGAGATAAGTATAGCTACAACGGTACAGGTCGATCGAAATGTAGTAAAGGTTACAGGTATATATCCACATCTTGTTAAAACAGTTAAAGTACAGGTAGGTCTTTTACTGGTCAATACAGGTATAGTTGTATCTATTACAGTTACAGAGATAGGTATAGTTACAAAAGTTACAGGTAGTTCCAAATACAGTCACAACAGTTACATGTAGACCCAGATATTGTTTTAACTTGTACAGGTATACAAAGAGGTATAGTTACAGGTAGATCCAGATCCAGTTGTAAATGTTACAAGTATATCCAAATGTATTTAAGACTACAGGTAGATTCTGATATAATTATTAATCTTACAGGTAGACCCAGGTATAACTAGTTATAACAGTCCCAGGTAGTCCCAGGTATTGGTGTAGCTATTACGGGCATCCAGATAGATCCAGTTTCCACTGTTACATGTGGATCCAGATATATACTAACAAGCACACGAAACGCGACATGTTTGGAATCATCGGAGACACTGACTTTATTCCGATGATTGCCAAAATGTCGCATTTTGTTTCCTCGTCAGTATATGTGTAACTGACACATTCAGGTACACACGTAGTAAATGTTACAGGTAATTGTAGGTATTGTTAGAACTCTTACAGGTAAATTTAGTCAGAAGAATTACCGGTTACCTCATCCTACCCCATCACCGAAATCACCAAATGTTGCCGTTGTCCTCTCAAGACTGCAGTGCAGGACACAGATCGACCATGATAGTTCAAGGGTGATGCCAGAATAGCTTGGCGCCCATAGGCGGTCAGTCAGTCAGTCAGCCCATAGGCGCCAAGCTATTCTGGCATCACCCTTGAACTATCATGGTCGATCTTTATCTTGGTGGGGTGTGTCTGGGGTAGAATGAGTTAGGAAACATATTAATGTGTCGTTATCTTTAACTCATTCTACCCCAGACACACCACAGGAAGATGAGGATCGACCATGATAGTTCAAGGGTGATGTTAGAATAGCTTGGCGCCTATGGGCTCCAAGCTATTCTGGCATCACCCTTGAACTACCATGGTCGATCTGTGTCCTGCACTGCAATGCAGTCTTCAGAGAACAACGGCAAAATTTGGGGATTTCGGTGTTCGGGTAGAAGGCGTTAAATAAATAAATTAAAGAAACAAAAACGGAAAAAAGTAGGGCTGGCGGTTTGTGTCACAATGTCACTTGCGGCGTAAATCTAAAATAATAACTTTCAATTGAATTTTTTTTGTGTGTGTGGAAAGAAGGATCCTACATTTTGATGGAGTAATAATAATAATAATAATACAGGAGATTTGTTAAGCGCTTATTCTAAAAGTAGCTCTAAGCGCTGATACAATAAAAAGGCTAACAGCCAACACGCACACACACACGCACACAACACACACGCGCGCGCGCACACACACACACACACACACACACGCACGTACGCACACGCACGCACGCACGCACGCACACACACACACACACACACACACACACACACACACACACACACACACACACACGCGCGACAGTGGTGATGAATTGTGCATGGCTGGGGAAAGGAACTAGTAAGTAATGTTTAACTTATTATTATACTTATTCTATGGCGCTTCTTGCACAGTAACCTTTTTGCAATGCCGGAACAAAACAAACATCACCCATCTGCAAGAGACATTGATCCTCATGAGCCCCCGCAGTCGCGGGGGCTCATGAGGATCGATGTCTCTTGCGGTCCTCATTTCCATCTAGAAGTCTCTTTCGGATCCGTAATCAGGATTTCGTTCTGTCTCGCTCTAAATGACTGCATTCGTTATCGCTGTGGAAGTGCCGGGCTAAAACTGCACTCAGTGGCAAATTAACTTCTGACAGTGGGATGAGCTTTTTCTTGCATTAAGGCCACCTACAATTAACCCTATCAGAGGCACCAGGTTTGTCTTGGCCAGAAGTCACCTTCAGTTTATAAACTCCCCCCCCCCCCCCTCCCCCCTCACGTGTAAGTCATGCGAAGTTTTTGCATTGCGCTCTCTTTCGTTTCAATGGCTCATTTTCCCTAACTTTTTTTTCTACAAAAACCCGCGCGGGCTTTCTTTGTTCTTGACTTCTAATGATGGACGCTTTCTTGCCTGCGAGCTTTTGATTAAAACTTTTCCAGAGAGATCTGTTTTTGTCAGACTTCTCTCTCTCTCTCTCTCTCTCTCTCTCTCTCTCTCTCTCTCTCTCTCTCTCTCTCTCTCTCTCTCTCTCTCTCTCTCTCTCTCTCTCTCTCTCTCTCTCTCTCTCTCTCTCTCTCTCTCTCTCTCCCTCTCTCTCTCTCTCTCTCGTTCTCTCTCTCGTTCTCTCTCTCTGTCTCTCTCTCTGTCTCTCTCTCTCTCTCTCTCTCTCTCTCTCTCTCTCTCTCTCTCTCTCTCTCTCTCTCTCTCTCTCTCTCTCTTTAATCACGTTTTGCCTTTCCAATTTTATTAGTTTTATTCACGTGCGTGAAAGTGTTGTGTGAGTGCGTGTGCAAGGACATGATTGAAAAATGGTCTGTGTACCTAATCATTTATCTTTGAGAAATAAAGTTTAATTTCATTTCATCTCTCTCTCTCTCTCTCTCTCTCTCTCTCTCTCTCTCTCTCTCTCTCTCTCTCTCTCTCGCTCTCTCTCTCTCCCTCTCTCTCTCCTCTCTCTCCCTCTCTCTCTCCTCTCTCTCTCTCTCTCTCTCTCTCTCTCTCTCTCTCTCTCTCTCTCTCTCTCTCTCTCTCTCTCTCTCTCTCCTTTCATTTTTAGTTTCGCACAATGGGAAGCCAATCATGTGAACAGCTATCTCTGGTACCTTTTTCTAATTGGATGCAACTCTGATATTGCTTTTAAAGTTACATCCCTTTTTACACCGAAGTGTCAGTTGCTTGATACGTCATCAGACGCGTGGTTATTTTTTTTTTCTTCTTCTTCACCAATCGCCTTGCTGTTTATGCCGTTTAGAATATTGATTTTTTTTTCCCCACTCCCTCTCATTTTACAGCACAGCGGCCATGTCCTAGCCTATTACCTCCACGTTTTTCTCGTCAAGTTTTCCATTTTTTTCTTGTCGCCATGTGTGACACACGATTAGACGCCCAAATAACCATTTCACACCAGACTGGTTTTAACAAGACAGTGATTGACCATGATCGTTCAAGGGTGGTGCCAGAACAGCTAAGCGCCTACAGGCGTTTAGCTGTTCTGGCACCACCCTTGAAGATCATGGTCTCTTCTGGCACCCCCCCCCCCCCGCCACCCCCCTTCCCCCCCTTGAATATCACGGTCTCTTCTGTCAGCATCCTTGACAATATCAATATCATTATCGACTCTTCTATCGTCTTCTGAAATTGCAAGTAAATTTCAGAACGACACCCTCTTAAATTTACGAAGTTCTTCTTCAGGGCTCAGGCGCAGACATTTGATGACACGACCCTTAAACTGTCACGTCCGATCTGTCTCCTAATGTCTGCATAGTCTACAGAGGACAGCCCCCACATTCAAGGTGTGTGGCATCCAAAAAGAAAAGAAAAGCCGCGGCAGAACGCGGCCTAAAAGCCGCATATTTGAAATCAACTAGAGTTGTTATAAGGCTAACGTTTTGTACAGCGGAAACACCCAAGTCAAGTTAGTGACTGAAAAGATAATAAATGTTGATAATATATGAGAACTAAATATGTCAAAAATACCATTCTTTTTTTCTTCTTCAACAAAGTGACAACGCTTTATACGTCATTACTATGACGTCATTATTTATGAATGCTTGCTGCCTTCAGGCGTGGATTTTTGTTATTCCTTTAATAGTTGCAAAACGTCACTAAGTTATTTACAAAAACTTATTGCTGTAAAGTTCTGCCATTGTTTTTGTTTTTTGTGTTTGTTTTATTCACCAAAGTGGCGACGCCTCGTGCGTCATTATTATGACGTCATTATTCATGAAGGCTTGCTGCCTTCAGGCATGTTCTTTAGTCCTTTAATGCATGCAACACGACATTTGTTATTACAAAAACATATTGCTATGACGTTCTGCAATTCGTCTCTCTGTTTTATTTACCAAAGTGACAAGGCCTCGTGCTCATTATTATGACGTCATTATTTATGAAGGCAGGCTGCCTTTAGGCATGTTCTTTAGTCCTTTAAAGGTCGCACCAACCTCATCTGTTATTACAAAAACGTATTGCGGTTAAATTCCGTATGTTCTTTTTTTTTAAATTCACCAAAGTATTTATGGCGTCATTATTTTGACGGCACGCCGCCTTCAGACGTGTTCTTCATTCATTTAACGGTCGTAAAACGTCACTTGTTAATGAATCATATTGCTCTAAGGTTCTGTCACTGTCTTTTTTTTATCCGCCAAAGTGACAACATTTCATATTACAGCCAATAGGCAGACAGCTTTTAGGCACATTCCCTCTAGAGAGACGCCCTGGCGACAGTCGCTATTAGACACATTCCCTCTAGAGAGACGCCCGGGCGACAGTCGCTATTAGACACATATTGCCGTCAAATTTGTGCAATTTTCGTTCTCGCAAACTGAAGTGTCAACGTTACATATACCATAAACAAACGGTTGTCGAACCATAAACAGGCGTTTGTCGAACTACACACAGGCGGTTATCGAACCATAAACAGGCGGTTGTCGAACCATAAACAGGCGGCTGTCGAACCATAAACAGGCGGCTGTCGAACCATAAACAGGGGGGGGGGGGGGGGGGTTCTTTCTCCGGTACTCCGGTTCTTCCACCCCCCCCCCCCACCCCCCACACTTTGGTACCGGTCTCAGGCCACTTTACAAATTTCAAATACAAGCGATCAAAAATCTCTGTAACTTCAGTAGCTGACTGGCCCTTCGTTTGTCTTGTACTGTGTTTGTCTTAAATGGCGTAAATCCGTGTCTGTTTCGTGAGTGTGTGTGTTGGGTTTCAGGCGCGGCGCTTTGAGTCGATTTCCCCAAAATTGAGATAAAGCGCCTATATAATAACGGTATTATTATTATTATTGCTGTCGAACCATAAACAGGCGGCTGTCGAACCATAAACAGGCGGCTGTCGAACCATAAACAGGCGGCTGTCGAACCATAAACAGGCGGCTGTCGAACCATAAACAGGCGGCTGTCGAACCATAAACAGGCGGCTGTCGAACCATAAACAGGCGGCTGTCGAACCATAAACAGGCGGCTGTCGAACCATAAACAGGCTGCTGTCGAACATTTTTGTTTGTTTCTTAATCCCTGGACTGCGGAGTAAATCTGAAGACGAACCAACTGCAAGACTGTGGTAGAAATTTCCTGCATATCACTGAAACATCATGAAGTTAAAACTCCTTTGTCTTGTTTACACACCAAAGTAGCCAAGTTTCGTGCATTTTTTAACTCACTCAACAAATACTAAATACTTGCAAGCGTAAAAAAATCCTCGTCCACGTAGTCAAGTAAAAAAAACAACAATATATATATATATATATATATATATATATATATATATAATATATATATATATATATATATATATATATATATATATATATATATATATATATATATATATATATATAATCGCACGAAGGGTCAATTCCAGTGTGGACGGGAGCGTATAAATATATCAAGTGAAGTAAAAAATGGATAAGACGGACATACGCACACACATACACCCAGTCACACAGGCACCCACGCACGCGAAATTAAGAACTATACTAATACTAATTATTATTAATGATTATTATTACAGTATGCGGTACGTGGGGTTCAAGTTTCTTTTTTTATCTGCAAAACTTGCTAAAGTTTTCATGGCATTCGACCGTGTTGAGAGAGGTTTCCTTTTTTTCTGATGAGTTGCGTTTTTCACCAGTTACTTATTTTTTAACTCTGCTTGACCTCGCTGCGCCGTTTTCCTGCCAAAGTTGTATTTTTGTCTGTTTTTATACGCCAAACTTCGACGCTTTATAAGACATTAAAGCAAATAAATTTTAAACAAGTTATTTTATCAGGAGATGCGACGAGCTATCGGATCAGACAGCCGCACATCCGTACACGTTTGCCATGAGTTACAAATATAGTGTCTGCTACTATACAGTTGTCAGCAAACATTTTTTTTTTAAAGTCAATAATAGCAACAATAACTAAAATAACAGCAAAATAAATATATATAAAACAGGGGTGGAGGGGAGGGGGGGGGGTCTTAAACGACAGGTGCTTTCTCGAGAGAAGTCTTCAATACAGAAGGTGTCGACTGTCATTAAAGACCATCATTTAGCTGGGTGTAGCTGTAGCTGTAGCTGTGGCTGTGGCTGTGGCTGTGGCTGTGGCTGTGGCTGTGGCTGTAGCTGTAGCTGTGGATGTGGCTGTAGCTGTGGCTGTGGCTGTGGCTGTGGCTGTAGCTGTGGCTGTGGCTGTGGCTGTGGCTGTAGCTGTGGCTGTGGCTGTAGCCACCTAAATGATGGTCTTTAATGACAGGCGATCCGCATCAGGCTGACCACTCAAGACAGGTTCAGTTGCACGGCCTTGCATCTCGCTCCCCTTTGACCTCAAGAGTTCTGCACAACGTTTCTGACAGTGACTAAAAAACTTGTACTATTTTGCTGTCAAACAATTGATCTCCTTCTTTTGATAGGACAGGCGACGTTCTACACGACAGTAGACACAACACCTTTAACTCATTCAGCCCGACGGTGGTATTTCCCAAATTTTGGAGGCGTCACCTAATGACTATGCACCAGTTGCAGGAGATGGATCGACCATGATAATTCAAGGGCAGTGCCAGATTAGCTTGGCGCCGACAGGCGCCAAGCTAATCTGGCACTGCCCTTGAATTATCATGGTCGATCCATCTCCTGCTGTAGTGCGTCAGTCCTGAATGAGTTAAATATATAGCATGTATAGACAGAAGACTATAAGTTCGTTTTTGTGAAAAGCGAGATGTTGATTGTAATACAATGACAATCTTGCTTTTCACAACAATGGACGTACTATGTTGTGTCTTCACATTGCAGACATGCACCGTTCTGTTGTTTGAAAAGTTTTCGAAATGACTAACCTATCGCGTTATTTGTTACGTCAGTACCTATCGCGTTATTTGTTACGTCAGTATTGCGTCAGTAATGTAATTTTGTCCGTCAGTATTCCGGCAGTAATCTCATTTTACGTCAATAACTGATATTGCGTCAATATTCTACCTTTGTGTTACACACTGAAGATTGACCTATTCCGTCAATAACCTAATTATTTTATTTTTTTTTCTTTTTAGCACCAACACTGTCACTATCGCGATTTTACACGCTCTTTTCTTCTCACAAGACGCAGAAACGTCAGGGACCATGTTGCTGTCAACAGTATATTTCTTTCATCTTTTTCTACACCAGAAGTGTTCATGCTCCACGCTACATTAGACACACAACTTTGTAAACTTCTTGTTTTCTCTCAAGAGTACGCAAAAAGCAAAGGCCCTTACTGAAATATTGCCGTCAACAATCTATTTTTTTTTTTCATTTTCCGCATGTGAGTGGCCATGTTTGATTCGTCATTAGTGCCCTGCCCCGTTGCCTGTCAGTAGCGGAATCTTACTTTGGGAA
>BTPG01000002.1:45463761-45468761 GCA_036245525.1 Semisulcospira habei | reverse complement strand
TAATGTCAAAGTTATAATTGTGAAATATGAAACCAGACTTGTTATTCAAAAGACAAAATGCAGAGTGCCACATAAACAAACTATTGTGTTTGTTTTTTTAAACCTCCTAGAAACTCTACACCAAAGCAAGAATTGTGAAATACTATACCAAACTACAGTTTCTGGAAATGCCATGAACGTTTATAATTTCTACAAAGCTAGGAGTATCCTACTTTAAAACCGCTTCGTTTGTCGCTGCTAACTAAAGTACATGTTTCTGTCTGCGTGACAATAGACTCTGGTAAACTGACGTCAGTACATGTGACACAAACCGACCCACTGAACAGAATGACGTCTGTATTGACGTGTGCAAATGACGTGCTATTTTCAGAAATAGTAACTCAGTACAGCAGTTACTCCGTGGATTCTTAGAGATCATCAAGAGATGGTACTCTTCTCCAAGTAGCGCTGAACAGCAAGCATTGCTGTTTATTTCTTTTACTGCCGGAGAAATGCAAACACCACCCATCTGCAAGAGGCAAAGACCCCCATGAGCCCCCGCTTCCACGGGGGCTCATGAGGATCTTTGCCTCTTGCTGACCATATGGGTCACCGAGTTCTTTGCCTTAATAAAATTATTTAGTATTGAATTTAGTATTGTATAAAGTATAGTCTGCCTTGAAAAACACGTCTTAGCGTCTACCGGCAGGGATGGGGTTAAACCTCGCCGTGCTACGTCAGTCTTTGTTGGGCTGACGTCAGTCACAACAGCGTTTACGCCAGTGTTAACCCTCCCCCACCCCTTGCACAACAGGGCGCTTACGCCAAGGCGGGAGACTTCGTCCTCAGCATGTTCCGCTGGTTTAACTGGCGGTGGGCGGGGCTAGTGTACCATGACGTCAAGGACTCGCCCAACCACGCCCGATCCAACTGCTACTTCACGGTGGAGGCCATTTTTCTGGCACTACGTCCCGCCTTCGGCGGCCTGGAACCCTGGCACATGCCCTTCAACGCCTACAGAGCCACGCCCGCCGAGTACGCCGCCATCCTCAAGGACGTGTCAAGGGCAGTGCGGGGTGAGTACAGCGAGTAGGTCAAGGTCACTACAGCATGCAGGCCAAGGTCGCTACGGCACGTAGGTCAAAGTCTCATCAGCAAGTAGATCACGTTTGATGTAATCAGTAACAAGGGTCAAGGTCCTAAGGGACGCGTCAAGGGCAGTGTATGCGAGTAGGTCGAGGTCACTACAGCATGTATGTCAAGGTCACCGCAGCTAGTAGGTCGAGGCCTCTTCAGCAAGAAGGTTGATGTAGTCAGTAGGTCAAGGTCCTCAGGGACGCGTCAAGGACAGGTTATGGTGAGTACAGCGAGTAGGTCAAGGTCACTACAACAAGTAATTCTAGGTCACTACAGCAAGTACATAGGTCAGACTTTAATTTCACAGGGACGCGTCAAAGTTTGTTTCCTGTCATTCCAAGTGGGTCACTCTGTCCTCTGTCGTGCTGAGAGCAGCAAGTAGGTCAAAGTCAAGGTCGACATCAAAAAATCTACCGTGTGCAATCTACAATCTTGTAATCTGTGTCCTTGTGTTTTAATGCCAAGCAATGCATGCAAATTATGAACGATTCCGTACAAAACGACATGGTCTGTGTCGTGAAAATGGAACCTTTCTGTAAGCAGGAAGAAGTCATCGGCCTCAGGGCAGACGTCGTACCGATGCTTCAAACCGAGGGACCAGTTTCATAATTGAGTTTAGTCCTGCCCCCGCCACTAAGCAAGGTGCTCCGCTATAGCGGCATCTTGCTTAGTGCGGCTGGCGCAGAATTAAGCTCATTCCTGCAACTGGCCCAAAGACCTTTTGCATATTCAGCTTGATAAGCCGCACTGCGCACAGTGTCTAATGCAGTGTTTTACATTAGTTCAGATCAGTCACAATTACGTCTAAAACAGGACTCGGGTTTGTGTCAAGGAAATATCCCTCATGTCGCACAGCATGTGTCCGATTGCTTCACGTTGGCTCGCGAAATGTTGCCCTGAGTCTCGAGTGGGATTCGGCTGTTACACGCGCTCCCGGTGTCAGTCTGCTTTTGTTCTGGCCTTGCTGTATGCATACCAAAACGTGAGCGCAAAATGTGTCTTATGTGAAGTTGCTGGCGTTGTACTCTTTAACTCATGTGTGCCACGAGTAGTCCCAGTAAGCAAAATTAATGTCCTCGGGCCCCCGACGGACACCGTGATCCCGAAGATGTTTTGCTACTGGGGATCAGTCCCCTTGGCTGTATGCAATGGGCATTGTTACTTTTGTATTTTTGTAATTGAACACAGAGAGAGAGAGAGAGAGAGAGAGAGAGAGAGAGAGAGAGAGAGAGAGAGAGAGAGAGAGAGAGAGAGAGAGAGAGAGAGAGAGAGAGAGAGAGAGAGAGAGAGAGAGAGAGAGAGAGAGAGAGAGAGAGAGAGAGAGAGAGAGAGAGAGAGAGAGAGAGAGAGAAAGGCCATAACCAGAAGGGAATTTTCGGCGTCAGTTGACTTGCCATCAATCATCCGTTCATTTTTAGCAAATCACAATGACATTATTATCCCCTCATGCATTTTCAGCCAATGGTCTTGACCGTATTATCGGCTCATGTATATTTCAGGAGATCTGGGTGCCTTGCTGCCAATGTATTCCGTGATTACTCCCACCCAATCACCCTGACCCTCTAACCCCCCCCCCCCCCCACTCCTCCCCTCAAAAGGAAAATCCCGCAGAAAATCGAAGGCAAAAAGAACCCGGGTAAAACCGAAACATTGACAGGCTACGGACAGAGAAAGACAGATTGGCATACAGACAGACACACACACATAGACAGGGGAACTGATTGGCAGAGCAGACAGACACACACACACACATAGACAGGGGAACTGATTGGCAGAGCAGACAGACACACATACACAGACAGACAAGGGAACTGATTGGCAGAGCAGACAGACAGGCAAACACACAAAACTAAACAGACAGACAGGCCGTTATATTGACTTTAATTGTTTGACAATGACGCACTTATGTAGGTACAAAGACAGACTTGGACAGGTAGCTACGCAGGCAGACAGACAGACAGACAGATAGACAGACAGGCACAGAAACAGAAGGCGTATTGGGATTGGGATTCTAACTGTAGTTACAGCGTCTTACATCGGTGTTTAGGTGAAACTGAGAATCTCACTCGAGTGGTGATAGTGTTTAGGTGATACGAGTGAGAGTGTTTAGGTGATACGAGCAAGAGTGTTTAGATGATACGAGCGAGAGTTCAGCCTCTTCAAATGTACATCACTAGAACTATCCCACACTGTTGATGCATAGTCAATGTGCGACTTGACATGAGCATTGTAGAAAAGAAAACGCGTATCTGTGTCAGTAATTGTTTTCAATTTTGACAACATATACAGACTTCTGGAAACCCTTTTGCACACATTATTAATATGCAGTTGCCATTTAAGCTGATCATCTATAGTGACCCCCAAGAGGCGGTGGTGTGATACTTGCTCAATTGGGCTGCCGTTTATAGACAGACTAAGAGAGAGCGGGCATAGCTGGTGCTTTTGACGTGTGGTTATAACCATGCATCCTGTTTTTGACGTATTCAGAGACATGGAGTTGGAATGATACCAGTCGGTGACCTCACGCAGGCTTTCCTGCAGACGCGTACTAATTGCAGCTACATTTTTGTGAGGAGTGTGTAGTGTGCAGTCGTCAGCAAACATGTCACAAGAAATATCGCGGCAACTAATATGCAGTGGAAGGTCATTGATAAATATGCAGAACAGCAATGGCCCGAGGACAGAGCCCTGGGGCACGCCGCTTTTGACGAGACCATACGAGGAGTAGGATCCATTTAACAGTACTCCCACCTAACGTCGTATTTTACGGTCACAAAGTCTCAGTCTCAGTAAACTCTCGCCCTGACTATAAGCCCACTGTACCATGGCCTGTTTTCTTCTCAAAATCCTCACTCTTGATTTGCCTTTACAGTAAGAACAGCGGTGTCAGTCTTTGCATACGTCCGCGAACGCATGAGTGTGTGTGCGTGCGTGCGTGTGCGTATAATTATTATGGTTTATTGAGTGGATGTGTAACCTGATATTTTTCTCTCGTATCATTTTTGTTTGTTTGTTTCTAGTACTATTGATTTGATACGTATGTACATTTTATATAAATATGTAACTGTAGTCTTATATCTTGTTCATATGTGTATCTTTCTGTCTCTTGGCTTGACTTCGCGAACGAAGATTTTATATGAGTCGCCCACGACGTCTGCAGGCTTGTTCGTGGCTGTGGAGGCCAATCCGGGACAGGCAGGTTCGAACGCAGTGGCTGAAGGTATGGCCAGGGTTCTGAGTTGCGGCATCTCTGTTTTTTCTCCTGAGCCGCTTGTCCTTAAGGCTAGCTCTGCGAGAGTCCTCAAAGGAGACAGCTGCCTTGTAAATGGTGGAGCGCCAGGTGTCACGGTCCACAGCAAGCGAGGACCACTGGTGGTGGTCGATTTGGCAGGCACTAAGTGACTTCTTGAGACAGTCTTTGTATCTCTTCTTTGGTGCCCCTCTGTCACGGTGTCCAGTAGCAAGCTCGCCGAACAGGGTGATCTTTGGTAGGCGATGATCCTCCATCCTGGAGACATGCCCCGCCCAGCGGAGCTGTGTCCGCAGCAGCAAGGCCTCGATGCTCACCGTTTCAGCCTGTTCAAGGACCTCGACGTTGGTGACATAGTCACTCCAGTGAATGCCCAGGATGGTACGCAGGCAGCGCTGGTGGAAACGTTCGAGGAGTCGTAGTTGGCTGCGGTACAGGGCCCAGGACTCGGAACCATACAGCAGGGTGGTGAGGACCACAGCTCTGTACACGCTGATCTTGGTGCCTGTTTTCAGCTGTTGATTGTGGCACACCCGCTTGAAAAGTCGCCCGAAAGCGCTGTTCGCTTTTGCCAGCCTGCTGTCAAGCTCCCTGTCCAGCTTGGTGTCCGACGTGATAATGCAACCAAGGTAAG
>BTPG01000002.1:45451261-45458761 GCA_036245525.1 Semisulcospira habei | reverse complement strand
TCCTCGGGTTGTGTACGGTAATAGCCCCACAGTTTAAACCGCACTCCAAAACATCTCGCGGCCCACCCAGCTCAACTACAGATAACACGCTGGGGATAACGGCGCACGATGCACTCTGTGTAATCATAACAACATAGAGGCATCTCGCACCCGCAAGAGGCATAGATCCTCATGAGCCCCCGCACCTGCGGGGGCTCATGAGGATCTATGTCTCCTGCAGATGTTGGTGACTTTGCCAGTGATTTTGCCTTTAGAGATTCTCCTCCGCGTAACGCAGATAAGGGGATGTGCGGAACGGGGGCGGCCATGGTCAGCCAGTGCCGGAGTGCAAACAGCCAGCAGACGTGCGGGTCAATAGCGCCACAGTTGCTTGTACTCCACGCAACGCCGTTCACAGCCCGAATTGCAACACCACCTGATAAATAGTCCGTCATGACTGGAAAGACAACGAGCTTTACATAGTGTTACGTCATTTGAGACGTGGCGCGTGTCCGGAGGCGGCACGTTTGGAATGAGTTAACCCTTTTGTAGACGTAATCAGTGGTAATAATAATGATGACAATAATAATAATAATAATGATAATAATAATAATAAGGATAATAATAATGATAATGATATAATATGATAATATAATATAATGATAATTATTTATAATGATAATTATAATGATAATAATAATGATAATAATAATAATAATAATAATAATAATAATATATTATAATAATGATAATTATAATAATAATGATAATAATAATAATCGGGTGTTCTTTCTCCGGGTACTCCGGTTCTTCCACACCCCCCCCCCCCCCCACTTTGGTACCGGTTTCAGGCCACTTTACAAATTTCAAATACAAGCGATCAAAAATCTCTGTAACTTCAGTAGCTGACTGGCCCTTCGTTTGTCTTGTACTGTGTTTGTCTTAAATGGCGTAAATCCGTGTCTGTTTCGTGAGTGTGTGTGTTGGGTTTCAGGCGCGGCGCTTTGAGTCGATTTCCCCAAAAATTGAGAAAAAGCGCCTATATAATAACGGTATTATTATTATTATTATTAATGATGATGATAATAATAATGATAATACTGATAATGATAATGATATAATATGATAATACCAATGATAATTATAACATAATTATATTATAATGATAATAATAATAATAATAATGATAATTATAATATAATAATAATAATAATAATAATAATAATAATAATAATAATAATAATAATAATAATGATGATGATGATGATGATAATAATACAGTGCTTTTCTATTGCGTCCTTCCTCACCCATGCAGGCTGGAAACGCTCTACAAATGATTACTGATAAACACACACAATAAACTACCAATCACAACAACAACAAGACGTCCTCTCCTCAAAAAACACAACCTCGACCCAAACGAACTCAAAAACTATTGCCACTCTCCAATCTCCCTTTCCTGTCCAAGCTTCTTGAGAAGGTTGTTCTCAACCAGCTCAACCTCCATCTCGCCGACAACAACCTCCTCAGTCCCTTCCAGTCTGCCTATCGCAAACATCACAGCACTGAAACAGCCCTTCTACATATCTTAAACGACCTGCTTCTCTCCACCGACTCAGGCAACATCTCCCTTCTTACGCTACTCGACCTCTCTGCCGCCTTCGACACCATAGACCACTCTATCCTCCTCCACCGCCTTCACCACTCCTTTGGCATCACTGACTCTGCTCACTCCTGGTTTCTCTCCTACCTCTCTGACAGACAGCAGTCCGTCACCATCGACGCCGTCTCCTCCAACCCAGTCACGCTCTCCTGCGGAGTTCCACAGGGGTACGTCCTGGGCCCGGTTCTTTTCACACTCTACACCTCTCCCCTGTCCAACATCATCCAGTCTCACCACATACACCACCACCTCGACGCTGACGACTCACAACTACTAGACAAAGACAAACTCGACAACACTCAGTCACTACTGACTCGCACGGCTGACTGCTACGAAGACGTGAAAAACTGGATGACTGCAAACAAGCTTAAACTGAACGACGACAAAACGGAAGCCATGCTGGTAGGCACTCGCCAGAAACTTTCCCAGCTCCCTCCCTCTCTCCACCTTCAGCTCGACAGCACCCCCATCTCCCTCTCTGACTCGGTCAAGAACCTCGGCGTTATCCTCGATTCCTCTCTTTCCATGACCAGCTTCGTCTCCGCCACGGCCCAGGCATGCTACTTCGACCTCCGCCGCATCAGTCAGATCAGAAAATACCTCACTACCGAAGCTGGCACCAAACTTGCTGTCTCTCTCATCTTATCTCGCATCGACTACTGCAACTCTCTCCTTTCCGGCCTCCCTCACTCCACTACTCTCACTCTCCAGCGCGTCCAGAACAATGCTGCCCGCCTCGTCCTCAGAAAGAAAAAATCCGACCACGTCACTCCCCTGCTCAAACTCCTTCACTGGCTCCCCATCCACCAACGCATCCAATACAAAATTCTGTCTCTCTGCTACAAATCCCTGAACAACTGCGCTCCTGCCTATCTCTCCAACTTACTTCACCCTTACACTCCTTCCCGCTCCCTCCGCTCCGCCTCTGACCCCCTCCGCCTCCACATCCCCCGCACCAAACTCAGCACTTTCGGCCCCCGCTTCTTCTCAGTATACGGTCCATCCACCTGGAACACTCTCCCAATCTCTCTCCGTCAGAAACACTCTCTCTCCTCCTTCCAGTCCGCCCTCAAAACTCACCTCTTTCAACAGTTCTAGCACTATATCACCACACTCCCCACCCCAAGCTGACCGTCGTAATGTATTTTCACTATTTGTGGTACGTGAGTCATTGTCTAAAGCGTGCGCATGCGTGTGCGAGTTGTGAGTACGCGCTTAGAGTTATAATTATTATAAGATAAGCGCATTATAAATACCGTAATTATTATTATTACAACAAAAACACTTCAGGCCTACTAACCAGTCTTTCACACAACGAACACATTCTGTTTACAGTAACGCCATCCAAAAATCACATGATGGGAAGCAAAGGAAAATTAACACTGATATGTCAAATTAAAAAGATATGTTTTCAGGTTGGTTTTGAAGACTGAGAGTGGCGGGGACTGACGGACATGAGGAGGTAGAGAATTCCACACATGGGGGACCTGTTACTGATAAGAACGATCACCTACAGTCTTGAACTTAATTCTTGGTGGGACCGGTAATTTCTGGCGGGAACAAGAACGTAGGCTACGGGAAGGGTTATGAGAGCAGAGATCGTGTTTACGTTACTGGGGCCACACTAAATGCACAGCGACTGATGTAGGAAGGAATTAGTCCTCGCGAAGTAATGAGCTCTTTTCAAAGTAAACGCTTCATTTTCGACTGCATGGGGCGGAAGTACTGCTTACTTCCGGGGTCTGCGAGGAATTACATACGGCGGAATTGACTACAGCGGGAGACCATGAGTACGCGTGCTTACGTCGGTACGGTTACCTTGTGTAGACGTGTCTTTAGAGGTTTTCCACAGGTAATTCAGGGTGCTATTACCTTGTGTAGACGTGTCTTTAGAGGTTTTCCACAGGTAATTCAGGGTGCTATTACCTTGTGTAGACGTGTCTTTAGAGGTTTTCCACAGGTAATTCAGGGTGCTATTACCTTGTGTAGACGTGTCTTTAGAGGTTTTCCACAGGTAATTCAGGGTGCTATTACCTTGTGTAGACGTGTCTTTAGAGGTTTTCCACAGGTAATTCAGGGTGCTATTACCTTGTGTAGACGTGTCTTTAGAAGTTTTCTACAGGTAATTCAGGGTGCTATTGTTATTGAATCACAAACAACGCTCGTTTTGCTCACTGAAATACGAGACTGAGTGGACGGCTGTTGCAGAACGCCTAAATAGTATTTTTTTAAAAACACGTCAACGTAGTTTCAAACATAACAAAGCTGGACCGTGTGGGTCACAGTCACAGCTACTACGGCCGGCCCAGCCTGTGGCATCCCAGTTCACCCTGTTCTTTTCCTGCTGCAGCCGGCGGTCATCCGGCAGTTACAACGTAAAAGCACGCATGCGCAAAGTAGGACTAACCACCAAATCAAACGTCCTTTGCCTTCTACTTCAGAAGTCACTACTACAAAGCCAATATCACTCTGCGCATAGCACGCAACCTGCCGCTAAACGTTTGAAGTCGATGACTTTCAAAGTAGGTGTTGACTTTCCAAGCTATGGACTGCATCACTGCGCGTGCGGTCCCGGGTGGCTGCGTAGACAAGAGAATCAACTCGGCTCCCGTCACTGCTAGCCTGAGCAGTGAGCGAGCGGACACCCTAGCTGGCAAGGCAGAGATTACACAGGGACTGCGAATGGGCGAGAAATCTAATAAATCTTTTTCCAGGAACAGAGCCACAGTCGATCGCCTCCGGAGCAGAGGTGTGGAGAACGGCTGTTGACGCTGGGCAGACTTGAAAGGACACGAGGGATCCATAGCAAACCTGACCAATATTGATACAACATTGAACTCTGGGAAGACTTCTGATGGGTTGGGTGGAGCGCGCATGGGTCTTTCTGATCGCAGCGATCGCATCTTGACCGAACGGAACTGAACTGTGCTGCAGACGTCGTTTCTAGAATGAAAGCCCGACCACAGCTCCAACGGCCACGCAACTAACATGGTGACACAGCTGCTCGACAAGAGACATAGATCCTCATGAGCCCCCGCAGTTGCGGGGGCTCATGAGGATCTATGTCTCTTGCAGTTGAATTCAGATAACTTTTTCCCGGCACTAAAGGGGTTAGGTTGCATCTGATTTTCCCCAATTGCCTGAGTCGGCAATGTCACGGTCACGAAGTGCATGTTTTGCAAACTGGGTCTCTGTGTTTATACTAGCTTATCCTGCATGTTCAAGGGCTGAGCAGGATGGCTGCTTTAAAGGGGCACTCCTGATTTTTTTCAATGCTTCAGTTCGCAGAAAGCTTTTACTGGGATTCAGTATACACAGCCACTTAAACAGTGACCACCCGATTGCCCCACCAAATGCTTTCTTTCGCCCGTTCAAAGCGAAACTGAAGAGGCCACCGGAATCTTGTGACTGGACACCGTCAAAAGATTGCTTGTAATAGGCGATGGTAGATGACGTCATAACTATTCTACACGACCTTTGGTCATCTGCATAATTATAACCAATCAGAGACAAGATGGCGGATGAACCATCGAAGATAAAAAGAAAGTATCAGTCGACTCGCGCTAGCGGACAATTACAGACTCGGAATTGAAGAGAAGAAAGAGAAAGAGAGACAAGATACCCCTAAGTAGAATTGACATCGGGTAAGGGAATATAGAGCTTGGCTTGACCGCCCATCCGGAATTTGTCGCTTTCTTGCTATGTGAATCAGTAAGTAATCCGGCTACGGTCTTCGTCGATCTTCCTATAGTTCCGCGAACGCTAATGATTTTCAGAATTCATGATCTTCAGTAGAATTTATCTCTTACTGATTTCGCAAGATTTTAAACCTGTTTTGTCGTAATAAAGTTGCGAGCTAGTTGAACATATTTTGTGCTGCAAGGATCTGAAAACTATGGTGTGTGACAAAATTGCGGCACTGACATCGCTGGTCGTGACACGTTTTTGTCTGTGCGGGCCGCACTCATTCACTCCATTCACAGAGGTAATGTTTCTGATGCGATGGTGCATTTGTCGATTCCAGATGCTTCCAGTTACGTAGACTTCGATGTGTGAGATGTGAAATTGCAGTGCAGAAAGCGGGTATAAGAACCACTGTTCTGTTTCGTGTTTCCGAGGGATAAAAATATCAAAGGTCAAACTAGGTGACGCTGGCTCAGTCGCTTGGCGCGGAGACCGAGCCGAACAAGCCACGGAAGGTTTATTTTACATTCTCGTGGAAAATTATGTCAAAGGGATGCTGGAGAACATCAGTACATGTGTACACTGACACGTGTGTACCCACACCGATAACCTCGTCTGCAGTATTGACCGGGTTCTGCCTTATGACGTAGGCTAGTAAATAAGCACAAATTTAAAACGAGGTCGATGCAGACGATAATCTGTGCTCTCGGGTACAAAACCAACACACCCACCAAACGATGAATTTCGACATTTGGCAGTGTATTTACGTCATAAAGCCCTAAGTTAATACACAAAGGACCCATACATAATACTCTCAGCAATATCTGTTGCGGACAGTTTTCTGACTGTGTTGAGATGCTTGATCCTGAGGAAAATAACTTTAAGATTTAAAGTAGAGATCCTACTTATCTACAACTGAGCCGGTTTGTCCAAACCTAAGCGGACACTAACATAGCCACCCCTTGCTCGTGTTCTAAGAGCGAGAGTTGACCGAATCACTGGGTAAATAAAGGAACCGTTGTTTGGCCGAGGACGGCTGTGGCGCTGACATCGGATGCTTTTCACATTTTGCCGTTAGAGAGAGAAATGAAATGAAATAAAACTTTATTTTTCAAGGATGAATGATTAGGCACCTTGAATGACATTTTTTCAATCATGTCCTTGCTAAGCTATAGCATGCACGTAAACACACATACGCATAATTGTATATATATAAGTATACATAACAGTGAGACAGAGAGAGAGAGAGAGAGAGAGAGAGAGAGAGAGAGAGAGAGAGAGAGAGAGAGAGAGAGAGAGAGAGAGAGAGAGAGAGAGAGAGAGAGAGAGAGAGAGAGAGAGAGAGAGAGAGAGAGAGAGAGAGAGAGAGAGAGAGAGAGAGAGAGAGAGAGAGAGAGAGAGAGAGAGAGAGAGAGAGAGAATAATACAGTTGCCCTCTCCGCCCCAAGAAGTGTCTGGCCTTACCGGCGGATAATCAATCTACATTTTGCCTATATTCATCAGTGTGTTTTCACCCCGACAATCTGGCCAACTCACTTTTTTCGCTTTCAATTTTCATGCGTACATAGATTGTGGCCCTCACGTCGTATCTCTCCTTTCAAGCATCACTGAGTTCTCGCAGCACGTAAACTTGCGTTGGGCATACGTTTGTCTATGATGGCCCGGCCGCGCACGACTGCCTGCGGGCCAGCAGAGACAAACTTCTGCCCGTGAATCCTTCGCGCAATGCGATGGGGCGCCCCCCTAGCGTGACAAAAATAGACGATTTGCCAATAGACGAACTACAGTACAAAAGAGTCACGTCTGCCTTGCGTTTCCGCACATAGATTTCCTTTCCCCCAAGACTCATCCCAGTGTGCGTGGTCAGCACTCTCACCGTTTCCGTCAGGACCGACAACTCCCGCGGGACACCTATGTGCGGTGCCGTGCGACCAGGGTGATGCCCCTTGTGCCGGTAATCTATTTCCGGTTCCGCTAGTGCCGCTAGTTGCGCGCCAGTGGTCAGCCGCAGCAACAGCAGGGCGGAAATGCAATCAGCCACAGAGATGGACAAAGAGAGAGAGACGGACGAACGGACTGACAGACATAGGACAATCAGACGTTTGTGGCAAACACGAAAAGTAGGTCACTTCGGTCAACCAATCAGTCCCGACACCCCACAGCCAGATATATAG
>BTPG01000002.1:45431261-45446261 GCA_036245525.1 Semisulcospira habei | reverse complement strand
ATTATTATTATTATTATTATTATTATTATTATTATTATTAATTATAATATTAAAAATCCAGCCTTGACTTAAGGCTTAATATAAGAAATTACCTACCTAATAAAGTACGTGTTGCACGCCATTAACAAATGAATTGATCGATCGATCCATCCATCCATCCATCCATCCATCCATCCATCCATCCAAAGCAAACATTATTCTGTTAGGGAATTTTGTTAGCACGTTAGAATAGAGTGTCGCGGTTTCGACCCAGTGTGTCGCCATGTCGCGATAATTTGTCGCGGTGTCGAGATAATTTGTCGCGGTGTCGAGATAATTTGTCGCGGTGTCGAGATAATTTGTCGCAGTGTCGAGATAGTTTGTCGTGGCGTCCCCGGGGAAAAAAAAGTCGCCATTTTGTCTTTCGTCATTAACCAGCCAGTTCTTCAAAATACCGTGGATGGAAAAGGGGCGCGCGCTGTTAAAATTTAGATCCCCCAAAGGAAACAAAATCCGCAATTTGGAGATGGAGTTGTGCACTAGAAGTTATTACAGCGGTTTTGGTGGTAGACCGACCATGATAGTTCAAGGGTGGTTCAAGATTAGCTTGGCGCCTGTAGGCGCCAAGCTAATCTTGAACCACCCTTGAACTATCATGGTCGATCGGTCTCCTGGCGCGCGACATTTGAAGAGATGAAAATAAATACACTTTGACGCGGACCCCATCTTGCGAACGCTAAATGAAGACCCGGGAGCTCTTAGCCGGCATTACGCGGCGCTCGGAATGGCGTCTCAGGGGACGTAACTCCCATCTCGTGACGCGCGACTCAAATAGAGTCGTTAGCCGCCACGCGAGTTAACGGCCTCCCGTTTTCGATCATGTTTAGAGGAGGTAAGGAATGGAGATAGAGAGAGAGGAGGGTGGGGGTGGGGGTGGGTGGGTGGAGGGCGGGGGTGGGGGTTGGAGAAGTTGGGGAAACGGGGAGATGAGTGTCGCTGCTGGGACCAATTCTCTATTTTTGTGTGAAGTTCACACGATGTTAAATTGGACAAGTTTGACAGTGAATGTACGGGCTTTTTGTCTTTTGTGGTCAACTCCCTAATGACGTCGCTGAGGTTCCGTTTGCACCCAGCGTCTACCGACCACAAACGAGAGCGAAACCGTGGTTGACAACCAGCTAGTACTATCAGCAGAGACAATACTCCAACCATCTCCAGGAGATATAGATCCTCGTGTGCCCTCCAACCATCTCCAGGAGATATAGATCCTCGTGTGCCCTCCAACCATCTCCAGGAGATATAGATCCTCGTGTGCCCTCCAACCATCTCCAGGAGATATAGATCCTCGTGTGCCCTCCAACCATCTCCAGGAGATATAGATCCTCGTGTGCCCTCCAACCATCTCCAGGAGATATAGATCCTCGTGTGCCCCCCAACCATCTCCAAGAGATATAGATCCTCGTGTGCCCCCCAACCATCTCCAAGAGATATAGATCCTCGTGTGCCCTCCAACCATCTCCAGGAGGCATAGATCTTCGTGAGCCCACTAGCCCGATCCAAGTGGCATAGATCTAATGCCTCTTGGAGATGGTTGGAGCGTTGTCTATGCTAGTTCTCCGCCATGACTCCGCTCTCGTTTGTTGCCAGGAGTCGTTGATTTCAAACGAGACCTCCCCAATAGCTGTCACAGTGATTGTTCCTTAAATGCTTGTTAAGTTCAACACGGGAGACCGTCTTCAGATGGCCTTACTCGCCTGATCGACGTTAAAGCCCAATAACTAACTGAACACCAAACAACCTCAGTCGTCCACGGAACACAGCTGTACATTGGTGTCAGCAAAAGGCGCGCCTACCCCTAAGCCTCCGCATCTGCAGAGGGGCTGGTGAAGACCTATGGCGTGTAGTAGATGGGTCGTGTTTATTTTTCTTGCTGGTGAAGCGATTATGAAACTCCGAATGCGGTGACAAATCAGCTAACCGATCACAGACAGCGAAGGCTTGCAGGACGGAAGCAGCCAATGGAAATCAGTGTTACAGACGATGTCGTTGTAAGGGTGGAGAGAGAGGAGGGAGGATGGGTGGAAGAGAGAGACGTTAACATGCAAATTGACACTAGACAGACAAGGAGGGGTGTGCGGGGTGGGGGGGGGGGGGGGGCTGGAGTATGGATCCTTTCACTGTGAATGCAAAAAGCAAATTATATCTGAGGACACAGAGAGAAAGAGAGCTCGGAGGTTTTATCGGATAACTTTTTTATGGCAGGGATCAGACACTGAGATTGAAAATAAAACAAACAAACAAAAAAAAAAAAAAACGCTTTTGGGTTCAGTACACACGTGAACGTCTCGCATACTGACATGCGCAGGATGTAAGCGTCGGTTTCACTTTATTTCTGTCTGCGACCCACTGGGGCATCCGCTCATGCAACCGACCAGCGAAGCGCCTTGCGTAGTGATTTGCGCATGGAGTAATCTCACTATCACCACTGACCCCTGGCGTGACCGAGCGGCCATTTTCTGCAGAATTGCGTGAGATGGGCGATTTTTGCAAACCTCTTCCACGCTTTTTGCTCGCCCGAACAGCGGGTCGTATATACGACCCGCTGTTCGGGCGAGCAAAAAATTGAGAGGTTGGTTGCGAAAATCCTTGATGGCTGGTTTTGACATGCATGTATGTTACCTCAGCGTGATCCCAGCCGCCGGCACGTGCTTGTCATATCACGCTGCTCTGTAGCCTTGTACACGTCACTGGGCTAGCCTGTGATGGATGGATGAGTGGGTGGGTGGGTGGGTGGGTAGATGGATGGATGGATGGATGGGTGGGTGGGTGGGTAGGTGGGTGGATGGATGATTTGGGTGGATGGATGGATGGGTGGATTGATGGGTGGGTGGGTGGGTAGGTGGGTGGATGGATGGTTTGGGTGGATGGATGGATGGGTGGATGTGTGGGTGAGTGGGTGGGTGGATTGCTGGGTAGGTGGGTGTGTGGGTGGTTGGGTGGGTGTGTGGATGGGTGGGTGGATGGATGATGGATGGATGGGTTGGTCAATGGATAGATGGATGTATGTAGGGAGATTGGGAAGGAAGGACGGACGGAATGATGAATGGATGGCTGGGGGGGGGGGGGGGGGATAGATGGATAGATGTAGGGAGATTGAGAAGGACGGGCGTACGGAATGATGAATGGATGGATTGTGGGTGGGAGGGAATAGATGGATGGATGTAAGGTAGATTTAGAAGGATGGACGGACGGAATGATGAATGGATGGATTGGGGGGGCGGGGATAGATGGATGGATGTAAGGAGATTGGGAAGGACGGATGGATGTTTAAATGAACGGACGGATGGACGGACAGATCGATGAATCGATGAGTGGATTAATAGACGGAGGGATGTTTGAAGGGCTTGATTTATACATGGTCGAATGCGCGCGTGCATGGATGGATGTTGACTTGTGTACATGTCACAACTTACTGACTTTGATGGCACCTCGTGTACAAATCTCTCCCAATCACGTGCCGCGTATTAGATTACAGAACCCAACGCCGCTATAAAACAGCGAGCCAATAGATTACAAGTTTGTGTGCGCAGCCACGGACAGCCCGCCAATCGGATTGCAGGCAGCAAGTATCGGGCAATCCGATTTGCAAGACGAGTTGTTTCTTTTTCCAACCGATTTCTGCCGAATTAACGACTTCACTTTTAAGGAAAAATGTGAGCACGACTCAACTTCAAGAGACATAGATCCTCATGAGCCCCCGCGAATGCGGGGGCTTATGAGGATCTATGTCTCTTACTGAGACCAATTTGTATCGATGTTTCTTGGAAGGTGTTGTCTTTGGGTCGTGGAATGAAGCAAGATGTTGGACACAAACATACGTACAGTGTGGGTACAGTGGCAGAAAAGGGGCCAACCTCCACAGCTTTGCTCGGAGCTTACGTTAAAATAGTTTGCAAACAGAAATGTCGGTGTCGGGACACTGCTCATAGTACAAGTCAACATCCTAGGATTTGGCGAAGCCTCCGTGAGTGATTTAGGGCGGGGCGGTGGTTGTGTTGTCATCAGCGATCTGTTTGCCTGTCGAATCACCGCCCAGGAAACGAGACTGTCGTCGTCATGGCTCTAGTATTGACGTTTTTGTCAAAGACAACGTCATCACTTTAACTATTCTTCTCTGCTCACTTTCCTGTCAACGTGTATGCCACTGTCCCTGACGTCCCAGTAAAACTGTGTGCATGGATTGATGCTGATTTACTTCTCTAACGTCCTTGCCGTCAAAGTGAATACATGACATTATGTTGACGTCACCAGTGTGCTCACGTCCCTTTCAAAGCGTGTAAATGTCTTAACGTCTGACTTTCATGCCACGGCATGTACTTGTCATTATGTTGACGTCTGTAATGTGTTTGACGTCTCTGTCAAAGCGTACGCTATTTATCGTGTTGACTTCTATACTATGCTGACCAGCAAAACGAATGCGGCATTTTTAGACTCATCGGAAACACTTAACGTATTTTCGTTGATTCTAAAACTGTCGCATTTCTTTTGCTCGTCAGTATAATTATGTTGACGTACCTCTCACAGTATGTACATGTGAATGTCATTATGTTGACGTCACTTGTGTGTTGACAATAACGTCAAAATTATTGACATGCCATTATCAGTTGTGTTGACGTCACTTTGTTTTGACGTCACTCGTGTGTTGACGCGAATGTGTTGACATCACTAGCATATTGGCGTGAATGTCAAAATTCTGACATGCCCTTATCATATGTGTGGACGTCACTTGTGTGTTGGCGTAGATGTGGAAATGTTGACATGTCTGTTTAGTTTGTGTTGACGTCAATAATGTGCTGACACGCCAGGTCCAGTGTTGACACGCCATTATCTTTTCTGTTGGCGTCACTACATGTAGCGTGTGGGCAAGTCTGTCGAAGTGTGTGCGTGCCGTGTGTTAATACTACTGTGCTGACGCGCCTGTCGCAGTGTTTACATATTATGACGTTGACTTCTGTAATGTGCTGACATCTACCTGAAAATGTGACGTAATTTTGCCATACTTTTTTTTCTGTTGTGTTGACGTATTAGTGGAAATTGTAATGTGGTGTGTGCATCGTCAGACACAGTGCTGCACATCTTCTTTAACTCCTTCGCGGCCAACCACATCCGGGCGAGTTAACTCGTTGCAAATATTAGGATGAAATCATTTATTACTTGATACATCTTTCGAAGTCTGCGTCACAGTTCTGGCGACAGATCGACCATGATCGTTCAAGGATGGTGTCAGAATAGCGTGCCGCCTAAAGGCGCAGTGTCGGTGTAGTGTATCTTTAACCCTTATCAGTCGGAATACACCAGTGTGTGAAATAAGTTGGATTAAAATAGTTCAAGGGTGGTGCCAGAATAGCTTGGCGCTCTAGGCGCCAAGCTATTCTGGCGCCACCCTTGAACTAAGGCCATTGGTCTGTATCCTTAACTGTAAGTACTATCAAGTAGCTTGCATATGGCAGTGTACAAATTTGACGCTTTTAGTCTCAGTCTGATACGGGCTACTGTGGGTGTACTGTGTTTACTATGTGTTTTGACAGTTTCGTTGTAAAGTGTGTTTACACTGTAAATGTAATGTGTATGTACAATTTGTCTTTAAATGGTGGATGTGATGTGTGTTTAAAGTGTCGGTGTAATGTGTGTATAGGATTGCGGTGTAATGTGTGTATAGGATTGCGGTGTGATGCGTGTATACTGTGGTGGTGTAATGCTTGTTTACAATGGCGGAGTAATGTGTGTATACCGGATTGCGGTGTGGTGCGTGTATACTGTGGTGGTGTAATGCGTGTATAAAATGGCGATGTAATGTGTGTTTATGGTGTTTACAATATGCGTTTACATGTCGGTGTAGTGTGTGTACAAAATGACTGTTTAATAGATGTTTACAGTCTTTACCGCGTGAGTTTACAGATGTAATGTATGTTTACAAAGTTTACAATGTGTGTTAACAATGGCCGTGCAATGTATGTTTACAGTGTTTACCATGTGTGTTTACAGTGGCAGTGTAATGTATTCACAAACCAGATAGGTGAGGCTAGCGCTGGCAGAATTGTACACAAACCAAGGGGAATCATTCAGCACTGGACAGACAAACAGTTAGATTCCCTGCCCCCGCCTATCAGGCACCCAATCGCCAGCCCACAGAGAAATACGCAGGTATAGAACCAGACGATCAGCTGCATCCTCTAAGCTCCCTTACTGAGGATGAAGATGATCGTCTTGTTCTAAACATGTGTATTTCTCTGTGGGCTGGAGATTGCGTGCCTGATAGGCGGGGGCAGGGGATCTAACTGTTTGTCTGTCCAGCGCTGAGTGATTCCCCTTGTTTAGTGTAATGTATGTTTACAATGTTGACAGTGTTGTGTTTACGGTGGCGGTGTGATGTATTTTACAATGTTTACAGTGGCGGTGTGATGTTTTTTACAATGTTGACAGTATGTGTTTACAGTGGCGGTGTGATGTATTTTACAATGTTTACAGTGGCGGTTTGATGTATTTTACAATGTTGACAGTGTGTGTTTACAGTGGCGGTGTGATGTGTGTTTACAGTGGTAGTGCTGTGCGCCTCTCAGGACAGCGTGAGGGAGATCATGATCAAGGCGCACGAGCTGAACTTTGACAACGGCGAGTACGTCTTCTTCAACATCGACCTCTTCAGCAGGTAACAACCTCTTTGCTCGCCCTTACCCACCGCGCTACGAGTCCTACCTGCAATTCTGACTTAATCCTACCTGCAGTGCTCAGATTAGCCCCATGTGAAGCCAGGCACCGTCACTGTTTCCAGTACCACTGGATAAATGAACAAAGGGGTGCAACTGTTCACTGCACGTGGGAGCAGATGGCGCTTCTGAATTTGTTACCTCCTCCTGTTCGCGGCACACCCCAGCAAGATACGGCACCACCATGATAGTTCAAGGGTGGTGGCAGACTAGCTTGGCGCCGATAGGCGCCAAGCTAGTCTGCCACCACCCTTGAACTATCATGGTCGATCTGTCTCCTGAATTGTAATCAGTGCAGTCCTCAGAGGATACCTCCAAAATGTGGGGATTTTTTGCTTCGGGCACAAGGAGTAAATTGACCGCCAGCCGTCTAAGGAACATGGATACAAAGTGGTCTCAGCAAGAGGCGGAGATCCTCATGAGGATCTATGCCTCTTGCAGCTTGGTGGTGTTTAGTTAGTGAGTGCTTCTCGGTCATCGCCGTACAGATAATTTGAGGTTGTCTCACGGAGGCGGATGTTTGGTTCAGATTTTCTCGCTAAAGAAAGGGGTTAAATTTGTCTCGTCAGAGAGGGGGTGAACCGTGCGAATGTACCTCTGTGTTCCCCAGCACAAACGACAGCCAGCGGCCGTGGTACCGCGAGAAGGATTCAGCGGAGCGTAACGCCAAAGCCCGCAAGGCGTACGAGGCCCTGATGACGGTCACGCTGCGTAAACCTACCTCCCCCGAGTACCGCCGCTTCTCCCAGCAGGTCAAGGAGCGCGCAGCCGTCATGTACCCCGATTTCACTTACGGCGAGGACGAGGTAAGCACTACCCCGCGATCTACCCTTTCAAAGCACTCCAATATGATAGTCTCGCGGCAAGAAAAATATCCCTTTTGGGACAATGAATATCTTAGGCGCCAAGCTATTCTGACACCCCCCTTGAACTGTCATGGAAGATCTGGAATTGCTGTTTACGGAACCAGTGTGGCTAGATAGGCATATAAACCTGTGTAGCTGAGGCACAGACGATACGTAAAACGTAAAAAAAAAAAAAATTAAAAAAAAATCTGTCCTGGAACCAGCCGCTAGGGCTTTGAGCGTACCACCTGAGTTTGCACAGTGCCAACCCCGCCATTCACGGACCTATGTAGGGCGCGCAACAGGGGCCATTTGGCCCCAGCCGTGGAGTCCAGTACAGCATGAACGGAGCATGAGATACACTCAGGTCACAATGGAACTCCTGTCCGCCGTACCGAGGCTAATTCAGCAGCGGACCCTTCTTAAAAACATTTGCAAGCCACGCTCCATGCGTCTATAGAGCCTTTTCAAGACCACCTTTACATAGACCCCCCCCCCCCCCCCACACACACACACACACACACACCATATGGCCTAGTCTTACCGCGCTAAGCTTGCTGGGATATGGTCAATACGTATCCAGTTCGCAAACTAGAGTGTGTAATAACTAGAGTGTGTGATAAGTAGAGTGTGTGAGAACTAGAGTGTGTGATAACTAGAGTGTGTGGTTGTTCGCCAAAAAACCACATAATCCAAATTTGAATGGTGAAAGCTTACTTCCTACACCAGAAAGGCCACGCAAAATCCTAAAATATACCCATTTTTCTATTATTTATTTCGAAAATAAAAGTTCAGATCACGCAGAGTACGTACGAGGTTTACATGCCGAAATACCACAAGAATGCGAGAAATACCACAAGAATGCGAGAAATACCACAAGAATGCGAGAAATACCACAAGAATGCGAGAAATACCACAAGAATACCACAAGAATGCGAGAAATACCACAAGAATGCGAGAAATACCACAAGAATACCACAAGAATGCGAGAAATACCACAAGAATGTGAGAAATGCCACAAGAATGTGAGAAATACCACAAGAATGCGAGAATGTTAGTAACAAGGGAAACAACTTTTGCACTGTAATGTAGATTTCAATTTATAGATCCTAAGTTGAAAATAGTTTCGAATTACGCTTTGTTGTTTCATATGTTGCAAGTTCAATTTCAACCTAATGTATTTTGTTGTTGTGCAAGATGAACATTTGTTACGAAATTTATTTATTGATCCAACTGTTGAGTTAGAGTTATTGTGTACTATTTACGAAAATAAATGGAGTGTGGCTGTCATTTATCATCCAGTTATTTGTCGATCTCGTCTGCTACAGAACTGATACGTTCGTGTTCGGCCTACGTAAAGCTGATAAGGTTCACGTGTGACTGCAGTGTATCTCACCTTCTGTGTGCGGCACTGGCCGATACTACTCAGTCCAGATTACTGTCCCGACTAACATTAAAAATGTATGGGGAACTAGCAGGTTTAACTTGGTGTTGTGGGGGGGGGGGGAGGGGAGGGGCGGCGGGGGCAAGGGAGGGGCAGCGCGGGGTGGACCGGGAAGTTGTAGAGGGCCGGCAGAACCAAAGCCGAGCGGCGATCCAGCACTGCTATGTTGGTGCGGGGGCGCCAAGGCCGACCATTCACCAAAGTACCAACAGTCCTTTTAGTTATGTTACAGAAAAGAAAAGAAAAAAAAGAAAAGAAAAAAGATTAAGATGGTTTGATGTACACTATTTTATTATAAGGTCTTCATTAAAACAAGGTTAATAGGGGCCTGCGTATACAGAGAGAGTTTGGTAAGAGACATAATAAAATGGATTTAAAGGTATTAAAAATTAGGAGTCAAACATATTTCAGTAGTAGACCTATGTGCTATTTTTTTAATTTTTTTTTATTTATTTATTTATTTATTTATTTTTTTTTTTTTGGGGGGGGAGTATTTTTGTTTAAAACAAGGTTAAAAGAACATATAATTATGTGTAAATGGATTTATAAGAAGCATGGTTAAATAAATTAAAATGCAAAAAAAATAATTGAAAATTAGGCATATATTAGAGTGTGGTGGGTTAAGGGATTATATAGCCGGCCAATACGACTCTGCGCGCCTTATATAGCCCCAGACCTGACGGAGTTCAAACTCCGTCAACTCAGTGAGTGAGCGGCGTGACCGACTTAGCGGCGATGTACATCAGATCAAGCCTGGTCCTGGAAATGTTTTCAAAACCGCCGTGCGGGACGGAACAAAAAAGACTGAACCCAGCTTGCCGACCATACCGTGACCTTAACCCGGGAAATTTGACCTCTAAACGACCACCACACTCTCCTTGACTACTAAACGACCACCACACTCTCCTTGACTACTAAACGACCACCACACTCTCCTTGACTACTAAACGACCACCACACTCTCCTTGACTACTAAACGACCACCACACTCTCCTTGACTACTAAACGACCACCACACTCTCCTTGACTACTAAACGACCACCACACTCTTCTTGACTACTAAACGACCACCACACTCTCCTTGACTACTAAACGACCACCACACTCTCCTTGACTACTGACTACTAAACGACCACCACACTCTCATTGACTACTAAACGACCAGCACACTCTCCTTGTTTTCGACGGGACAAAAACTGGTCGTCTAAATGCTAACCCAATGTACACTGACCCAGTGCGCAAAGGCCATCGGGCCGACCTCCGACGCCGTAAGTTGGCCCGTGCACGGCCGTGCATCTTTTGTGCATTGGGAAGCTGCCGCGGCTGTCCAATTTTATATATAGATTAGGAAGGCGACGCTCGAGTTCTATTCCAGTCGATATTTAGGCACAATTCTCGGTGTGTTCGGCCTTCTTTAAGTCTATTATAGCGTGAATAACCGGTGACCCTACGGATGTGGAGGAGGCCAGCATAAAGCGTGGGAGACTTGTATCAATGTACAACCTGCATGCCGACGACGAAAACGATAATGAGGATGGTGATGGTGATGATTAAAATCTGACCGAAGACAGCAAGGACATTTTTTTTTTCTCGAAAATCGACATTTTCATTGTCATACAAAAATGAACCGCGGCGGCAGATTTCCCATGCGCAAAATAAACATCGAGCCGCCGTTGGCCCGAACACAGCCATGCGCGGACCGCCGTTGGCCCGAACACAGCCATGCGGGGGCCGCCGTTGGCCCGAACACAGCCATGCGGGGGCCGCCGTTGGCCCGAACACAGCCATGCGGGGGCCGCCGTTGGCCCGAACACAGCCATGCGCGGACCGCCGTTGGCCCGAACACAGCCATGCGGGGGCCGCCGTTGGCCCGAACACAGCCATGCGCGGACCGCCGTTGGCCCGAACACAGCCATGCGGGGGCCGCCGTTGGCCCAATGGCCTTTGCGCACTGGGTTAGAATTTTAGTCGACCAAAATCTCGCATTTCTCACAAAAAAATTGACTTATCGTCTTTTGACGTGATTGTGACGATGACATTTGGTGCTGATGATGGTAACAATGATGAGGTAATGATGATGATTATGGTGATGATTGTGATTATGATGATGTGATCATGATGATAATGATGCAGGTGATGACGATGTGATGATGATGTTGATGATGGTTATTTTGATGATGATGATGGTGGTGACGACGACGATGATGATGGTGATAGCATAGCTGCCAACCCTCCCGATTTTATCGGGAATTTCCCGATTTTTTTTCAATTCCCGATTCTCCGGTTTTTTTGTACATTTCTCCCGATTTTCATATTTTCAAGCTTTGTTTTAAAATTCGAGACATTTTGGCGTACCGCGCGGGGTCAAGCGCCTGTAGTTGAGAGCCTACCGCTATACTGTACCGCTAAGCTTTCGGGGACCCACAGCCAGTCTTGATTACGCATGCGCGGCAAATTCCGTCCATTCTGTTTGTTCCGGTTCCTTCGAATTTGCCCTCGAGCACATGCTCAACGATCTTCACAACTGGTCACAGAGTATTTTCGATTTTCAACAAAATCATGCCTCCTAAGAAGCAGAAGTGTTTGGTGAAGTTCCATCCAGACTACAAGCGTTCCTTTCCTTACATCGACGAATCGAGAAAGGGGGAACACCTTGCCTTTTGTAAAATGTGCCGGGCGGACATAAACATCGGTCACGGCGGCCAAAAAGACATCGGTCTGCACGAAAAACGTAAGAAACACCAAGTATAAGTATAAGTAGCGAAGTATAATGAAGAAAAAATAAAGACTGTCTGGCGGTCAGACTGAATGATGAATTGAATAAACGAAGGAATGCATGAAAAAGTAAGAGCATCTTGTGAAATAATTATGAAAGTGTGGAACACAAACCGAAAGAGACGAGAGAGAGAGAGAGAGGACTTGCTGTTGAAGGCAAAATCAGCAACATCTCAGTCCCTGAAGGCTGCTGCAAACCCTTGCCCACCATCAAAAGAGTAGATAAACTTTGAATTTTGTTTCAAAGAGAGGCCTCCAAACTGCCTTCAAAATGCTGATTTTCGTTTCCATTGTCCTTGATTTAGTTTGTTCAGCTATGATTTTTTGTGCTGATGTGAACGTAAATAAACTTCAAACTGTAGGATACAAACTGGTCATTATTTTTATTTTTGCTTCAAGGAGAGGCCTCCAAACTGCCTTCAAAATGCTGATTTTTCGTTTCCATTGATTTATTTTGTTCAGCCATGATTTTTTTGTGCTGATGTGAATGTAAATAACTTCAAACTAAAGGATACAAACTGGTTATTATTTTGAATTTTGCTTCAAGGAGAGGCCTCCAAACTGCCATCAAAATGCTGATTTTCGTTTACGAGCGGGGGGCATAGCCCCCTGCACCCCCCAGCGGGGCGCTGCCCCTGCACCCTGCCGGGGCCTAGGCGGCCCCTGGACCCCCGCCAGTCAGGATTTTTATTTCTCCAAAGTTGGCAGCTATGTGATAATGTCGAAGATGATGGTGGTGATGATGATGATGATGATGATGATGACGATGATGACGATGATGATGATGACGATGATGATGATGATGATGATGATGATGATGATGATGATGATGATGATGATGATGATGATGATGATGACGACGACGATGATGATGATGATGATGATGATGATGATGATGATCCTGATGCTAATGCTGCTGCTGCTGATGATGATGATGATGATGATGATGATGATGATGATGATGATGATGATGATGGTGATGATGATGATGATGATGATGATGATGATGATGATGATGATGATGATGATGATGATGATGATGATGACGACGACGATGACGACGACGACGATGATGACGATGACGATGATGATGATGATGATGACGACGACGACGACGACGACGACCATGAGGGTGGTGATGTTGATGGAAACGATGATGAAGGGGATGATGATGATGCTGACGATGTTGAGGATGTTGACAGGTGAACAGCTTTGTGGGGGCGTTCCATGACGCGGTGTTGCTGTACGCCCTGGCGCTGAACGAGACGCTGGCTGCTAACGGCTCCATAGCGGACGGACAGGCCATCACTCGCCGCATGTGGAACAGGACGTTTGAGGGTCAGACTCTGTCTCTGTCTGTCCGTCCGTCTTTTGTCCGTCCGTGTGTCTTTCAGAGAATCCCCTGACACTTACCCTACCCCACCCCCAACCCCACCCTTGCCCTCCCCTCACCGCCACCGCGGCCCCCCGCACCCAATATTTTTAAAGAAAACTTCAGGTAGATTTTCATTTTTATGTCAAGGCTGGACCTGTCGCCTCACTCCCTCTACAGTTCCCGCAACTACGACAGTCCAACCTCCAACAGAACTAACAAGGGGTGGGGGTTTAGTTTTATTGGAGTTGGGCCTATCACACACGCCCTCCCTCCCACCTCCATTGATGGATTTGTTGAACCTTGCAAAGTAATAAGTAAAGCATTCTGCTCCCTTCCCCCCCCCCCACCCCCCCCCCCCTCAGCCCACCCTCCCCAGCCCGCCCCTATTTTCCTCTGCTATTTCCTCTGGCGCAGTGGTAAAGAGTCTGCCACTAATGCCAAAGGTTTGCGGTTTTAAACAGGGGCGCACCTTGCGTAGCAGCGGATGCAGGACTAAGCTCGCTCATGCAACTGGCGCCATCAGGTTCCCGCGTCGGACTTTCTCCTGTAGTAAGTGTCACCGTTATTTCGGGCGGACCGTCGGGGGTTCTTTTTCCGGGTACTCCGGCTCTTCCTCCCCCCTCCACTCTGGTACCGCGTTCAGGCCACTTTATGAATGTCAAATACAAGCGATCTAAATTTCAGAAACCCCAATTGCTGAGCTGACCTTCCGCATCACGTGAATGTCCTGTGTTTGTCTAGAGGAAAAATGTGTGTCTAGTGAGCGTGTGTGTTGGGTTCAGCTCGCGGCGCTTTGAGCCCATACCCCGGCACAGAATTGGGTAAGGCGCCTATATTATGACCGGTTGTTTTTGTTGTTTTTGTTGTTGTTGTTGTTGTTGTTGCTGTTGATGTTGTTGTTGTTGTTGTTGTTATTATTATTATTATTATTATTATTATTATTATTATTATTATTATTATTATTATTATTATATTATGTGTGTGTGTGTGCATGTTGGTAGGCTGGTGTTCTGGCAACAACCTGGATTTGCATGTTGGTCAGACCAAGGAAATGTTAATTGATTTCAGGAAAAAGAAAACTGACCCCCTTCCCTTAACCATCCAAGGAAACGATATTGAAATTGTTGAAACGTTCAAGTTCCTGGGTACTCTTATCTCGCACGATCTGAAGCGGGAGAAGAATATTGAACAGCTAGTAAAGAAAGCCCAGCAGCGCCTGTTTTTTCTTCGGCGGTTGAAGTCTTTTGGCGTCAGTCAGCAGATCATGATGCAGTTTTACCGCGCCGCCATTGAGAGCATTCTTACCTTCTCAATGATGGTGTGGTATGGCAGCGCAACCGACGAAGCCCGCAAGAAATTAAATAGGGTGATCAAAACAGCATCTCATATTGTTGGAAGCGATCTCCTCTCGCTGGAATCTCTGTACCACGCACGCACCATCAAGAGAGCGAGCTCCATCATACATGACGAGCACCATCCTGCACATAGCCTGTTCGAGCCCTTGCCATCTGGCTTGCGCTTTAGATCCATTAAGGCCAAAACCACTCGTGTTCAGAAGAGCTTTTATCCCTTGGCTGTTCAGGCCCTGTCTAATGTGGCTGTAATATGATTTAATTTGGCAGATTGACTTAAAGTCCCTCATTAGAATTACCTACAGCCTATCTTAGTTGTTTATAGTTCTTTATATGTTCTATCAAACCTCTTCTCAAACAGGATATACAGTTTTAAGAATGAATATGAATGCAGCTAATCTGTTTTCGCTGCGGCCTCACTTGGCGGTCTTTGTTGTTATATATGTTTATTATGCTATAGGTT
>BTPG01000002.1:45421261-45426261 GCA_036245525.1 Semisulcospira habei | reverse complement strand
GCCTGAACTTGTTAGGGTCGGCAAGGTCTTTCGTTTTAGGTAGTGGGATCACTTTGGCTGTTTTTAGAGAAGATGGAAATATCCCCTGCTTTATGCAAAGGTTGTATATATATGTCAAGGTATCTAAAATATACGGTAGGGCCATTTTCAGAACTGAGCTACTAATACCATCATGGCCAGACGTACGTTTGTTCTTTAAGTACGAGATGGATTTTCCCACGTCGTATATCGTTAACAGCGGAATGCTGAATGACGTGTCAGGGTCCAGCCGTTCTGCACAAAACGTCTTTAGCTTTTCGGACACAGCTGAAGACTGACCAGAATATGTATTTTTTAGCAACGTACTGGCAGCCGAGAGGAAATGCTGATTCAAGATATCAGCTGATAACTGTGTACATTGTGCGGTATTTTTGGACCTCGTAAAAGCATTGATCGCTCGCCACACAGATACGACATCTTTCTTTCCGTTCATAAGACGGTGAAAAAGTGACCTTTGAGCTTTCCTCACTAAATGTTTAACATGGTTTCTTTGCCTTCGATAAGCAATAAAATCCTTCTTTCTTTTATAGTCATCTCGGAGCTGCATGGCATCCTTGATTTCCTTACTTAACCAGGCGGGAAGCTGGGGGTTCTTCACCCGTTTCTCTCTGAATGGAGCGTGTTTATCGAGAACACCAAGGAACAATCCGTACCACTCAGACAAAGCATCGTTGGGGTCATTATGGTAGTACACTGTATCAAAGTGTGTGCTACTTAAATCACAAAGAAATGTTTCCTTGTTGAAGTGTTTAAGTGATCTGTATCTAATAGTCGTGTGCTGATGTTTTCGGAATGAATTATCCGCTTTTAATGCCAAGCAACAGCACACCGGGTAGTGATCGCTAATCCCTACCTGAAGCACGTCTACTGCCATCACCCTTGATTGAGTAGTTGTATATATGTGGTCTATAAGGGTGGAGGAAGTTGGACTAACACGAGTTGCTGTTTTAACTAGCTGCTTTAAACCAAACATAGACATGGTGCACTCCCAAGCAGGGTTATTCAAAAACATGTTAATATTGAAATCGCCTAGGATCAAAATTTCAGAGCTGGACTGTCTGACCTTATCCATCATGGCGATAAAGTCGTCGAACCATTGAAATGTTGATGCTGGGTTCCTGTAAATGTACCCGACCAGCACGGGGCTGGATTTGTTTGCCCTTAACTCAACCCAAATGCATTCTACGGTTTTTGACTCCAGGTCCCCACGCCTGCGAGTAATACCGCTAATTGAATTATGAATGTATACTGCAATACCCGTATGTCCCGGGTATTCAGCATCGCGGCGCAGTACAGTGAAGTCCTGGATAGAAACGGCCTCATCGCTGATGTTACGATTGAGACGCGATTCCGTTACACCAAACAAGTGAAATGGATTGGATTGACTCAAGAGCACACACAGATCGGGAACTTTGTTAGTTAAATGATAAACATTTAAATGGCCAATATGTAACTGGCGATCATACACCATGATTGCTAATGTATGTCAATACCAAAGAGTACAAATAAAAAAGCTTATAAATGATACAAAGGCAAATAAGAGCTGAAATAATAAAACAAAGCAAAAGAATATCAGTCCGCTCTAACACACAGAATGTGGGAGGCAAGTGAAAAAAAAAAAAAAAGAGTTTCTTCTACGCATTCACTGATATAGACCACACTACCGGTCACTAACGGTCACTAACAGGGACTAATCCCTTTAGCAAACTTCAACAGTCAAAGCTAAACGACCCCGCTGCGCGATAGGGGAAATAAAGTCAGCGCTGCGAAAGGACACAGATATGGTCGTAGTGTGAATATACGTAGAGCACTAGTAGAGAAAGTGTCACGGTGCACAAGTACTAGTGCTATAAGCGTCACAAATCGCACAGAGTGAGAAGATCGGTATTCACGAATACTGTCGGCAGAAGTCAAAAGGATGACAATGTTAATATTGGACCACGTGCAGTGGTTGAAGTTAAAAACAAATGAATACGTCTCTGCGCAAACACAATAATTATGAGCAATGAGACGCAAGAAAATCAATTCGATATTGTTCAGTGTTAGCCTGGAAAGTAAAGCACAAAGTTATGTAAGGAAGAGTAACTGAATGTTCTGGAAATGAGTCTAATACACACGCACGGGGTGGCTGTACTGTGCCCACGGTTCCTGCTGTGCGTATGGCGTGTATGTGAGCGGGGGGACGCTGAAAGGATACGTTGGCTGCGTCATGCTGAAGTGTCCCCATGGTCCGGCCTCGCGATACTGTGGAAATGCGGCACTGTATGGTGGTAGTGGCGGTTGCTGCCACATAGGATACTGGCCCGGCATTTGTTGCTGATAGCTACATTGACTCTCTGCTGTACCACCAAATCTGGATTCGCTGTACTGTGATTCCAGACTTGGTGCTACAGCAGAGGACACTGACAGTCCACCTTGACTCTCCGGTGCAGCACCGAAGCTGGATGCACCACAGAGCGATTCCAGGTTGGGTGCTGCAGCGGACACTGACTGTCTGCCGGCTGCGACATTAGCGTAAGTGTTGGTGGTGCCAGCGTGTCCTTCACGTCGCTGACGGCGGTGACGGTCACCACCTGCAGGCTGGTTGTTGGGAGTGGTGACGTCAGTAGCTGGCCCTCCTCTCTTTATGTTGAGGGCCAGACTGATGGTGCCCTGGCGACTAGGATGGATGGGGTCACCGCGCCTGTAGAATTTTCTACGCGGCAACCCATCAACAGCAGTAAAGACCTGAGTGTTGTCTATCAGTGTGACACCCAGCTTTCTGCACACATGGAACAGGTTACTGTTGGAGGCGGTGATGGCCCTATACAGCTGGTGTCTACTGTCGGTCGGCAGGATGGAGGATGCCTGCAGACGAGCGCCGGGAAATACCCGCCTGCATTCCCGGACGAGCTGTTCCCACACAGCGCTGGTCACTTCCTTCTGTTTGCAATCGTTGATCCCCACGTGGAAGGTCACCAGTGCCACCGCTGTGTGGGACGCGTGTTGTCGCTGGAGCCAGTTCAGCAGGTGGACAGTCCGCAGGCCAGAGACAGATAATACGTCTACTTTTTCTATAGGGTAGGTGGGCATCTTCTCTGCCTTGATGTTGCGAACAACAGAGTCTCCAATGACCAGCGTGGTGGTGTCACTCTGCACTGAATGTCGCAGTATTTGCTCATCTGGAGACATTTTGTTATTACGCTGCTGCTGGCTGCTGGCGTGGTCATACCCGTTGTTGACCTCAGGCAGGCCGCCGGTAATCCGTACTGGTATGAGTCGCTCTGGGCTCTTCTCGGCTGCACTCACAGCCTGTACCGTGGCCAGTTCTTGCAGAACGGGTGGAGGGGAGGGGTGACAGGGAGCAGCGATTGCGCTGCCCGTTACCTGGCGCGGAGACGCACAGATATCAACATTGGCAGACAGGTCAGTTTGAGTGTTACCACTCATGGCAACGTCTGAGTTGTTGGACACAGTGGCTGATTTCTTTTTCAACTGTTTTTGAATTTCCCTCAGGCGCTGCTTGTGGCTCTGTTTGGCGGAGGATAGCTGGTTGACAGTGCCGTCTGTGGCGTGTTGAGCTGTCTCCACACCAGTTATCCTGTCGTCCAGGCCGGACAACACTTCGCCCACACTTTTCTCCGTAACCTGTAGATCTCTGGCTCTCTTGACCGCCTCGTCACGGAGCTGACTCTCGAGCTGATCAATCCTGGCTAGGGCTGCTGAAAGTCCTTTGAACAGTGTACTGACGTCAGCGCGAAGGTCCGTGATGAGGTTACAAGCACTTTTGAGTTGTGCTCGCAGAGTATCAGGGTCAGTGGTGTCCTCGTGAGGACAGGTAGTCCCGAGGGCCGTGGTGGGTGCGGCCTCTGTATTACGTAATCCCAGTCCCGGAGACGCGGGACTGGCGTTCGTGTTTGGTCGGGTTGGGGGAAGGGGCGTGGCAGTGGACATTACACCATCAACTGTTGCCGCAACAAGTGAAAAAGCAGTGCGGGCGTTCTGAAGTGGCTGGCCAGTAGATGTGATGATGGGATTAGTCGGGGATGAGTGGTCGGATAGAAGGGGCGTCGGTTGATAATCCCCCGGAGACGCGGGACTGGCGTTCGTGTTTGGTCGGGTTGGGGGAAGGGGCGTGGCAGTGGACATTACACCATCAACTGTTGCCGCAACAAGTGAAAAATCAGTGCGGGCGTTCTGAAGTGGCTGGCCAGTAGATGTGGTGATGGGATTAGTCGGGGATGAGTGGTCGGATAGAAGGGGCGTCGGTTGATAATCCCCTGTGATTGACGACTCTGCCGGCTGCACAAGAAGAGAGACTTCTTTGTTGTCCGAGGGAGTGGAGAGGGTAGGCGTGATGGGGGTGTCTGCTAGGGAGACAGCCAACAGCAGGCCCCGTGAGGAGTTGGAAGGGGTGGCGGGTGAGGTGACGATACTTTCTGTAACGTCAGGGTCAGATGCAAGATGGTTGCTGGTGACGGGGACATTGTCTGTAGGGTCCGCTGTACCGGCCAGGAGCTGTTGTACATAATCACAAAGGGCCCGGTACTCCGATCTCACCCACAGACCCTTTCTCTTCCCCTGAATCATGCAGGTGCCACCGGTTGTCCGCCTCTTTCTAAAGTACACGGTGATGACGATAAGTTTGTTCTCGTCTGTGTGTACCGGCCCTTCATATATCTTAACTATTGTCTTGGCCAGGTGATCAGGGACCGGGGTGTGGGGAGAGAGGTAGCCATCAAGGGTGACAGCTTCATTGTCATAGTTGAAATCTTCCCATAACACATTGTGGACTCCTGCAGTGTGTTTGGGCAGAAGCTGCATGTATCTCACATACACGGCATTCCTCCACGTCTTGAGAATGCTGAGGGCATTAGCACCTTTACATTCAAATCTTGTTTGGAGTTTGTCTAAGGTGTCTCTCAGTACTGGGTCACGGGGGATGGTGGGAGTGGAAGGGGGTTGGTGTACAATGGCTATAG
>BTPG01000002.1:45238761-45418761 GCA_036245525.1 Semisulcospira habei | reverse complement strand
GAGTGATGCCCAGCGCAGAGTGCCACACTGACCACCGCCTTGTTCGCTGCAAACTCAGGCTCCGCCTCAAGCTGAAACCCAAGAAAGCCCCCCCACCCCCCCCCCCCCCCCCCCCCCGCCAAGAAAAAGCTTGATGTTGCCAGCCTTCAGCGTGACGACAAGAAAGCTGCCCTTCAGGCCGATTTACAGCGCATGCTCAAACACACAGTTGATCCAGCAGACTCCTCCCCTGAAACACTCTGGGAACAACTGAAAACTGCTATTGTAAAATCCTCTGTGGAAGTCTTGGGCTTTGCTAGAAAGAGGAACAAAGACTGGTTTGACGAAAACGACGTAGAGATCCAGGAACTTCTAGCACAAAAAAGAGCCGCCCACGAGGCCCACCTAGCCCAGCCTTCCTGCCCTGTGAAGAAGTCTGCCTTCCGCCTCATCCGCAGCAGTCTCCAACTCAAGATTAGAGAGCTCCAGAACGAGTGGTGGTCCAGACTCGCACAGAGGACCCAGCTCTGCGCTGACAACGGTGACTACAGCGGCTTCTACGAAGCACTGAAAGCAGTGTATGGCCCTAGGCACCTGGTACAAAGTCCCCTGCGAAGCGCTGATGGACAGGCACTCCTCACAGATAATACCTCCATCTTGAACCGCTGGTCGGAATACTTTCAGGACCTCTTCGGCGCTGAGAAACAGTCATCCTCCAAATTCCACACCTTCCACTAAAGGTTGAATTGGACGAACCGCCCACCGCCGAAGAGACCCTCACAGCCATCCACCAGCTCAAGAGTGGCAAAGCAGCAGGCATTGACGGAATCCCGCCAGAGATCTGGAAACATGGAGGCCCAGCACTGCACAACAAGCTCCACGACCTCTTTCTCTGCTGCTGGGAAAATGGAACACTACCAAAGGATCTCCGTGATGCAGTCATCATCACCCTGTACAAGAACAAAGGAGAGAAGTCTGCCTGCTCTAATTATCGTGGAATTACCCTGCTGTCCATTGCCGGGAAAATTCTCGCAAGGTTGCTCCTGAATCGGCTGGTACCTGCCATCGCTGAAGACCACCTCCCAGAAGGCCAGTGTGGCTTCAGAGCCAACAGGAGTACCACCGACATGGTCTTTTTGCTGAGACAGCTTCAGGAGAAGTGCCGCGAGCAGAACAAAGGGCTGTACGTAACGTTTGTCGACCTAACAAAAGCGTTTGACACTGTGAGCAGGCAAGGTATGTGGCAGATCCTGGAGCGACTAGGTTGTCCCCCAAAGTTCCTCAACATGATCGTCCAGCTCCACGAGGACCAGCAAGGCCAGGTCAGACTAAACAGTGACCTCTCAGAACCATTCCCCATTCGCAACGGCGTGAAGCAAGGCTGCGTGATGGCACCGACCCTCTTCACCATCTTCTTCAGCATGATATTGAAGCAGGCCACAGTGGACCTCGACGATGACGACGCAGTGTACATAAGGTATCGTCTCGATGGCAGCCTGTTCAACCTCAGACGACTGCAGGCCCACACGAAAACCCTAGACCAACTGATTCGTGAGCTGCTCTTTGCTGATGACGCTGCCCTCGTTGCACACACAGAGAGAGCCTTGCAGCGCATTACGTCCTGCTTCGCAGATGCCGCCCAGCTCGTTGGACTTGAGGTCAGTCTGAAAAAGACAGAGGTCCTTCATCAGCCGGCACCCAAGGAAGAGCATCGCCCTCCCCACATCACCATCGGCGAGTCCGAACTGAAGTCTGTACACCAGTTTACCTACCTTGGCTGCATCATCACGTCAGACGCCAAGCTGGACAAGGAGCTGGACAACAGGCTGGCAAACAGTGCTTTCGGGCGACTATTCAAGCGGGTGTGGCACAATCAACAGCTGAAAAAAGGCACAAGATCAGCGTGTACAGAGCTGTCGTCCTCACCACCCTGCTGTACGGTTCCGAGTCCTGGGCCCTCTACCGCAGCTAACTACGACTCCTCGAACGCTTTCACCAGCGCTGCCTGCGTACCATCCTCAGCATTCACTGGAGTGACTATGTCACCAACGTCGAGGTCCTTGAACAGGCGGAAACTGTGAGCATCGAGGCTTTGCTGCTGCGGACACAGCTTCGCTGGGCGGGGCACGTCTCCAGGATGGAGGATCATCGCCTACCCAAGATCACTCTGTTCGGCGAGCTCGCCACTGGACACCGTGACAGAGGGGCACCAAAGAAGAGACACAGACGGTCTCAAGAAGTCACTTAGTGCCTGCCAAATCGACCACCGCCAGTGGTCTTCGCTTGCTGCGGACCGTGACACCTGGCGCTCCACCATTCACAAGGCAGCCGTCTCCTTTGAGGACTCTCGCAGAGCTAACATTAAGGACAAGCGGCTCAGAAGAAAAAACAGAGTTGTCGTAACTCAGAACCCTGACCAGACCTTCCCCTGCAGCCACTGCGGTCGAACCTGCCTGACCCGGATTGGCCTCCGCAGCCAAGAAAATGCCTGCAGACGACGTGGGCAAGCCCTATAGAATCTTCGTTCGCGAAGTCAAGCCAAGAGATTTCATGTACCGTGTGTAATGCATATTAGCCAGACGTGGGTCGGGATTGTGCTTCGTCTGACGCGGACGTTGGTTGAAGGCCCGGGACATACACCACGATACCACGTTTGTCCCGGCCTTTAATCCAATGTTTGAGCCGTAGCGGGGTGTGACCTAACTCTGATTTACGTACTTCCGTGCGTGTGCGTGCGCGTGTGTGTGTGTGTGTGTGTGTGTGTGTGTGTGTGTGTGAGTGTGTGCAAGCGCGTGTGCGTGCCGGCGTGCGTGCGTGCGTGTGTGATTGTGTGTGTGTGTGTGTGCGTGTGTGTTTTCATGTAGTTTGTAGCAAGGACAAGAATGAAAAAAGGTCTGCGCACCTATTCTTTTATCCTTGGAAAATAAAGTTTCATTTCATTTCATTTCATTTCATTTCTCTCTCTCTCTCTCTCTCTCTCTCTCTCTCTCTCTCTCTCTCTCTCTCTCTCTCTCTCTCTCTCTCTCTCTCTCTCTCTCTCTCTCTGATAGCATGCCAGGGGTAGATTGCGATCCGCGCTAAGGACACAGAGCTAAATGTGATGTTTTCTGTGTGTAATGTAGAGCCGTTCCCCGAGTACGGAATCGTCATCATCGTGCTGGGCTCCATCTTGCTTATCGTCATCATTGCCGTCTTCTTCATCTACAGGTGACGTCACAAACACGCACGCGCATCCTCACGGACTGATGTTAGCAAAACCACAGGAACAGGAAACACCGGATTAAACTTTCACTAATATCCAGAGATCAGTTTATATTTTTACGATTTTAACCTTTTAAACGCCAGGGTCGCGTTTCCAGAATTCTGGAGTCACCTAGCGCCCTGCAGGAGATGGATCGACCATAATAATTCATCGACCACAATAATTCAAGGGTAGTGCCCGATTAGCTTGGCGCCTGTAGGCGCCAAGCTAATCTGGCACTACCCTTGAATTATCATGGTCGATCCATCTCCTGCTGTATTGACTCGAGGTTGCCTGGGTTAAATTTCAGTTTGCAAACCCCGTGCATCTCAGTATTAATGAACATTTTGACGGAACATTTGTTATAAGGAAACCAAATCTGGCGTTACACTTAACAAATTTTGGCTGGTTTCTTCTGGACACGTCAAGATTGACGTAATAATGACTAATACCATCATATGTGTTACAGACAAACCTGACGTACATAAATAATGCTGACGTTTTTGTTATGCCTAAGAATTAATAATAATATTGACGTCTTTGTTACAGACACGTCCAGAATGACGTAATACGGCTTTCACTGACGCATTTGTTGCAGACACATCAAACTAGAGGCAGAGCTAGCCGAGATGAACTGGCGCGTGCGCTGGGAAGACATACTGTTTGGGTCACCCGAAAAAAACAAGAAACTGGAGAGGCATGGGAGCAAACTCAGTCTTGTCAGGGTAAGACTGGCAGACACTTCTCTCCCCTGGGTGCAGAAGACTCGATGTGATTCGTCAAAATTGAAAAAAATAAATAAATGAAAATAAAAATCAAAGAAAGACAGACGCATACAAAAAAAAGTTACTTCTACAAGAAAACTGTTTTGTCTTTGTTTTTCTCGAGTGGGTTTCTTCTGTTCGGGTGATTTAACCTTCTTGGCCCCAAGGTCCCATTTCTCAAATGTTGGAGGTGTTGCCTCATGACTGTACCAGTTGCAGGAGATGGATTAACCATGATAGTTCAAGGGTAGTGCTAGATTAGCTTGGCGCCTTCAGGCGCCAAGCTAATCTAGCACTACCCTTGAATTATCATGGTCGATCCATCTCCTGCTGTAAGGACGCGGGGTTAGATGTTGTAAAACCGCTTGACTGTCCGTGAACGCGCGATGTTTTTGAAATCATTGTGAAAATCCAAACCTCAAACATCCCCAGGAACATAGACACAAAGTAGTCTTAGCAAGAGGTATAGATCCTCATGAGCCTCCGCACGTGCGGGAGTTCACGAGGACCCTATACCTCTTGCAGTTGAGAGGCGCTGGGTTTTTCTGAAGGCAGTTAATGACTGGTGTAGTTTGACAGTACTAGCGTGTTGTTACAGAGAGGCTCTTGTCCCAGCTCAATATCCGGTGACACGCTGGCTTTTCAACTGAGTGACGCCGGTAACAGACAACTCTTCACCAAGACCGGGTACTACAAGGTGCGCTGCTGTTGTTGTGAATGTTGTTGTTGTTCTTGATGTTGATGAAAGTTCTATTAGTGGTGGTGGTAGTGGTAATTATCTGTAACGTAGAACGCTGTATCTCAGCTACAGCTGACCCACACACACCAGTGCTGACAGACAGTCAGACAGATAGACAGACACACACACACACACACACACACACACACACACACACACACACACACACACACACACACACACAATGTTATTTTATTTACGGGGACCCCCACCCGGGTCTGCCCTGGGACTTGGGTGGGGTGAACTACTTTTTAGTTCCCAGGGTCACCCTGGTCAGCCCCACAGGGTGAGTTTTCCCCTCTATTCTGGGGCATGTGTTTCTGTCTACCCTTGGTCCATTCACCTGTATTTACCTTTTTAAAACTCTCCCTACTGTCTGCACTGCCTGTAGCTCTTGAAATTGGATGTGTGTTGCTAAATGGTCTTAGCTTTATTTAGGCCCCATGTCGTAGGTTTATTTAACGTATTGGACCGGCTGGCGACATACATTCAATGTTCTGTTTAGGTTTTTTTTCACAAGCAGTGCAGGCACGTCCTGAGAAAGTCTTGTTGCTGTCGGGACGTTAAGCAATGTACAATCAATCTATATAATTATCTGTATAGTTATGCTGATTGCCAGGCCTCAATATCACTATGTTATACTGTCTACGGGGCCTGTATATCTGTATCGTGATAATGATTGCCGGGCCTCTATATAGCACTATTATATTGTCTATGGGCCTGTATATCTGTGTCGTTATACTAGTCGCCGGGCCTCTATAACACTATGTTATACTGTATACAAGGCCTCTATGTCTGTATCGTTATACTGATTGCCGGGCCGGTAGATCACTGCCGTCTGTATATTTGTAACTTTATACCGACTGCCGGGTCTATATATCACTATGTTATACTGTCTACAAGGCCTGTGTGTCTGTATCGTTATACTGATTGCTGGGCCTATGTATATCACTATGTATTGTCTACAAGCCCTATGAGTTCCGGGCCTCGACATCACCACGTTATACTGTTTGCAGGGCGCCATCATCGCCATCAAGATCATTCCACGCACCAACATCACGGTCAGCAAACCGCTCCTCATGGAAATCAAACGGGTATGTCCTTTTCTTTTACATTCAATTGAAGACTTTCTCCGTCTTGTAGGAAGAAAACGGGCCTGTGGTTTTATGCTTTGTTCGGTTTAAACGGGTACTCCATTTACCCCGACGAACCGCAGCTGAAGACGGATCGACCATGATAATTCAAGGGTAGTGCCAGATTAGCTTGGCGCCTGACGGCGCCAAGCTAATCTGGCACTACCCTTGAATTATTATGGTCGCTCCATCTCCTGCAACCGATACATAGTCGTCAGGTGACAGGTGTAACTTTGGGGAAATGGGACCTTGCGGTGAAATGGGTTAATTGACGGCCATTTTAACTCTCTTCAAATCAACTGCCAAAACAACGCCAGCCAGTTAGCTAGATAGTCATTAAGGTAGTTAGTTAGTTAGTTATTATGTTTACGTGCCCAGCCGCCTATAGGCAAGATCACAGGTCGCCAAAAGTTTTTATCGGGTTTCAGGAAAACCAATCAGAAACAACGTGACGTCAACACGCTGTCTGATTGGGGGGGGGGGGGGGGGGGGCGGGGGGATGGCAATGTCTCTTTTTGTTATACTGTATATCGCAAAAAACATGGTTATCCAGCTATGACTCGGCAATGGTCCAGAGATATTACTAATGGTCGCCTTCACAGAAAGGAATAAGCTGGAACTTTTCTCTTTTTCTTATCTTCTAAATACTCTACCTTTATTCTGACCACTGGTAATGTTACGGGTTTTCGCAACCTTTGTTCTGACCACTGGTAATGTTACGGGTTTTCGCAACCTTTGTTCTGACCACTGGTATGTAATGTTTCGTACTTTATCGACCTGGGTTACGGTTTCGCACTTTCGACCACTGTATGTACGGTTTCTCACCTTGTTCTGACCACTGGTAATGTTATATGTTTTCGCTACCTTTATTCTGACCACTGGTAATGTTACGGGTTTTCCTGCTTTGGTGCACACTGGAACGCGTGACCTCAGTCTGGCTATCACTGACTGATGATGTGATGATCTCACTGATGCTGACTGTGTTACGTCATTCATGACGACAATATTGATGCCATGGAAGACGTATGTATCACTGTTCATTTTTGATGCTCTCCGTGCTACACCAAGGTCACAGAAAGATAATGCATGTGTACATCACAGAAGTGTACATTAGTAATTTCACTGATGACGTGTCGCGGATGTTCGAGGTTTCCTTATGACGTATGCTATTAGAGTTACTAATGTTATTACGTATGTTAACCTAATTGATCTGGTGACGTGTTTTTGCTTACTGATGTCACGGCGTATGCTTATAATTACTGATGCCATGACGTGCGTTTACCTAATTCATCTGATGACGCGTGTTCACTTGTCGATGTGACGTGTTTCAGATGAAGGATCTTCAGAATGACCACATTGTGCGCTTCGTGGGTTCCTGTATCGACTACCCCAACCAGTGTCTGCTGACGGAGTACTGTCCCAAGGGCAGCCTACAGGTATGTTACACTCCTCAACAGTATGTTACGCCCCTCAACAGTATGTTACGCCCCTCAACAGTATGTTACGCCCTCAACAGTATGTTACGCCCCTCAACAGTATGTTACGCCCCTCAACAGTATGTTACGCCCCTCAAAAGTTAACCCTTTGCTTGTGGGTAGCGGTTTTAGACGCAATGATTCCCACAGGAATAACAACAACCTGACATCCCACAGGAATAACAACAACCTGACATCCCACAGGAATAACAACACCCTGACATCCCACAGGATTAACAACACCCTGACATCCCACAGGAATAACAACACCCTGACATCCCACAGAAATAACAACACCCTGACATCCCACAGGGTTAACAACACCCTGACATCCCACAGGAATAACAACAATGAGACATCCCACAGAAAAAACAACACCCTGACATCCCACAGGAACAACAACAACCTGACATCGCACAGAAATAACAACACCCTGACATCCCACAGGAATAACAACACCCTGACATCCAACAGTAATAACAACAACCTGACATCCCACATGAATAACAACAACCTGACATCCCACAGGAATAACAACAATAAGACATCCCAAAGGAATAACAACACCCTGACATCCCACAGGAATAACAACACCCTGACATCCCACAGGAATAACAACAACCTGACATCCCACAGGAATAACAACAACCTAACATCCCACAGGAATAACAACACCCTGACATCACACAGGAATAACAACAACCTGACATCCCACAGAAATAACAACAACCTGACATCCCACAGGAATAACAACACCCTGACATCCCACAGGAATCACCGCGACTAAAACCGGTACCGACACGCCAAGGGTTAAACCTCATAAGCTAACCGATTTAGTTCAGACGCGCTACAGCCGGAGACGGATCGACCATAATCATTCAAGGGTAGTGCCAGATTAGCTTGGCGCCTTCCGGCAACTGGTTAGATGACACCCTCAGAATTTTAAAAATGCAGCCGTGGTCTTAAGAGGATAGGTAAACTCTGGTTTCCGGGATTGTAAACTCTGGTGTCCGGGAATGTAAATTCTGGTGTCCGAGATTGTAAACTCAGGTGTCCGGGAATGTAAACTCTGGTGTCCGGAAATGTAAACTCTGGTGTCCGGGAATGTAAACTCTGGTGTCCGGGAATGTAAACTCTGGTGTATGGGAATGTAAACTCTGGTGTCCGGGATGTAAACTCTGGTGTCCGGGTAGTGAAACAAAATGTGAACTATTTGCTTGTTATTGACCGGACTAGGCCGCCTTGAGGTATTTGTCTACTTTCGTGATGTCCTGTCCGCTAGTTTGTTAAGGTATTCTATACCTACTTTCCTGACTTACTGTGTGTGTTGTCAGGATGTGCTGGAGAACGACCAGATCAAGCTGGACTGGATGTTCCGTTACTCCATCATGCAGGACATTGTCAGGGTGAGCATCAGCAGTTAGGCGGATCTGCCGTTTTAAGGCAAAGTTCGCACTGTATATTTTTTAGAAAAGCGAGATTGTCATTGAATAACAATGAAAATCTTGTTTTTCTCAAGAAAAAAAGGACATATTGCATTAAACATAGTTTGGCAAATATACTTGGCAAGAGATGTGCCAGCCATACGTGTTACAGGGCTGTAGCCTTGTAAGACGCATAATTGTTTAGATATCAGCACACCGTTTTTCGCGTGACTTTCGTGTAACAGGGCATGACGTATCTGCATGGGACATCCGGTTAGGCAAGTTTTTCAAGTCGGCTATATTATGCGTAAATCGCATTATTCGTGTTACAGGGCATGGCGTATTTACACGTGACAGACATCCTGTCACACGACGTGCTCAAGCCCGCTGTATTATGCGTGTAGCAGGGCCGTACATTGTGTTATTGGCGTTACAGGGCATGGCGTACCTGCACGGGACGGACATCCGGTCACATGGTGTGCTCAAGTCCACTAACTGTGTGGTCGACTCGCGCTTCGTGGTCAAGATCACGGACTTCGGCCTGCACTACTTCAGACACAACGCGGAGGCCTCGGAGGACGAGAACGCCTACCGCAACTTTCACAGTCAGTCACCATCATCAGCATCATCGGCATCAGCATTGCCGTCGTCGTAATAATTATCACCACTCACCATCACCATCATGATCATCATCATCAACATCATTATCAGCAGCAGCCGATTCAACACCAGCAATACATTGGCACACACAACAGTTACCTGACCGACGTCACTGATCTCCATTAACAATGTTTCCACAACTTCCACAATAAATCACATAAACAACACCACTAACAACAACATCAAGATGTACAAACATCTTCTTTGGCACTACTGTTGCACTACTTTGGCGCTACTTTGATGATGATACTTATTATGATAATATTACACTTAATAATAATAATAATAATAATAATAATAATTTTATTACAACGTTTACCTTGACCATATTATTATTATTATTATCATTCTCCTTCTTCTTCTTAGTATTATTATTATTATTATTATTATTATTATTATTATTATTATTATAACCTTGACCATGACAATGTTCCTATGGTAACAGGCAAGCTATGGACGGCACCTGAGTTACTGCGCATGCACAACCGGCCGCCAGAGGGCACTCAGAAGGGCGACGTGTACAGTTTCGCCATCATATGTCAGGAGATCGTGTACAGAAACGGCGTCTTCTATCTCCACACCCTGGACCTCACGCCGGAAGGTAATCACACTCTGCGCCACTCGCTGTCCCCACGTCTCAAACTGTGCACGTTAAGTATCGGTACCGTGTGTGCGATTACAGACAGACACACTGGCTTCGGCCGTTCGTAGACCAAATGCGTACACTTCTATTCAAATGAGATGCTGAGCATCTGATTTGAATAAAAGTGTATTTGTGTCTAAGCTTTGCACCTCATTTGAACAGAAGTGTACTTGTGTCTAAGCTTAGCACCCTACTTGATTAGAAGTCTACTTGTGTCTAAGTTTAGCATCCTACTTGATTAGAAGTGTACTTGTGTCTAAGTTTAGCACCCTAGTTGATTAGAAGTGTACTTGTGTCTAAGTTTAGCACCCTACTTGATTAGAAGTCTACTTGTGTCTAAGTTTAGCATCCTACTTGATTAGAAGTCTACTTGTGTCTAAGTTTAGCATCCTATTTGATTAGAAGTGTACTTGTGTCTAAGTTTAGCATCCTACTTGATTAGAAGTGTATTTGTGTCTAAGCATAGCACCCTACTTGATTAGAAGTGTTCTTGTCTCTAACCTTAGCATCCTACTTGATTAGAAGTGTACCTGTGTCTAAGCTACGTGCTTACGTGTCATTTGAATATAAGTACTTATGTTTAAGCTTGGCATCTCATTTAAATAAGAGTGTATTTGTGTCTAAACTAAGCACCTCACTTTAATAGAAGTGAACTTGTGTCTAAGCTTAGCACCTCATTCGAATAGAAATGTACTTTTATCTAAACTTGGTATCTAATTTCAATTGAAGTGTACTTGTGTCTAAACTAAGTGTTCTGATATCGTTTGAATAGAAGAGTACTTGCTATTAACAGTCTCATTTGAATAGAAGTGCACTTGTGGCGTACTCCTCGAGTGCGTCTTTCTGGGGAGTACTCCTGCAAACGGTACGGGAAATGCGACGTTCACCTCTCAATCTCTCTCTCTCTCTCTCTCTCTCTCTCTCTCTCTCTCTCTCTCTCTCTCTCTCTCTCTCTCTCTCTCTCTCTCTCTCTCTCTCTCTCTCTCTCTCTCTCTCTCTCTCTCTCTCTCTCTCTCTCTCTCTCTCTCTCTCTCTCTCTCTCTCTCTCTCTCTCTCACCTCATGCTGGCCGCGCCAATTACCTGTTCAAATGCAAGTGGCATGGATCCTCGTGAGCCTATGCACATGCACGGGCTCATGAGGATAAATACAACATGCCATCTACAAGCCTCAAATGCAAGAGACATAGACCCTCATGAGCTCCTGCAGGTGCATGTGCTCGTAAGGATAGATGCCTCATGCAAGTTACACTCACATCTGTGTTTCTCACGAGTGTAAATTAGTACCTTTAGTACTGCATTATAAAAGTGTGTATGGTGCCGTATTTTTATAGCTTCTGTTGATACACGACTGACTTGCCCGGAATTCTGGACTTCTCTCACATTCTTTGCGGACTAGACTGAGTGTCTTAAGTGAACGCTGCGTTGGTGTAGCGCTTTCACTTACATTCCACTGAGCACCTCCGTGTCGAAGCTTTATTTAAGCGTTCTCACCTAAATCGGCGTTTATTAAGCCGTACTATAGACATTGCAGGAAATTTGACTGTGAACACTGATGGACTGTTTTATTTACATCGATTTGTCTTATTGTGAGTGCTCCGCGGCGTAAGTTCTGTTTTTGTCGTCGTTGCATGTATTTATCCGCGGCAACAAACAATTCCTAAACAGACGTAGAGTATTTTTGACATTGCTCCTTCAGGGTAGCGTACATTGATATTTCCCGCATACACTTCAGTTGCAGGAGAGTTTTTTTGTTTTGTTTTGCTTTTGTTTTGTTTTCTTTTCTTTTCGCAACGCTCAGCTCTTGTAATTCCTGAACGTTTGATTATCACATTAATTTTTGTCTTGATACGTTATTGTTTTCTTTGATTGTTTTGTTTTTTTCTTTACATTGGCTTTCTATCTTTGATTGACGTTTGCTCAACCACGGCTATTGCAGTTGCTATTTTACTGTGAAACAAAATACAGCTGTTAGCGAAATACTCATGGCTAGAGGCAAACAAAAAGAACATAAATTACGAGTGGGTCACCTCAACGTTTTCCATCGTTATAATAAGGTATCTGACCTGTCGGCGTTTCTTAATAGTGTGGTGGGGCGGATTACAAAATAACAGACAGGGAGGCCATGTTGCGCCTTGTGAAGATGTTTTTATTTCTCCACCAAGGAGGCAGTACACCTGGAATATCAAATAACACACAATATAATTTCCATCTAAAGTGTACATACCAAATAGAAAATTGATGTTACATAAAATTGAGGATAGGCATGTCATTATTACAAAATACTACAGTGGCTGGATAATTCGAAAGATCATCACACAGGTTCTCATACATCCACCATCCACTGATGTACTTTGGTCAAGGCGGCATTTTATAAAATAAGACAAAGTTCAACTATAATTACTACAAAACCTAAAATGACTAAAAATAATTATAAGGATATATATCATAAAGTATAAGATTGGAACATGGTGCTATATTAGTGGAGCTTAGAAGTATGAACACAGGAGAGAGAGAGAGAGAGGAAGAGAAAGAGGAATGCTGTGGTCCACAATATATACACAAGCTCTAATAGAAAACGACATTTCACATCATATCCCGAAGTCCTGAACCTTGGTAACACATTTCTTCAAAAGTAAGACCCATTGCAGCAAGTATGCACGCACACCTGGCTTCGCATGCTATCACAGAGTACATGTAAACAATAGCAGACGACTCAAGTCTCCCTATCAAGAATGAACTAAGGGAAGCTACTCTCCCTCAGGTAAACATCAATGGAAAGAAGTTCTATGTCCGTCATATCATAACCTGTCACGCCTGAAATCGATGACTGCAGACATTATTATAATAAAAGATGTTTAGAAAGTAACAGGTTTAATCGCAGGCACTCGGATTATGACAACTTCTTCGCGCGATCCCATTACTAGGAGGTAGCGGTCACCAAAACCACACACACTGGCTGATGGACAGTCACAGCCAGCCAGCTGACCAATCCAGGCTAAAAATGAGATCACGTGACCCAATCCCACACAGTGCGCGCGTGATACAATGGTAAACTACTGACACAAAGGGATCCTGATGCCAGAAAATGCAACTGATCATCCTATCACCGGTACTAAGCGATCTCGAAAGAAAGCAACATAACTGACCAAATGATCCCCAGCACCATTGAGCAAGCCCCGACTACAATCCAAACGATTGATTAAAGTTTCTTTTGGTTGATAAAAGTGAGTTCTGAAAATGGCCCTTAGGTGCCAGAGATAATGGCAGCCATTAAAACGTAAACAAAATCATTTATGCCTGAATGCTCTCCAAGAGAGATGGTCGAACAATACCCTAGGCTTGCTCAAATTGGTGCAAAGGATCAACATAAACATAGTATCTTCATCAAAACAAGTGATCAGATTAACCTAAAACATGGTAAACTTAGATAGTAGGATCAAATCAAAACACAAGCCCCTAAGTGACCACAGCGCTCCCCTCAACCTGTCAAAGACAGGACCGGTCAGTCAGAAAATTTGCAAAATACATCAAAATCAGTGCATAAAATATATCTTCGAAATATGCAAAGACAACCAACATTTCTAAGTAAAAAATAGTAAAATGTATGACTTACAAAGGTCCAGTTAGACAAAACTCGTGAAAGTAATTTGACGCTCAATAGGCCGGTCTTGCTTCCGTCGTGGTGCTACAGCAAATGCGTTCTTAGCGTGGAGACGCTACCACGAGGGGGCGCTACTGGGTCAAGGTCGATGTCTACCACTGGTCTATTTAAATGATTGGTCACTTCCAGCTAAATTTAGATGGGACGGCCAAAAGGAAAATCACTAAGACTGGGGCTAAGTAGGTCACCTCTGCCAGAACCCACACTCGGCAGCTCGGTGGCAACCGGCCGCGCAAAATCATGCTACAATGTATTGACCATTGACCAGAGGGGTGACGTAATAAAATATAATATTAACACATATGCAAAACACAGCTCGTCACATCCCCCCGAACTCTTTCTAGTAGCCGCGTCCTCGCGGTAACACGCACAGTGCAAATCATGGTACTAAACAAGAAAATTCTTTTACGTCTAGCACCAAAAATAGATAAGAGGAGAGGAGTGGCCTCACAACACTGCTACTGTACATACCAACGTATCAAGTCACAGCAGCACAAAATCACAACACAACTGAGAGGTACGTGACTACAACCCATACATAGTCTTACTGTAAATACATCAAGTATAAAAATTCCAGCAAAACTTCAGCACATGCTTCACAAAACCTTTGTAAGCAAGTAAGACACGTATCGTCTCAACCCTTAGTTACACACGTACAAACTACAAAACAAAAAAAAATCTTGGACAACATCAAAACCCCTCAGACTTGCTCATGCCTCATGAAAAGGTTACACACAAGCAATCACAGGTTAAAAAAACAACACTAAACAAAACTGCAATCTGCCAGCCCAGTCACTAGAGTCTCAAGGAAAATACCTGGCTGAGGTTTCCTAGTGACAGCTGACAGCCTACACAATAAACACGTACCAACACCCCACTAGTCAATGATATAGCATGTACCAAAACTCGCGTCGCCACAGCAGTTCAAAGTTCTCAGTCATACCATCCACCTTGGCACTATTAGAAAAATCACCACTAAACAGAATACACTACAAAACAAATTTAATCAAATAGGGCATGTAAAGTCCTGTCCTTTGCGTCTACGAATTTAAAACAAATCTAGGGACATTCTAAGCACTACATTACTACACTTCTAAGTTCTAGGTAGTTTCTGCAGATTTTTTCTGTTTCTGCTGGCTGTATGTTCTGCCTCTGTGACCCGGTCTTCGGCTGAACTGACCACGCCATCGCCAGCAAACCGAAGCAGCCGTGGGGGGTGGGATGGCCACAGGCTGTCGCTGGCCCCCCCCCGCCATCTGTAAAAGCAATGCACAAACAAACTAACAGTACACGATGAACAAAACCAAACACTCAACTTCAATACAAAACCCACTAAAACATAAAATGTCAACACACCCACAAATCAGTCAATCATCCAAACTTCATAAACACACCACTAAGTACAGGTTAAGACATGTCAGATTCAAACGCAAACAAACAATATTCAGTTCTGCGATGAAGAGTTTCACCTAAACAGTTCTTCAGATACAAATGCTGTAGCACAGGGATCTAAGCTACACCTGGCATGAAACGCCAAAACCAGCACACATGGTCAACACAGCGGTACAGTACATCGTCATCATTTGCCAGCACCACTGCACCATTGTCATGAGATGGAAGAGAAAAGATGGTGGCAGTGATAGTCCCATGCCAGGTGGAGGTGTAGGGAAACCAGTGTGCCGCTGAAACTCCTGTCGTCGCTGGCCATTTGGACAGTTAGCACGTCGATGACCGTTCTCATTGCAAGCCCAGCAGACAAGAGTGGGTCTAGCATCTTGAGGTGACTGCTGCAACTGCACAGGTTCAACCTGCACCTCGGCATCTTGCACTACGGGGTCCACGGTCTCTCGGACTGGAGGGCACTGAGGCGGTGTGGAAGACACAGGAACAGTGACCTCCTCCTGGGTATAGAGGACCACCCAGTCTCCATCCTCCTCCTCGGTCACTGGGGCTGATGAGGGTGCCTGCCCTTCGGACTGGTGCACTGCTGGAGGCTCCTGCGTACTGCCTGGTATCCGTTGGTACCCCAGGAAGTGATCTCGCAGGAAGCTCAAGATGGACTCAGCAGTGTAGTCCTCATCTGGAACATGTTCCACCCACCTCTTGAACTTCTTCAGCGCTCTCCCCTCCAGTGCCAGGGCAACCCATTCTGCCAGTTCCAGCTGCCCAAGTTTCTGGCCGTAGAGGGCTTTGAGGCAAGCGATCTTACGTTCTGCCTCCTCGATGAAAACTTCGACAGGGCAGCCCTCATACCGCAGTCCCTCGAACGTTGGCAGAGCTGGGAAGGAGATAACCTGCCCACCGGTGCTGTGAGGACCCACGAAGATCGCATTGCTGGCCAGGGGGTACTCGCTTGCTGGTGGATACATGGTTGCCATGCTGCCGTTGGTTCAGTTGAGATGTTAGCACGCCCTCTACGCTGCTTTTGGTGGTAGATGTTGACTCCTCCGCCTCCTGTGCACTGCCTCCTTGTCCTGTAGTAATCCTGTCGGCGACGCCAAAAGATGTGGTGGGGCGGATTACAAAATAACAGACAGGGAGGCCATGTTGCGCCTTGTGAAGATGTTTTTATTTCTCCACCAAGGAGGCAGTACACCTGGAATATCAAATAACACACAATATAATTTCCATCTAAAGTGTACATACCAAATAGAAAATTGATGTTACATAAAATTGAGGATAGGCATGTCATTATTACAAAATACTACAGTGGCTGGATAATTCGAAAGATCATCACACAGGTTCTCATACATCCACCATCCACTGATGTACTTTGGTCAAGGCGGCATTTTATAAAATAAGACAAAGTTCAACTATAATTACTACAAAACCTAAAATGACTAAAAATAATTATAAGGATATATATCATAAAGTATAAGATTGGAACATGGTGCTATATTAGTGGAGCTTAGAAGTATGAACACAGGAGAGAGAGAGAGAGAGGAAGAGAAAGAGGAATGCTGTGGTCCACAATATATACACAAGCTCTAATAGAAAACGACATTTCACATCATATCCCGAAGTCCTGAACCTTGGTAACACATTTCTTCAAAAGTAAGACCCATTGCAGCAAGTATGCACGCACACCTGGCTTCGCATGCTATCACAGAGTACATGTAAACAATAGCAGACGACTCAAGTCTCCCTATCAAGAATGAACTAAGGGAAGCTACTCTCCCTCAGGTAAACATCAATGGAAAGAAGTTCTATGTCCGTCATATCATAACCTGTCACGCCTGAAATCGATGACTGCAGACATTATTATAATAAAAGATGTTTAGAAAGTAACAGGTTTAATCGCAGGCACTCGGATTATGACAACTTCTTCGCGCGATCCCATTACTAGGAGGTAGCGGTCACCAAAACCACACACACTGGCTGATGGACAGTCACAGCCAGCCAGCTGACCAATCCAGGCTAAAAATGAGATCACGTGACCCAATCCCACACAGTGCGCGCGTGATACAATGGTAAACTACTGACACAAAGGGATCCTGATGCCAGAAAATGCAACTGATCATCCTATCACCGGTACTAAGCGATCTCGAAAGAAAGCAACATAACTGACCAAATGATCCCCAGCACCATTGAGCAAGCCCCGACTACAATCCAAACGATTGATTAAAGTTTCTTTTGGTTGATAAAAGTGAGTTCTGAAAATGGCCCTTAGGTGCCAGAGATAATGGCAGCCATTAAAACGTAAACAAAATCATTTATGCCTGAATGCTCTCCAAGAGAGATGGTCGAACAATACCCTAGGCTTGCTCAAATTGGTGCAAAGGATCAACATAAACATAGTATCTTCATCAAAACAAGTGATCAGATTAACCTAAAACATGGTAAACTTAGATAGTAGGATCAAATCAAAACACAAGCCCCTAAGTGACCACAGCGCTCCCCTCAACCTGTCAAAGACAGGACCGGTCAGTCAGAAAATTTGCAAAATACATCAAAATCAGTGCATAAAATATATCTTCGAAATATGCAAAGACAACCAACATTTCTAAGTAAAAAATAGTAAAATGTATGACTTACAAAGGTCCAGTTAGACAAAACTCGTGAAAGTAATTTGACGCTCAATAGGCCGGTCTTGCTTCCGTCGTGGTGCTACAGCAAATGCGTTCTTAGCGTGGAGACGCTACCACGAGGGGGCGCTACTGGGTCAAGGTCGATGTCTACCACTGGTCTATTTAAATGATTGGTCACTTCCAGCTAAATTTAGATGGGACGGCCAAAAGGAAAATCACTAAGACTGGGGCTAAGTAGGTCACCTCTGCCAGAACCCACACTCGGCAGCTCGGTGGCAACCGGCCGCGCAAAATCATGCTACAATGTATTGACCATTGACCAGAGGGGTGACGTAATAAAATATAATATTAACACATATGCAAAACACAGCTCGTCACAATAGTCCCACACCGTTCGACATTTTCGGCCTTACCGAGTCACGCCTAAATTCAAATATCAGTGATGATGCCGTGAAAATCCCTAATTTTAGTATTATGAGAAGAGATTCCTCCTATCACGGTCAAACAGGCATTGCTGTATACGTTCATCACTCTATCGAACACTTAGTCCGTAGGCGTAAAGACTTAGAAACGGCTGAAATAGAGTATGTGTGGACTGAGGTCAAAAGCCCGTAATGCTCACCGTCATTTGTTGGTTTTCTTTATCGCAATCCGGCGTCTAACTTCGAGTGGTATGACAATTTTACTAGTAACCTAGACAAAATGTATAAAGGGCAAAATGACGTCATTCTTCTTGGTGACTTTAATATAGATATGCTTAAACCCCATCCCGCATGGGACACTACATTTTCTTTATTTGGCCTAGTACAGCTAGTTAAATCCCCCACCAGAATTACCGTCACGAGCTCTACGCTCATTGACCACGTCTATACAAACAAACCGATGTTAGTGTCTCAGATCTTAGTGTTAGTGACCACTGCCCCGCGATTTGTTGCTGGTCTATGAAACTCCCCAAATTAAAGAAACATCGTCATACCACAACAACCTACAGGTCGTTTAAGCATTTCAGTCGTAATGAGTTTCTACACGATCTTAATAACACTCCTTTTGACGATGTCCTTCTCACAGATGATCCAAATATTGCGCTGTCCACTTGGTACAGATTATTCCTTGGAGTATTAGACAGACATGCGCCGATTAGAACAAAAAGAGTGAAGAGTGAGATACTTCCCCCTTGGCTGACAAAAGAAATAATGCATGCCATGTCGGTGCGAAATGACATAAAAAGAGAAAAGAACTTTGATGAATTTAAAAAGCAGCGAAACCGTGTGACATCAATGGTGCGAGCCGCGAGGAGGGACTTTATCCGCAACACTGTCAAGGACAACAAAGATGTGTCAGCAGTGTGGCGGGTACTGAATTCGATCACTCGAGGCAATAGCAGTAGGTCAACAACCATCCCCAGTAATCTCTCCGCCGACACATTCAACGAACATTTTTTGTCTGTTGCGGATTTGATAACTACTCCTAGTCGTGACACAGAGGCTGACATATGCCCCGATTACTTAGCTAATTTCTGCAACAGAAAAATAACTGGCACACTACCATTTAATATCCCCATACTTGCTGTACACGAAGTGGGCAAACTAATTAGTGACATGGCTAATAAGAAGTCCTCCGGCCATGATGATCTCAACCCACAAATATTAAAGTTGTCTGTACCATACATCATAGAGACCCTTACTTATATTTATAACTTATGTATTCAAAAGAATGTATTCCCTACAGACCTCAAAGTTGCAAAAGTCGTTCCACTGCCAAAATCAAAGATCGTACTGACCCTAACAACTATAGACCCATTTCTCTGCTGTCAGTATTATCTAAACCCCTTGTACTTAGAATCGCGAAAGTTGCTACATTCGTCTCAGTCAGGATTTTGCCCTCGGCACTCATGTCATACGGCTATGAGCAGATTAACAGACACATGGCTTTCAAATATGAATAATTCGCAGCTGACAGGTGTAATTTATCTTGACTTTAAAAAGGCTTTTGACTTAGTGAACCACACAATATTGATTTCCAAACTTAAGCATTATCTTCGAAACAACATGGCTGTTTCCTTTTTTATGTCATACCTCGAAAACAGAAACAGAACGTAATTGCTAATGGAGCCTACTCTTCTAATAAAGATGTTAAACTCGGGGTTCCGCAGGGGTCAATCTTAGGTCCTCTTTTATTTTGTATTTACATCAATGACCTGCCTCTAAGTCTTACCTACGAAGCAACACAGTGTGATATGTTCGCCGATGATACCAGCTAACAAAGACATTCGTGAAGTTGAGAACGGCCTTCAAAAAAGTCTCGACGATATATCAGCATGGTGTAAAGTCAACTCAATGATTCTGCATCCTACTAAAACAAAATCTATGGTTATTGCAACACGCCAAACGCACCAGTTAAAACCTTTAAAGCTTAATCTATCACTCGGCGACGACATCATAGAACAGGTAGCCGAACATCGTCTATTGGGGGTCACAATTGATAATCAGCTGAGGTGGCAGATGCACATTGACAATGTCTGTAAAACGGTCTCTAGAAATGTCTTTATGTTATCGAAATTAAAGTATTACACAGATAGTGAAACCAGAAAATTGTTCAGTAGTACACACATCATGTCACATATAAACTACGCATCGACGGTGTGGGATTGTTGCAGTGATGTCTACTTAAAAAGACTAAATTCTTTACATAGGAGAATGGAAAAATTAATTCTTCCCGACCCGCACTTGACGACCGAGGAAAAACTCAGTAAAGCATTCCTGCCCCTTCAAAATCATTTTAAATATAACAAAGGGGTACTGATGTTTAAAGTGTGGAACCATAGCGCTCCAGAATATCTAACAGAGTTGTTTAAAAAATCAGATTACTGCTATGGGAACATGAGGGGTCTTTATATTGTTCCCAAACCCTGAATAGATATATTTAAATCTACTTTGTCATTTGCGGGTTCCACACTGTGGAACTCACTCCCACATCACGTTAAAGCCACTCCGACATTATCTCGTTTCAAGGCAAGTCTTTATAAGTATCTGACATTACTCAAATAATAATATCTAGTTATTCGTAGACACACGAATGTCCGTGTATATTATAACAATCATGTGTATGTGTGTGTGTGCGTGTGTGTGTGTGTGTGTGTGTGTGTGTGTGTGTGTGTGTGTGTGTGTGTGTGTGTGTGTGTGTGTGTGTGGACACGTGAGTGCGTTTGTGCGCGGCGTATGCGCTTGTTTGTGTTTAGTGGACTATATATTTTGTAACATTCACATGAACAACATTCACATGAACAACATTCACATGAACAACATTCACATGAACGGCCAGAAGCTAGAAGAGGTCAATAGCTTCAAGTACTTGGGAGCCACCCTGTCCAAAGACGGTAGTTGCATAGCAGAGATCCGTATCAGGATAGGTACAGCAACATCCGCAATGGCCAGGCTGGACAGGATATGGCGAAGTAACTCCATCAGCTTCACCATCAAGTACAGGCTTTACAAGTCCCTCGTAGTGTCTATTCTACTCTACGGCTGTGAGACTTGGACACTGCTTGCAGACTCAGAAAAGAAAATCCAGGCCTTTGAGAACAAGTGCCTGAGGAAGTTGCTCCGCATCTCGTACCGCGAGCACAAGACCAACGAATATGTACGGAGCATCGTCACTTCCCTGGTGGGCCCACATGAACCCCTTCTGGCAACTGTGAAACGGCGCAAGCTTGCTTGGTTTGGCCACGTGACCCGACACAACACCTTGTCCAAGACTATCCTCCAAGGCACTCTCGAAGGAAGTCGTCGGCGAGGTCGTCAGAGAAAGAGTTGGGTCGCAAACATAAAAGAATGGACCGAACTCGAGATGCCAGACTTGCTTGCCACCGCCCAAAATAGAACTCAGTGGAGAGCACTGTCTGTTGCTGCTGCCTTTCAGTCCCCCCAACGCCCAGTTCGGGCAAGGGACTGATGATGATGATGATGATATTTTGTATTACTGTGTTTTGATGTCTCTTTTTTATGTATATTTTGCACTTAGTTAGTCGTAGTTGTAGCAACGGCAGGTACGAAAAATGACATAGTCACTGACTGTGTTAATATCTTCACCGTTGTAAAATAAAGATTCATTGATTCATTGATTCTCTCTCTCTCTCTCTCTCTCTCTCTCTCTCTCTCTCTCTCTCTCTCTCTCTCTCTCTCTCTCTCTCTCTCCTCTCTCTCTCTCTCTCTCTCTCTCTCTCTCTCTCTCTCTCTCTCTCTCTCTCTCTCTCTCTCTCTCTCTCTCTCTCTCTCTCTCTCTCATTCCTGATATTACCGTCGCTGAAGTCGGCAAATTCATCTCTAGCATGCCGAACAAAAAGTCCACCGGGATGGATGGTATAGACAACAAAATTCTGAAAATGTCACTACCATATACGGTAGAGGCACTCACTTATATCTTTAACCTCTGTATAAAACACAGCACGTTTCCAACTATTTTCAAAGAGGCCAAGGTAATTCCAATCCCTAAATCAAAAGATCTTGAAGATGTCAATAACTACCGTCCTATCTCACTTTTGTCGGCCCTGTCAAAGCCCCTCGAAAAACACATACAAAAACACCTCCTGGATTTTCTAGAAAAGGGCAATTTCATAAATATTCATCAGTCCGGCTTTAGACCGAAACACTCATGTCAGTCAGCACTGGCACACATTGTAGACAGCTGGCTGGAATCAATAAATAAAAACCTGATGTCTGGAGTTGTTTTCTTAGACCTACAAAAAGCATTTGATCTTGTCGACCATGACATTCTCTTAAAGAAGCTAGCAGCATACCATATAAGCGAAACTGCCATAGCATTTTTTAGATCATACCTAAAAGACAGAAAACAAAAGGTATATACTCATGGAAAATACTCTAAACAAGGACAAGTTAACTACGGTGTCCCCCAGGGGTCGATCTTGGGACCTCTTCTATTTATAATATTCATTGATAATTTGCCTTTGCATGTTACTAACACTGATGTTAATTGCAACCTGTTTGCGGACGATACGAGCCTCCATGTTTCGGGTAAAAAAAACAGCTGACATTAACATTAGCTTACAAAGTAGTCTCAGCGAGGTTTCCGACTGGTGTAGAGAGAATCATATGGTTCTTCATCCAGGAAAAACAAAGAGTATTTTAATCACTACACGACAAAAACACGAACGCCGACCACAGCTGTTACATTTACAACTGAACGCTAAGCCGATAGAACAAGTCACAGAGCGTAAATTCTTGGGAATATACGTTGACGAACAATTATGTTGGGAGACGCATATAAATATAGTCTGCAAAAACCATTGCTAAAAACACTTTTTTGTTGTCCCCGCTTAAACAAGTAACGGATACCCATACTCGTAAACTGTTTTTTCATGCCCATATCAAGTCTCACGTTGATTATGTCTCCACAGTGTGGGACGGTTGTAGTGATGTTCACATGAACAGGTTAAACTCTATATATAAAAGAGCTGTCAAAATGATAGATACGCGGCCCATTCCTACCATAGACAAATTTAGACATTTAACATTCTCGGCCTGCGTCAACAACTTAATTTCAACAAATGCATCCTCATGCACAAGATATTAAATAACATGACACCGCAGTATCTAACCACCAAATTTGTGCCACAGCAAGAACGCGAACGGTCCTCAAGGAACAATACTTTACCCCTACCTCTGCCTAGAATTGACCTCTTTAAAACTAGTTTATCCTTTTCTGGACCGTTTGTATGGAACACTATTCCTGCACATTTGAAGACTATAGCCTCACTTGGAATCTTTAAAACGAAACTTTTTGATTACCTGATGAGCCAAACATAACTACACTGGACATTTAAACAAATCCTGATGGTTAATGTTTTTATGTAATATAATTATGCATTTATCTATATTGTTGGTATGTGTGTGTGTGTGTGTGTGTGTGTGTGTGTGTGTGTGTGTGTGTGTGTGTGTGTGTGTGTGTGTGTGTGTGTGTGTGTATGGTATAAGATGAATGTTAAGTGTTATTATTATTTTGTGTCATTTTTTAAAAATTTATTGTTGCATGAAATAATATGTGTAAATATAATTCTTTATTATTATTATTATCTTTTAATCTATTTTATGTTGTAGATGTTAGCAACGGCAAGTTTGTAAAATGACGATTTGTTTCTGTCAAAACTTTTTACCGTTGATAAATAAAGTTTCATCATCATCATCATCATCATCTCTCTCTCTCTCTCTCTCTCTCTCTCTCTCTCTCTCTCTCTCTCTCTCTCTCTCTCTCTCTCTCTCTCTCTCTCTCTCTCTCTCTCTCTCTCTCTAAAGGCACACACGGGCCGGTTGTGCCCCGATTTTGAAGCCGATTCCGATCCGTTTGCGATCGGATGACGTCAATTATCCGATCCGGTCCCAATCGGCTGGGAATCGGATGACTAGAACCTGCTCTATATTTCCGATCCGAATCGGTCCCGATCGTAAGCTTCAACCAATCAGAGCGCGTCTCGCAAAGCATGTCGTTTCAACACGGTTTGCAAATGGCCGAACACGCCTGTTGTGATCAGTACCACTGCCGTTGCCGCTGATGTTTCGCACGCCTCTTCCCGAATATGATCCAAAACTGCTGATAATGCAAGCACATCATCATCACTGTCAAAACTAGCAGTCATTTTGCAGAACAGGTACGACTTTGATCTTCGGTTCAAACCGGTCGGCTAAACTTGACAAGTCGAGAAATGTCAGTGTGGCACTGTACACGTTTTTTAATCCGGCCCGATCACCTACCGATTCGAAAACTGATCGGGAATCGGCCTCAAAACCGGGCTCGTGTAGGGGGGCCTTAACACAGTGACGTGTAGAGCAGAGTGACGCGCGTGTCTGTCTGTCTGTCTGTACTCTATGTTGGCGTGTCCACAGAGATCTACGTCAAGGTGCGCAAGGGTCTCAAACCCTACTTCCGGCCCGCACTGGAAGAGTACGACTGTCCTTGTGACCAGCTGGCTGACGTCATCAGGCGCTGCTGGGCCGAGGATCCGTCAGACCGGCCTGACTTCACACAGCTGAAATCCATCATCCGTAAACTCAACAGGTAAAATCCATCATCCGTAAACTGAAAGGGTAAAATCCACCATCCGCAAACTCAACAGGTAAGATTACCATCCGTAAACTCAACAGTTAGAACTTTCCTTGGTCCCACTTTACACAGCTGCGATCCATCACCCATAAACTGAACAGGTAACACTTCCCTTAGTCCCTTCACACGCGCACTGTACAGAGCTGATATCCCTTCACACACGCACTGTACAGAGCTGAGATCCCTTCCCACACGCACTATATAGAGCTGAGATCCCTTCACACGCGCACTGTACAGAGCTGAGATCCCTTCACACACGCACTGTATAGGGCTGAGATCCCTCCACACACGCACTGTGCAGAGCTTAGATCCCTTCACACACGCACTGTATAGAGCTGAGATCCCTTCACACACGCACTGTATAGAGCTGAGATCCCTTTGCACACGCACTGTATAGAGCTGAGATCCCTTCACACACGCACTCTATAGAGCTGAGATCCCTTCACACACGCACTGTATAGAGCTGAGATCCCTTCACACACGCACTTTTTAGAGCTGAGATCCCTTCACACACGCACTGTACAGAGCTGAGATCCCTTCACACACGCACTGTACAGAGCTGAGATCCCTTCACACACGCACTGTACAGAGCTGAGATCCCTTCACACACGCACTGTATAGAGCTGAGATCCCTTCACACACGCACTGTATAGAGCTGAGATCCATCAACGGTAAGTACGAGGCAAACATCCCTTGGCTTGTCAAAAACACGAACACAGTTGTCTAATAGGTACGATGAGCGTCTTGCATCTAAAAATATTGACGTTACAAAACAGAGTACATTGCTTCAAGGCATATACGAAAGTATGATGGCAGCTGTGTTGCTTTTTAGGCGTGTGCCGAAAACCAACTCACTTCAATTTTCAGCGAACAAAAGGGTGTATAGAAATACTCTTGCATCGGTTTTAGCTGATGCTTAGAATCGTACGCTCGTGCTCTTACAAACTTTTCCTACTCACGTTCGCTCATACGATAAGGCTTTAACCCCTCCACTGCCGAGAAAAGGTGAACGCGGTCTAACTGCAAGAGGCATAGATCCTCATGAGCCCCCGCGATTGCGGGGGCTCATGAGGATCTAAGCCTCTTGCTGACACCAATGTGTGTGTCCCTGTTCGTTGAACAGTTTGTGGTTTTGGGTCGCTCAGTTCTCTGTTCTTTGGACAGTTTGTGGTTTTTGGTCGCTCAGTTCCCTGTTCTTTGGACAGCTTGCGGTTTATGGTTGCTCAGTTCCCTGTTCTTTGAACAGTTTGTGTTTTTTGGTCGGTCAGTCAACTCAGATTGCAGAAACGAAATGTACGTGCCATGGCAGGGAAGGGGTTAAACCTACTTGATTGAGACCCTCACCTAAACGCCTACGTAAAAATTTGCATATATTTCGCACGATGCAGTGACGTTTACAGTGACGTGAATAGGACAGTGATGCTTAACAATGACGTGTATAGTGGCGCGTTTAGTACAATGACGTGCACCAATAGCACAGTGACGTGTATAGGACAGTGATGTTTAAACAATGACGTGTATAGCACAGTGACGTGTACATCAAAGTGACGTGTACAGTGCCCATCAACGTATTTGAATGCTGTGTACATATGAGGCGTGTTCAGTACAATGACGTGCGACACTAGCACAGTGACGTGCATTTGACAGTGATGACGAGGAACGCACACTAACGTGTACAGCAGAGTGACGTGTAGGACAGTGATGTTTAACAATGACGCGTGTAGTGACATGTTTAGTACAGTGACGTGCAACAATAACATAGTGACGTGAACAGCAGAGTGACGTGCACAGTGCCCAATGACGCATTTGAACGCTATTTGGACAGGGATGGTGACAAGGGGAACATCCTGGACAACCTGCTGTCGCGCATGGAGCAGTACGCCAACAACCTGGAGGCCCTGGTGGAGGAGCGCACTGCAGACTACTTACAGCAGAAGAAGAAAGCAGAGGACCTGCTCTACAACATGCTGCCCAGGTACACTTTCTGACACTTTAGTTCGGTCATCGAAAGGAACTCTGGGAAGACGTTTGATGGCTGCGGTGGAGCGCGTACGCGCTCCACCGCAGCCATCAAAAGTCTTCCCAGAGTTTCTTTCGATATCGTACCAATAGTTGACTGTGAATCTCTCGCGTCTTTTCAAGTTTACCTAACGCGCGCTGTCTTTCTCCGCACCTCTGCTCCGGAGGCGATGGACTGTGTGGTGCCGTGGGCTCTGCTCCTGGAAATGCTTTCTAAGTTTTTTTTTCATCACATCCGCAGCCCTTGTGTGATTTTTGCCTTGCCAGCGAGGGTGTCCGCTCGATCATTACCGTTGACTCCAGAATGTCCTGGACAGTAGACCCACAAAAGTATTCCCACAAAAGTCTTCGGAGTTCCAATTGGGCAATCGCCTAGTGCAAGTCTGGGTTCCCCCAATCCTGCGTCGATTTTGTGCAGCAGGCATTTTGAGTCTGTGCGAATGATGGCGTGGTTGATCTTGCTGTTATCCAGCGTAGCAATCATCCTGTAGTTTGTGTATGCTGGTACTACTCTTGAAGGCGAAAGGGAGTAAGTCGATGTTTGTGTAACGCGCGATTTTCATTGTAATACAATGAAAATTCTGCTTTTTACAAAAATAGACGTACAGTCTTTTGACTTTAGTCTATAATAATAATAATAATAATAATAATAATAATAATAATAATAATAATAATGGCTGCTTATATAGCGTTAATCCTAAAATAAGCTCTAAGTTTAGTCTTAGTCTGTAGACATATCCCTTCAAGACCTGTACAATATTTTTGCCTGAAATGTTTGTTGCTGTTGCAATAAGCATGTATTTACATCTTGTCCGAAGGCCTTTCTTTTAGTTTGACCGGCCACTTTGTCACCCTTCACGCCGTGCCATAGACCTGTTATGCGTTAAACCCAAATAACCAACTAGCCTTTCACCCGTTCAGTGCTGGCTGACGGGGACAGTCTTTCCGCAGTCTTTGCTCATTCCACACACAAACAACCCAAACTGTCCTAGAAACTTGGATTCAACGTTGTGTCAGCAAGAGGCATAGATCCTCATGAGCCCCCGCAATTGCGGGGGCTCATGAGGATCTATACCTCTTGCAGTTGGGTGGCGTTCGTTTTTTTCTCTGTACTGAAGGGGTTAAGGGGGAGAGAAGGCGGGTAGATTTGTGGCCGGAGGGCAAAGGGACTATTTCACAGCGGACGAAGACAACACAGGGCCTGTAATCTATCTATACCCCGTAGTCTTGCCGACCGTTAGGGCACCACTGATGACTTGGCAACCAGCTCCCTCCATTCCACTCTGTTCTCTGCCATTCTTAGCGTATCGCCCAGCTTCAGTCCCGTCCACTCTGAGATATTGTCCTCCCATCTTTTCCTCTGTCTTCCTCTCCTTCGTCCTCCTTGCACAGTGCCTTGCAGGATTGTAATCTACGAGGCGTTAAACCCGCTAAGTTGTGCCCCACCATTTTCCCTCGCCATGAGGGGGGCCCACCGGTTGACTGCCTGCACCACCGCGCACACCTCTTTATAATTAATATGCAAGTCCTTGGCTGCCGGCATGTCTGAAGAGAACAGTGTATAGAGTTAAACCTGGAACTGTCCGATTGAAAACCGACGGCCGGCCTGTGTAAATACGCGAGCAGTCCCGATGAGTCATTTAAAGCATATCGCCGCCTGCTCCTCGACTAAACCGTCGAGAGCCGACCCTTTAAGAACAGAAAGAACCTATCAAGAACAAGACATGAATGACAGTGGCCAGAGGGAGCTAGAGTACACCCCCTTCCCAAGGGCCACTATTAAGAACAAGACATGAATGACAGTGGCTAGAGAGGGCTAGAGTACACCCCCTTCCCAAGGGCCACTAGGCGTATATTTAGTTTATCAAATATTCATATTCAAGTGAACGTGGTCTCAGCAAGAGATATAGATCCTCATGAGCCCCCGCCATCGCGGGGGCTCATGATGATCTATATCTCTCGCAGTTGGATCGTATTCAGGTTTTCTCAGCAGTACAAGGGGTGACTGTTGTTGTTGTTGTGATGTTCTCATGTCCGTGGCGTTGCAGGAAATCGGAGGAGAGTCAGTGACATACTAGTGTGCCGATGTTGATGATTTTTGTATGTTGTCAGGTCCGTGGCGTTGCAGCTGATCCGGGGAGAGTCCGTGACGGCGGAGTCCTACGACAGCGTGTCCATCTACTTCTCCGACATCTGCGGCTTCACTGCCATGTCCGCCGAGTCCACGCCCATGCAGGTCACGCGACCATTACTATACCATTTCAGCCGTCAGAAACGGCCACACTACGTCATTTCCGACTTCAAAATTAGTCATATAGGCGTTACGTCGTTACGTCATTTTCTCCTTCAGTCATAGCCATATTACGTCATCTAGGAATCTAGTAATAACCGCACACAGGCACATTACGTCATTTCGACCTGCAGTAATAGCCAACGTACGACATTTCCACCTCAGTCATAGCAACATTACAGAATACCACCTTCGGTTATAGCCACATTACGTCATTTCCACCTTCAACATTAGCAAAATGATGTCATTTCCACTCTCAGTATTAGCCACATTATGTGTTTTTTTTCACAGTCATTACCAGCCACATTATATCATCTTTACCATAGTATAGCCACATTACGTCATTTTGATTTTCAATAACAACCACATTACGTCATATCTACCTTCCGTAGCAGCCACATTACGTCATTTCTACCGTCAGTTACAGCCGCATTATGCCATGTCTACCTAACAACAGTCACATTACGTCATTTCTACCTTAGTAACAGACACATTACGTCATCTCTGCCTTCTATAACAGGCACATTACGTCATGTCTGTTTTCATCGTCCCTGCTGTCAGAGCGTCGTGTGCTGATGGTGATGACTGTATCTTGTTTGTGCAGGTGGTTGATCTCCTGAATGACCTCTACACGACCTTCGACTCCATCATTGAAAACTTTGATGTTTACAAGGTAATACGTGCGTATGTGTGTATAATGTGCAGGTAGAGGCATGTGGACATGTATAGTATGCACAGGTAGACACTACAGGTATTGACTATACGCCAGTTAAAAAACAACAAACAACAACAACAAACAACAACAACAAACAACAACAAACAAACAACAACGAACAGCAACAAACAACAACAAACAACAACAACAAACAACAACAACAAACAACAACAACAAACAACAACAACAAACAACAACAAACAAACAACAACAAACAGCAACAAACAGCAACAAACAACAACAACAAACAACAACAACAAACAACAGCAACAAACAACAACAACAACAAACAACAATAAAACAACAATAACAACAACAACAAACAACAACAACAAACACAACAACAAACACAACAACAACAAACAACAACAAACAACAACAACAATAACAACAAACAACAACAACAAACACAACAACAAACAACAATAACAACAATAACAACAAACAACAACAAACAACAACAACAAACAACAACAAACAACAACAACAAACAACAACAACAAACAACAACAACAAACAACAATAACAACAACAAACAACAACAAACACAACAACAAACACAACAACAAACAACAACAATAACAACAAACAACAAACAACAACAAACACAACAACAAACAACAATAACAACAAACAACAACAAACAACAAACAACAATAACAAAAATAACAACAATAACAACAACAAACAACAAACGGGCCGACGTCAGCCGCAGTGTGCCTTCGCACGACCGTGCGCGGAACACTGCAGCCAACGTCGACAAAAGACCTTTGCTCACTGGACAGGTATGTGTAGTATAGACAGGTAAACATTATATCAGTGTTAAGAAATAACCACTAAACAACAACAGATAGAGACTACAGGTGTATGCATTACTGACAAGTATAGATGATGATGATGATGATGATGAAACGTTTATTAGGATAAAGGTTTAGGCGTTGAAATACATTTCTTCCAAACTATACAGGTGTGTGTACTATTTACAATACAATGCAATACAATACAATACAAAATAATACAACGTTATTGTCTGTTCGAGTCAAAGCACGACAGAAATTTGCCTTTCGGCTCGTCATGAAACAACAGTATAAGACATTAACAAACGCTACAAGAACATTCCATTAAAATTATCATTGCAGCAATCTATCGCAATCAATCTGTCACAAGATGGGAGGTAATGTTAAGTAGATCATACTTATCGCGGCGTTATAAACGGTAGTTCAAAATCGAGACAGCAGTTGGAATAAAAGACTTCTTAAAAACATTCTTTTTGGCAAGTGGCATGTTGAAACGTCTGCCTGATGGTAGCATTTGAAACTGATCAGATAGTGGGTGACGAGGTAGATTACAGGTAGAGACTACAGATGTGTATATTATTTAGTGGTAGATACTACAGGTGTGTGCACTATTCACAGGTGGATACTACAGGTGTGTGTACTATTTACAGGTAGAGACTATAGGTGATGCCTACATGGTCGTGTCCGGACTGCCAGAGCGTAATGGCGACCTGCACGCGCGTGAGATAGCCCGGATGTCGCTGTCGCTGCTGGAAGCTGTTTTGTCTTTCCGCATCAGGCACAGACCTAAAGAGCAGCTCAAGCTACGGATCGGCATGCACACCGGTATGAATGTAGCTCTGTGCCGTACTCCTCTCTGTCTTTACCTCATTTCCTACGTACACTGACGGGCAAAAGAAACGCGACACCAATCGAATCACCGGAAACACTGATGTGTTTCCGGTGATTCGATTGATGTCGCGTTTCTTTTGCCCGTTAGTGTACGTAATAAATAGCCACCTCCGCCGCAGACATAAGAAGCAAAATGCGTTTGACTTGTGATTGTCAATGGTCAATGCTGCCCTCGTTGCACACACAGAAAGAGCCCTGCAGCGCATCACGTCTTGCTTCGCAGATGCTGCCCAGCTCTTTGGACTCGAGGTCAGTCTGAAAAAGACAGAGGTCCTCCATCAGCCGGCACCCAAGACAGTGTATCGCCCTCCTCACATCACCATTGGCGAGTCTGAACTAAAGTCAGTGCACCAGTTTACTTACCTTGGCTGCATTATCACGTCGGACGCCAAGCTGGACAAGGAGCTTGATAGCAGGCTGGCAAAAGCGAACAGCGCTTTCGGGCGACTTTTCAAGCGGGTGTGGCACAATCAACAGCTGAAAACAGGCACCAAGATCAGCGTGTACAGAGCTGTGGTCCTCACCACCCTGCTGTATGGTTCCGAGTCCTGGGCCCTCTACCGCAGCCAACTACGACTCCTCGAACGCTTCCACCAGCGCTGCCTGCGTACCATCCTGGGCATTCACTGGAGTGACTATGTCACCAACGTCGAGGTCCTTGAACAGGCTGAAACTGTGAGCATCGAGGCTTTGCTGCTGCGGACACAGCTCCGCTGGGCGGGGCATGTCTCCAGGATGGAGGATCATCGCCTACCAAAGATCACCCTGTTCGGCGAGCTTGCTACTGGACACTGTGACAGAGGGGCACCAAAGAAGAGATACAAAGACTGTCTCAAGAAGTCACTTAGTGCCTGCCAAATCGACCACCACCAGTGGTCTTCGCTTGCTGCGGACCGTGACACCTGGCGCTCCACCATTTACAAGGCAGCTGTCTCCTTTGAGGACTCTCACAGAGCTAGCCTTAAGGGCAAGCGGCTCAGGAGAAAAAACAGAGATGCCGCAGCTCAGAACCCTGGCCATACCTTCCCCTGCAGCCACTGCGGTCGAACCTGCCTGTCTCGGATTGGCCTCCGCAGCCACGAACAAGCCTGCAGACGTCGTGGGCAACTCCTATAAAATCTTCGTTCGCGAAGTCAAGCCAAGAGAGAGTCAATGGTTTCGTTATGTGTGTTTTGGTTGTATGTGTGTGCGTAGATTAAATCTTTTTATAGGTAGTGAGATTCTGCATATATACATGTTTTTGTAACGCGCTTAGAGCCCACTGCTCATGGGGATTCAGCGCGATATGAATGCTCTTTATTATTATTATTATTATTATTATTATTATTATTATTATTATTATTATTATTATTATTATTATTATTATTATTATTATTATTATTGTAAGGAGCAGCTTAAATTACGCATCACAACTGATGAGACCTCGATCGCTACGTCGTGCGTGTACCAGTATTCATCTATACTAATGTTTGACCTTAAAGTCCCCACAATCTCCACAAGTGTCCGATGTTCACGTCGCCTAAGTTTACTGCACAAACTGGACATCGCCAGCTCTTTGGCTCAATTTGTCAAATCCTTCACACCGCCGCAGTCCACCAAGAGCCGCCATATTGGGGCGCTTTCCCTCGCACGTTAGCTCGTTCAGATTTTCTGTCCATGATGCTACCTGTACTATCGCATTTTGTGTGACGTTTTGGCGTAACGTTTTTACGTTAGATATCATATTTTCTTCCCGTTTACAAAGCCCATCTGTTTTATTGATCTTCCTTTTTGTATCCAGCAGTGTAGCATTGTAGCCTGCTCAACGTGTCTGCAAGCCAACTAGATATTCCTTCGCCCTGGCTGTTCGTGTATTTTTGCACCCAGCATCAGTTGTATTCTATCATAAAGTCTACATGACTGGCTATCCCACAACGGATAGTAGCCGAACCACTCACCATTTTGAGCGTCCTTCGTTTGCATAGCCTCGGTTTGACTGACCAATCAGACGCGGCGATGTCTGAAACAACTTGGATTAGCAGGTTCGGCGTCGTTCGAAGACACTTGGCAGCTTCGCAAAAGTAAACAATGTCGCGTGACAAACATCTCCGATGTATCGTTCGGACACTTCGCGAAGTAGAACTTCGGCATATTAAGACTCGGCCTTAAGTGAAGGTCCGGTGTGTTGCGGTGTAAGCCAATGAGTAAGAAGGGTGTGTTATCATGTGTTCATGGGATGACTGTAGCTTACTGACACTGTGTATTCATGTTCATGGGATGACTGTAGCTTACTAAAACTGTGTGTACATGTTCATGGGATGACTGTAGCTTACTGACACTGTGTATACATATTCATGGGATGACTGTAGCTTACTGACACTGTGTATACATATTCATGGGATGACTGTAGCTTACTGACACTGTGTATACATGTTCATGGGATGACTGTAGCTTACTGACACTGTGTATACATGTTCATGGGATGACTGTAGCTTACTGACACTGTGTATACATATTCATGGGATGACTGTAGCTTACTGACACTGTGTATACATATTCATGGGATGACTGTAGCTTACTGACACTGTGTATACATGTTCATGGGATGACTGTAGCTTACTGACACTGTGTATACATGTTCATGGGATGACTGTAGCTTACTGACACTGTGTATACATGTTCATGGGATGACTGTAGCTTACTGACACTGTGTATACATATTCATGGGATGACTGTAGCTTACTGACACTGTGTATACATGTTCATGGGATGACTGTAGCTTACTGACACTGTGTATACATATTCATGGGATGACTGTAGCTTACTGACAGTGGTTTCAGAACTGAATCTGCGTCCAGTTACCGGGGGCGGACTGATGAGACTGTAGTGTAGTGTAGAGTGTGTACTCCATTTCTAGACATGTATACGTTGTGTTTGACGCTGCAGGGCCGGTGTGTTGTGGTGTGGTGGGTCACAAGATGCCGCGCTACTGTCTGTTTGGTGACACGGTCAATACCGCCTCTAGGATGGAGTCCAATGGGCTGCGTGAGTAAAGCACACACACACACGACGCACGCACGCACGCACGTAAACAGACACACACGCGCACGCGCACCCACACGCACGCACAAATGCGTGCACACGCACACATTCGCACACACACTCACTCACGCTATCTCACACGCACGTATGCACGCACACACTCACGCAGGCACACACACAAACACAAAAGCACACGCGCACACGCACGTACACACACACACATTCACTCACGCACCCACACACGCATGTATGCACGCACACAAGCACGCAAACACGCACGAATGCACACACACACACACACACACACACACACGCATGTACATACACACACGCATGCACGCTCGCACACAGACACACACACTCAAAGGCTCATACAACCAAGCACACACACACACACACACACACACACACACACACACACACTCATACGCTTGCGAGCACGCACACACACACTCGCACACACACACACACACACACACATACACACAAACGCACGTACGAATGCTTGCCCGCACGCACGCACACAAACGCACACACACACACGCACGTACACACGCACGAATGCATACGCGCATACAGACACACAGAGCGATGTAGACACAGAGAATGACAGAGGGACAGAGTGACAGAGACAGACAGACAGACAGAGACAGACAGGGACAGACAAACAGATGTACGCAGCGACAGACAGAGACAGACAGAGACAGACAAGAGACAGACAAACTGATGTATGTAGCGACAGACAGAAAGACGGAGTGGGGGAGAGAGAAAGATACCCCAGTAAGACAGACAGGGACAGACAAGAGACAGACAAACTGATGTATGCAGCGACAGACAGAAAGACGGAGTGGGGGAGAGAGAAAGAGACCCCAGTAAGACAGACAGCGACAGACAAGAGACAGACAAACTGATGTATGTAGCGACAGACAGAAAGACGGAGTGGGGGAGAGAGAAAGAGACCCCAGTAAGACAGACAGGGACAGACAAGAGACAGACAAACTGATGTATGCAGCGACAGACAGAAAGACGGAGTCGGGGAGAGAGAAAGAGACCCCAGTAAGACAGACAGGGACAGACAAGAGACAGACAAACTGATGTATGCAGCGACAGACAGAAAGACGGAGTGGGGGAGAGAGAAAGAGACCCCAGTAAGACAGACAGCGACAGACAAGAGACAGACAAACTGATGTATGTAGCGACAGACAGAAAGACGGAGTGGGGGAGAGAGAAAGAGACCCCAGTAAGACAGACAGCGACAGACAAGAGACAGACAAACTGATGTATGTAGCGACAGACAGAAAGACGGAGTCGGGGAGAGAGAAAGAGACCCCAGTAAGACAGACAGGGACAGACAAGAGACAGACAAACTGATGTATGCAGCGACAGACAGAAAGACGGAGTCGGGGAGAGAGAAAGAGACCCCAGTAAGACAGACAGGGACAGACAGAAAGACGGAGTGGGGGAGAGAGAAAGAGACCCCAGTAAGACAGACAGCGACAGACAGAAAGAAGGAGTGGGGGAGAGAGAAAGAGATCCCAGTAGTAAAACGCTTTCGGGCCTACGTCGGCCGCAGAGGGACGCGCACAGCCGTGTATAGGTACAGACACTGCGGCCGGCGTGGGCCCGATAACTTTTGCTTGCTGGGGAGAGAGAGAACTGACTTAGGACTGTGTGTGTGTGTGTGTGTGTGTGTGTGTGTGTGTGTGTGTGTGTGTGTGTGTGTGTGTGTGTGTGTTGCCTTTGCTTGCTGGGGAGAGAGAGAACTGACTTAAGACTGTGTATGTGTTGCCATTGCTTGCTGGGGAGAGAGAGAACTGACTTAAGACTGTGTGTGTGTGTTGCCATTGCTTGCTGGGGAGAGAGAGAACTGACTTAAGACTGTGTGTGTGTTGCCTTTGCTTGCTGGGGAGAGAGAGAACTGACTTAAGACTGTGTGTGTGTTGCCATTGCTTGCTGGGGAGAGAGAGAACTGACTTAAGACTGTGTGTGTGTTGCCTTTGCTTGCTGGGGAGAGAGAGAACTGACTTAAGACTGTGTGTGTGTTGCCATTGCTTGCTGGGGAGAGAGAGAACTGACTTAAGACTCTGTGTGTGTTGCCATTGCTTGCTGGGGAGAGAGAGAACTGACTTAAGACTGTGTGTTAATAGCCCTGCGGATTCACGTTAGCTCAGCGTGTAAGGACGTGCTGGACAAGTTCTGCGTTTTTGAACTGGAGTCACGTGGGCAGGTGGAAATGAAGGTACGTCACGTCACGTCACTGTATGACGTCATTATGGGAAGTGGGTGTGATCTTAATTAGTGACCGTTCTGCACTGATGACGTGACCATTGTACTTCAGTCCCCTGACAGTTAAGATGTAATTTTGTCAGTTTCATGCTGTTATCACGTGACTGTGATTAGCATGATGTAACGACGTGATTTCGTTATGCAAGTACTACCCCCGCCCCCCCCCCCCTCCCCCCAGCAGCCCCACCCCAACCTGCCTAGGGGAAATTGGTTGGGTCAAGCTATGTTTAGTTTTCAACAAGTTGAAGTTTCTCTCCTTGTTTATGCTGACAGCAAGGTGTCCTTTCAAAAGTACATTTTCCGCGAGCAGGCGTATTTTAATTTATTTATTTATTTATTTATTTATTTATTTATTCATTTATTATTACTTATTGATTTATAATCTACCGCAAATACATGAATGTTCTTATTTGCACAAAGAACGTCATCACTACAGCTATCATACAACACTGTTGTTGTTGTTGTTGATGTTGCTGTTGTTGCTTATTTCGAAGTCAGCGCAGTGTGTTGCGTTAAATCCAACGCATACGCAGCAATATGCGACTACAGCGATCCCTGGGAGACCAGGACAATAACCTGTTACACTGTATACGGCTCGTGTAACCCCGTCATTGAGGAGAACAAAAACTGACGACGATCCAACTCCAAGAGACACAGACCCACATGAGCCCCCGCAATTGCGGGGGCTCATGTGGGTCTAAGCCTCTTGAGGACACCACTTTATATCCATGTGCATTGAACGGCTAGTGTTGCTTGGCGTTGAATTAAGAAAGGTATCCGACCGCTTGATGGCTGTGTGTTGCAGGGGAAAGGCAGCATGCACACCTTCTGGTTGCTAGGGGAGCGCAGCGTTCAGGACAGTCCTGCTGGCACTCTCAACATTTTGTGATGTCGTCACAACCGGGAGTCGCTCTAAACATTGCGTGACGTCGCCACAACCAGTGGCACATTCTCAACATTTTGTGATGTCGTCACAACTCGGTGTCATTCTAAACATTTTCTGATGTCGCCACAACCGGGGAACACTCTAAACATTTTGTGATGCACCAGAAGAACAAAAAACAAAAAAAACAAAAACAAAAAAAGGGAGGGGGGGGGGCACTCCAAACATTTTGTGATACGTCACACCCAGGGGATACTCTAAACATTTTGTGATACACCACAAGCGGGGGAGGGGAGGGGGAAACGGGGGTGACATTGTGTGATGCATCATACCCGGGGGGGTGGGGGGGGGTGGGAGGGGGTAGGGGGCTCTAAACATTTTGTTATGCACCATAACCGGAGGAAGGGGGGGGGGGGAGACTCCGCCCAAACATTTTGTGATAAATCACACCCAGGGAGCACTCTTAACATTTCGTTATGCACCACAAACGGGATTGGGTTGGGGGGAGGGCTGACATTTTGTGGTGCACCACACCCGCGGGGCACACTATTGTGATGTCTCTAAGCACCTGTAATGTCGTCAACCCCGAGGGTCACTCCAAACATTTTGTCACATCCACCATAACCCGGGGGAGGGAGTAGGAACTTCAAACTTTTTGTGACGCATCGCAATCAGGGGATACACCAAACATTTTGAGATGCACCACAACCAGTTGGTGGTGGGGGTAGGGGGGAGGGGGACATTTTCAACATATCCTGGTGCATCACAACCGGGGGTCACTCTAAACATTTTATGATGCATCGCAACCAGGGGGAGGGGGGTGGGTGGGTGGTGCACTCTAAACATTTTGTGATATGTCTCAACCTGGGTCCACTCTAAACACTGTGTGGCTCTGGGCCCTCCAAACACGTGATGTCGGATGATGCAGGGATCCTCCAGACATTTTGTGATGCCAGAAGACATGGAGACCCTCGGGACATGTTGTTATACATATTCTACGTCACTTGGGAGACTGCGCGAACTTTGTATGGTGCCAGACACTACAGGGAGCCTTACAAACATTTTGCGATGTAGCATTTAGGGCGCCCTGCACAAATTATGTGACTGAGTGGCCTCCAGGGATGTTGTGATGCTGAGTTACACGAGGGAGACATTGTGCGACCCAGAGGCAGGGTACACTTTTGTGACAGAAGTCATTTGCGCAACTTGATAAATTATTGATGGAATTCGGGGAAATCTTTTGAAGGATTGGATGAAGCGCTTATGGACTTTTTCCGAGGGCAGAGAGACTTCGTGGGCGAACAAACTGAAAGGAGCTGAACTGATCAGTCAAGGCGAGAACCCAGAATGGGAAACGCGACATCGCTTGAAGTTCTTGATACTGACAGTGCACGCGCTTGTGACAATGCTCCCTCTAAGTCACATGACCTACTTAAACCCCTTCCCTGCCGAGAAAAAGTAACACTATCCAACTGCAAGAGGCATAGATCCTCATGAGCCCCCGCGACAGCGGGGGCTCATGAGGATCTATGCCTCTTGCTGAGACCAACGTGTAACCATTTTCTTGGATGGTTTTGGCTTTTGGTTGTTGAGTGAACTGCGATTTAAGAAATAGAAAATGGTGAATACTAACCAGTCACACCACGTTGTGAATTAGTCACTCGGCCGCTGTGCTGAAATCTGCAGGTATTATCGGCAGTAAATCCCACGTCTTTGGAAAGCCACATGTTCAATGTATTACGAATAAAATCTCGCTTTTCACAGAGATGGACTCGCTGTGTTTTGCCTTCGCAAAAGCCGCGGGATTGGCAACCGTGATGACGTAATTTAATTTGTAATTATACTTATGCTCACGATGAAATAGTATTTTATGACGTTGAAGACGTGAGGTTTGCAACGCTGACGATATTGACATTACGTTTAACGATTATGACGTCATGATGACGATGATTGTGCGACGATAATTGATGCTGATATGATCATGTGAGTAATAATGGATTTATGACGTAGTTTGTAATGACGATGACGTATTTTAATGATACTGACGATGGTGACAATCGTAGAGAAGAGAAAGATGTCTAATACAAAATGTTGTGATTCATCACATCTGTTTTAGTTGGAGACCATTGCACACTCAAATGCACGTCTGCTATCTGATGGCAAAAGCAAGTCAAATCATTGTTGTGGAAAGTAGGATTTTGTTTGCAAGACAAACACGCACATTTGAATGCAGTGCGTATCCTGCTTTTCACAAACTTACACTTACTCCTGTTGCCTTCAAAAAGCAGACGTCTTCCTGTAATGTACACCTGTGTTTCTCACGTCAAGGTATTGTTATCTGTTTCTGTCATTACGTTAACCATAGCGTGTCCCTAGCGGTTTTAGTCGCGATGATTCCTGTAGGATGTCAGGGTGGTGTTATTCCTGTAGGATGTCAGGGTGGTGTTATTCCTGTAGGATGTCAGGGTGTTGTTATTCCTGCAGGATGTCAGGGTGGTGTTATTCCTGTAGGATGTGAGGATGGTGTCCCTGTAGGATGTGAGGATGGTGTTATTCCTGTAGGATGTCAGAGTGGTGTTATTCCTGTAGGATGTCAGGGTGTTGTTATTCCTGTAGGATGTCAGGGTGGTGTTATTCCTGTAGGATGCTAGGGTGTTGCTATTCCTGTAGGATGTCAGGGTGGTGTTATTCCTGTAGGATGTCAGGGTGGTGTTATTCCTGTAGGATGTCAGGGTGGTGTCCCTGTAGGATGTCAGGGTGGTGTTTTTCATGTAGGATGTCAGGGTGGTGTTATTCTTGTAGGATGTCAGGGTGGTGTTATTCCTGTAGGATGTCAGGGTGGTGTTATTCCTGTAGAATGTCAGGGTGGTGTTATTCATGTAGGATGTCAAGGTGGTGTTATTCCTGTATGATGTCAGGGTGGTGTTATTCCTGTAGGATGTCAGGGTGGTGTTATTCCTGTAGGATGTCAGGGTGGTGTTATTCCTGTAGGACGTCAGGGTGGTGTTATTCCTGTAGGATGTCAGGGTGGTGTCCCTGTAGGAATCATGGCGACTAACACTGCTAGCGACACGCAAAGGGTTAACAACCTGTGGTCAGACCTCGCAATGTCATGCTGGTGTGTGTGTGTGCGTGCGTACGGCTCCCTGTCGGTCTGTTCGTGTGTGTGAGTAAATGTCTACTGTTTCCCGTGCGCGTGCATGTTAGTGTTTGTCGAATCTGTCTACAAGTGAGGATTCATAAGTCACCAGACATCCACAGAGTTTCAAAGTCCGGCTGCATCCACGCTGACTGTTTGGTAACGTGTGCATGTATACTGCGCAACAAGCTAGGGGATAGTGACGTTTCACTTTGAACTGTCAACCAGAGGGTGAGTCACGTCACGAGTTATTCAGACCACTGGTCTACCTGTTTACGACATTGGGTTTTTTTTTTGTGCAGGTCACGTGGTCAGATTTGGACGCCGTGAATATGGCGAGAATAAACCAACGAAGAAAGAAGCACTCTTAGAAAACACAGTTACAACACAATGTATTAATATTTCGGGTAAAACCACCTTTTTCAAGATAGACAAACAAGAATACACTTCGCTACTTGTGCTATCGTCATCAGTGCGCGTAGAAGTAACTTGTATTGTGGTTGCCTTTTCTAAGCGTGTTTCTCTCATCGTTGAGTTATTTTCTGCATTTTACACGTTTTGCAGTCACCTTTTGGTGTGGATTTTATGAATATGGCGTCCAACGCGTGTCCCAACTGCTGTTAAAGTTCATGAGGTGTGTCGACGAGGCATAACAAACACAAATGGTACTTTAAAAGAAACGAATGTGTTTTCTGGCCATCCCACTTTCTTTTCGAAGTGGCAAATGACTTTTATCCTAATGCTAAGTTGAGATCTTTTGCACGCGCACTTACTGTTTGCAGCACACCAGTCGAAAATGATGATTAATAACCTGTAATTTGCTGCTTAAATTATCTGAAAAAGACAACCAGTTTTGACACGTTCCACCCGGGGACCGAAATCTCTAAATTTTGAACTTGCCCTCTGAAGGACTGTATTACAATTCTAGAGACAGATCGAGCATGATAGTTCAAGGGGGGGTGCCAGAATAGCTTGGCGCCTATGGGCGCCAAGCTATTCGGGCACCACCCTTTAACTATCATGCTAGATCCATGTCTTGCTGTGGCATGTCGAGGCTGAATGAGCTAATATTTCACACGACAATCCAAAGCAAACTTGCAGCGGTTTTCACAGGAACATCATGCACGCGACTCTTGCCATAGGAACCCAATGCAATATTCATGGCTCCCAATCCGATCTCAGCATCTGCTACATTCGTGCACACTGTATGTACATGCGCATGCGTTGTGTCCAGGGTTACCGTACACGTTGCCTCTGTAACTAGCCAACCTGCTGCGTGACACGCACATGTTACATCAAGTACCGGGTTTGGCAGTGGCACCAGCCAACTGCTACTGGACATGCGGTTCAATTCCCAGTCTAATGATTCCACGGTCAGTCTTCAACCAGTCTTTGCTTTGTTAAGTGTTTCGGGGTGTTTTATTAATACTTTGGGTGTTGGTAGCGGTTATAGTCCCAATGGTTCCCACAGAAATGATCGCGGCTAAAACCACTAGCCACCCCGAAAGGGTTAGGCATTTCCATACGAACGTTTCTGTGTGTTTCTTGTCTATTTTCCCCGACAAGGCAGAAGACAGTCTACTTTAGTAAAAAAAAAAAAAAAAACAACAACAGTGATCTTTTATAGAACAAAACTCGCTTCCAAGATGCGTTTTTGTAGCTCGGTCACGTGGTACAGTTTGTGCTAAAGCGACTGGTCGTGTGACGTGGGGATGAAAACAATGGACTTTGTCGCTTACCTTCGCGGGGCCGCCCTATGCTGAGTCTGTTGGTTGAAGTTGTGATTGGCAAGACAATTCTCGACAAACGTTCTCGTATGTTTGTCTCAGTCACTTTAACTCTGTGTTCTACGTTGAGGACAGTGTTTGCGCTGGTGTACATGTCGCGTGTCAATGAGTTGCCACACGAACGTCACTCTCACTTTCTCGCATGCTCAGTCCGCAGGATACACGCGTCATTAGTTGCTACGTTGACCCATTCACAGTCATGACCTAGTGAACACGATACAACTGCAAGAGGCATGATTTCTCATCAGCTCACGCCGTCATGGGCTGATGATCATCTATGCCCGTTAACACAATCCAGCTGCAACAGACATAGATCATCATGAGCCCCCGCAGTGGCGGGGGCTCATCAGGATCTATGCCTCTTGTTGGCCCCATGTTGCGTCCCTGTTCCATGGACGACTGAGGCTGTTTGGCGTGAAGTTAACACATTTTTCAAGAACACATTTCTGCGACTGCTGGCAAAGAAGGGGTTAAAAATAGCACAGGAACACAACAGGAAATGATAAATAAAATCAAATAAACATAAAGGAAAAGAAGCAGAAAGAGGCCGCTGATGGGCTGATGATCATCTATGCACAATCCAGCTGCAACAGACATAGATCATCATGAGCCCCCGCAGTGGCGGGGGCTCATCAGGATCTATGCCTCTTGTTGGCCCCATGTTGCGTCCCTGTTCCATGGACGACTGAGGCTGTTTGGCGTGAAGTTAACACATTTTTCAAGAACACATTTCTGCGACTGCTGGCAAAGAAGGGGTTAAAAATAGCACAGGAACACAACAGGAAATGATAAATAAAATCAAATAAACATAAAGGAAAAGAAGCAGAAAGAGGCCGCTGATGGGCTGATGATCATCTATGCACAATCCAGCTGCAACAGACATAGATCATCATGAGCCCCCGCAGTGGCGGGGGCTCATGAGGATCTATGTCTCTTGTTGGCCCCATTTTGCGTCCATGTTCCATGGACGACTGAGGCTGATGATCATCTATGCCCGTTGACCCATTTATTAGATTGTGCAGGTGTTGCATGACGACTATGTAGCAGTTGCAGGGGATGTGACTGACCATGATAATTCAAGGATAGTGCCAGATTAGCTTGGCGCCTGAAGGCGAAAAAGCTAATCTGGCACTACCCTTGAATTGTCATGGTCAAGGCGACAAGCTAATCTGGCACTACCCTTGAATTATAATGATTAAGGCGCCAAGATAATCTGGCACTACCTTTGAATTATCATGGTCAAGGCGCCAAGCTAATATGGTACTACCCTTGAATTATGGTCAAGGCGACAAGCTAATCTGGCAGTACCCTTGAATTATCATGGTCAAGGAGCTAAGCTAATCTGGCACTACCCTTGAATTATCATGGTCAAAGAGCCAAGCTGATCTGGCACTACCCTTGAATTATCATGGTCAAGGAGCCAAGCTAATCTGGCACTACCCTTGCATTATCATGGTTAATCCATCTCCTGCTTTAGGGTCTGGGGGCTGAATGGGTTGGCGTTGTTAATGAAGATTTCACTGTGACCACATGGGTTGGCGTTATTAATGAAGGTTTCACTGGGGCCACATGGGTTGGCGTTATTAATGAAGATTTTACTGGGACCACATGGGTTGGCGTTATTAATGAAGGTTTCACTGGGGCCACATGGGTTGGCGTTATTAATGAAGATTTTACTGGGGCCACATGGGTTGGCGTTATTAATGAAGATTTTACTGGGGCCACATGGGTTGGCGTTATTAATGAAGATTTTACTGGGGCCACATGGGTTGGCGTTATTAATGAAGATTTTACTGGGGCCACATGGGTTGGCGTTATTAATGAAGATTTTACTGGGGCCACATGGGTTGGCGTTATTAATGAAGATTTTACTGGGGCCACATGGGTTGGCGTTATTAATGAAGATTTTACTGGGGCCACATGGGTTGGCGCTGGGGCCACTGGCAGAAAAGGGGTTAACGCGGCCATGAATGTAGCTACCCAGACTGTAGTGCGCGAGGCCGGGAATACCAAGGTCACTGTGTTTTCCACTCTCTCTTTGTCCCATTTTCAGTCACGTGACCCACGCTGCGTCTGCCTTCTGATCATCCGTCAGGCACCATAACTCGCGCTGTAATCATTCACTGATCTCCCTTGCCCACTGTCAAGTGACCTTCTGCACCACTGACCTTTGACCTCTGACATGTCGACTGTTGGCCGTGCACCGTTTGTCAGATTGTCTTTTGGGCCAGAACGAGGCTCCTTTACATAATTTTTGATCAACTGCATACTGCTCACACAGATTTAGGGGAAAACAATTTAAATGTGACTGTTGGCAAATCTAAAACTAAAAAACCCGGTAAGATGAGTGACGTCACAGATTAGCCGCGCCATTGGTATACATGTTCGCTAGCTGAATGATATTTATATATCGTTGTGTACCTGGGACACCTCGTACCTGTCATACAAATATCTGTCAGACAACAAGTTTCTGTCACTTAAAACAACGAGACATTCCCAGATAGCATTCCTACGTTTGAATAACTACGGCGTACGGTTAGCTCCTGCCTTAGTTTTACCTTACTTTTTTACGTTAGGAGTACGGAGACAATTATAAATTTGTAACGTTTGTATTCTAACGTATTTTAGGTAGGATTCAAACGTTAAAATCTAACGAGCAGAATGCCCTTACATTAACGTTAGAATACAAACCGTAGAGCAACGTAATTAGTCTAAGGTTAGATTGCAAACGTTTGATTAACGTTAGAATGAATATGTTAGACTAACGTTATATTAGCGGTACAATACAAATCTTAGACTAACGTAAATCAAATGAGAAAAAAAATACGTTAATGTTCGTACAAACACTTTGAGCCGGATGGAAAGCTAGCTGAAAATATTAGAAATAGATAGGATGTTCCATTTTTTCTTTTACTCTTCCCCGCGGTAGTGAAGGTTCAAAAACTAAAACATGATAGTTCAAGGGTGATGCCAGAATAGCTTGGCGCCTATGGGCGCCAAGCTATTCTGGCATCACCCTTGAACTATTATGCCATCTTCGTCTAATACTGTCAGCTAGCCAGCCTTCGATCCTGTCCATACTGTTTGTGCGAATATTAACTCATTATAGACGTGCCGCCTTTATTACAAATCCCATCTCCACTGTTTGAAAAGAGGTTGCCCATTATAGCGAGTGGGTGTGAAAACCTTGATCAACATGCATGTGGTAATCCGATGTAACATCTTCAAAATCTTCAAGCTGATCCACAGACACAAAACACAAACCGAACCAGGGACAGCACACACACAAAAAACAACTCTCTGACAAAAATGATCACTGTAGAGACGTGCGAACTTCATCGTAGTAGATCCATTTCAAGCTGGCTCAGGCTTACCATCCTAAGCAGCATCTTTGTCGCCGTTTCCAGTGACTTCTGCTGCCGAAATCTAGTTCTAACGAGCACTGTCAATTAGCTCAGCATTGAAAAATCAATCCTGGCTCAAGTGTAAGTGCCGACTAGCATGAGGCGATCAACATGCAGGGAAGGAGAGAAAGACAGAGGAAACAACATTCCGGTCATCCAGGATAATAAAAGCACACGCCTGAAAAGTAGTGGTAGTGTTGACAAAGAAACAGCCAGGCCGGAGATGATCTCGCAAACTTGTGACAGCGGACTGTTGTTACTGGTCCAGAAGACGGCGCTCGAGCAAATGAGATGACGTCACAAATCAAAGTACGTAGTAATGAAGTAAAACAAACGTGACGACAAAACAACTTTCAAAATGACGACGCTAACTTGAAAGAGTGTGCTTACTTGCGGAGCGCGTGGGGAAGGCGAGAGCGCCATTGAGTTTCCGACTCCCAGTTATGCAACATTTGCCCCTACTATTTCTTTAATTCTTATCGGCGCCGCAGAGCGCAGAGAAAAAAAAAAAAAACACGCGGAAAAAGACGGTTCAGACAAATTGTGAATCCGTTTATTTTGCAGAGAAAAGCACCAGATCGATTCTTGCCAATGGGCCGCCATTTTCTTTGCAGAAATTGCGAAGATTTCTCTCCCCTGAAACTTTCTCTCCCTTCAGATTTCCGACTTCAAAAACGCGACTTATGGTTAGTCTTTTAAGTTCCAATGACGTCACAGTACCGTTGGCACGAAGGTTTCTGCGGCAAATAACGCCAACCTAACGTTATATACAGTTTGTAACCACTACGTAACGTCGCTTTTTACTACGGTAAATAACGTCAAATTAAGGTTAGTTTGTAACGTTTCAATTGTAACCACTGCTTAACATGAAATTAACGTTTGCATGTTAACTCTTACCATGGTCTAATTATACTAACTATTTTCTAACGTTATTCACGTAGGCATGCTATCTGGGTTGTAGTCCACACCAGAGGGGATTCGAGCGTTGGTAGAGAACAAAAGACAAAACGCTTGATTGCTATTCAGAAATGGACATACTGTTAGTTTCCATTTAATGGCAGATACACACTAAGGGGAATTCCACAGTGCTGTACAGTTACTTCCCTTTTCCCCTTTTCGGCACCAAATCGTCCGCCAATGGCCGATCGTGAGAATTGTGGATTCTTCTCTCAGTTGCAATGTCAATATTCATGTTTTGTCAGCGGTTTATCTTCACCTGTTTCTATCATACACGTGTTAGGTATTCCTACCAGCAGAAGAATTGCTATCTAACATACTCTTTAATTAAAAACATTAAAGGTGCCACATTTCAACATGATGAGTTTGTGTGTGCTTTTGCTATTTTGCTAAATGGTGCAATGTCGTTTGCTCATCACACTGGATTTACAGCCGAGTGTGAATCACGCTAAAACACCCCAAGAGTGCATTTCACTGACGTCATGTCCTGTCGTTTGGTCATCAAACTAAAAGCGCTACTGATACTGCGTCACGTCAAAAGATCCTTTGAATGCATTTCACTGACGTCATGTCCTGTCGTTTGGTCATTATGATAGAAACTCTACTGAGAGTGCACTACGCTAAAACACTCCCAGAATGCACTTCACCGACGTCATGCTCAGGGATGACGGGACATTAAGCCATTTAGCCCTGACGCACAGTTGCAAGGGATGGATCGACCATAATAATTGAAGGGTAGTGCCAGATTAGCTTGGGGCCTGTCGGCGCCAAGCTAATCTGGCACTGCCATTGAATTATCATGGTCGATCCATCTCCTGCAACTGGTGCATAGTCTTTACGTGACGCCTCGAAAATTTGGGAAATATGGCCGTCTGGCTGAAGGAGTTAAGGTAGTTGAAACAAGGCGGACTAACAACGGTGGGAAACCTTTCCCCCCCCCCTTTTTCCCCCTCCCCCCCTTTCCACCCCCCCCCCCCACTATCCCCCACCCCCACCCCCACCCCAAGGTTTTCGTCTGTCGTCGTTGATGGCCGTGGCAGAATTTGTAAGTACGAACTAAAGAGAAAGGAATCAAACAAATGCAGACCGGAAATTGTTTCCATTCTTTTGTTTTATATCAACTATCATGAATGTACCATTTCACTGCCTTAACCACTTTACTGCCAAGAAAGGTTAAACACCACGCAACTACAAGAGGCATAGATCCTCATGAGCCCAGGCGGTTGTCTCAAGCATTTTGTGTCCACGTTCCTTTGGCGATCTTTGGCTTCATATTGACGGTGACTGACGATCTTTGGCTTCATATTGACGATGACTGACGCTCTTTGGCTTCATATTGACGATGACTGACGCTCTTTGGCTTCATATTGACGATGACGGACGCTCTTTGGCTTTATATTGACAATGACTGACGACTACTGACGATGACTGACGATCTTTGGCTTCATATTGATGATGACTGACGCTCTTTGGCTTCATATTGACGATGACTGACGCTCTTTGGCTTCATATTGACGATGACGGACGCTCTTTGGCTTCATATTGACGATGACTGATGCTCTTTGGCTTTATATTGGCAATGACTGACGACTACTGACGATGACTGACGCTCTTTGGCTTTATATTGACAATGACTGACGACTACTGACGATAACTGACGATCTTTGGCTTTATATTGACGATGACTGACGATCTTTGGCTTTATATTGATGATGACTGACGATCTTTGGCTTTATATTGACGATGACTGACGATCTTTGGCTTTACATTGTTGATGACTGACAATCTGTGGCTTTCTATTGACGATGACTGACGATCTTTGGATTTATATTGATGATGACTGACGATCTGTGGCTTTATATTGATGACGACTGACGATATTTGGCTTTTTATTGACGATGACTGATGATGAAAACACATTATCTCACCTTTTTGCAATGATTTGGTTAATCCCTTCAATGCGAGAAAAGGTGAACACGGCCCAGCTGTTAAAGACATAGATCCTCATGAGCCACCGCGACTGCGGGGACTCATGATTATCTATGCCTCTTTCTGAGACCAATTTGTATCAATATTTCTTGGACGGTTGTGGGTTTTGGTTGTAAATAAAATAAAAGTTATCAGAAACCAAAATGTCGGTCCAGTGGTAACGATCTGTGAAAGGACGTTTCCGGGCAAAATGAAGCACAACAGACCAAAAGACGTAGTTGACCAAAAGACGTAGTTGACCAAAAGACGTAGTTGAGGACACAACACTCGATGGAATCAATTAAATGTATGACTGAAATCAACTGCAGTCCTTTACTGTAACTCCATTTTCAATCGCATTTTGGACCCAGAAGTCTTGCATAATGTTTTCTAACACCTTGTCTCTGTTGTTTACTGTTGACAACACCTTGTTTCTGTTGTGTACTGTTGATAAAATATTGTCTGTGTTGTTTACTGTTGATACAATATTGACTGTGTTGTTTACTGTTGATAACGACTTGTCCGTGATGTGTACTTTTGATACAATGTTGACTGTGTTGTTTACTGTTGATATCACCTGTCTCTATTGTTCACTGTTGACAACACCCTGTCTCTGTTGTGTACTGTTCATACAATATTGTCTGTGTTGTTTACTGTTGACAAGACATTGTCTCTATTGTTTACTGTTGACAAGACCTTGTATTTGTTGTTGACTTTGACAACATCTCATATATATACTTGTCTTGTTGACCCTACTTTCGTGACGTAGTCATGACGTAAGCTGTGACAAAACTGCATGAAACAGTGTAGACAGAAACATGTTTTGTGATGACAAAGACAAACAGTTTAGTTTTACGCTCGAACTTTCAAAGCGTGTTTTTTGTTGTTGTTGGTGGTGGTGAGTTCTCTGCATTTAACTTTGAACAGTTTTGTGCTTGTACTGTCAAAGCGTGTGTTTTTTTTAATATCCCTGCGCATATTGTGAGAGCGGCCATGTTGTTTATACACTGCTACGGACAGCGCGTAATAAAACTGTCAACCACTCCTCTGTTCGTGTTCATGTTGTTACTGGTTTCACACACACACACACACACACACACACACACACACACACACACACACACACACACACACTCACACACACACACACACACACACACGCACACACACACACACACACACACACACACACACACACACACAGTACACGGTGACAGACACACTACACCCATACTCCTGTTCGCACGGTACAGATAAGCAATTATCACCTATCATCAAAGGCAGGATACATAGGAACATTAAGCGCCTAACATCATAGGCAGGATACATGGGAACATGAAGCGCCTAACATCACAGGCAGGATAAATGGGAACATTAAGCGCCTAACATCACAGGCAGGATACATGGGAACATTAAGCGTCTAACATCACAGGCAGGATACATGGGAACATTAAGCGCCTAACATCATAGGCAGGATACATGGAAACATTAAGCGCCTAACATCACAGGCAGGATACATGGGAACATTAAGCGCCTAACATCACAGGCAGGATACATGGGAACATTAAGCGCCTAACATCGCAGGCAGGATACATGGGAACATTAAGCGCCTAACATCACAGGCAGGATACATGGGAACATTAAGCGCCTAACATCACAGGCAGGATACATGGGAACATTAAGCGCCTAACATCACAGGCAGGATACATGGGAACATTAAGCGCCTATCATCACAGGCAGGATACATGGGAACATTAAGCGCCTAACATCACAGGCAGGATACATGGGAACATTAAGCGCCTAACATCACAGGCAGGATACATGGGAACATTAAGCGCCTAACATCATAGGCAGGATACATGGAAACATTAAGCGCCTAACATCACAGGCAGGATACATGGGAACATTAAGCGCCTAACATCACAGGCAGGATACATGGGAACATTAAGCGCCTAACATCACAGGCAGGATACATGGGAACATTAAGCGCCTAACATCATAGGCAGGATACATGGAAACATTAAGCGCCTAACATCACAGGCAGGATACATGGGAACATTAAGCGCCTAACATCACAGGCAGGATACATGGGAACATTAAGCGCCTATCATCACAGGCAGGATACATGGGAACATTAAGCGCCTAACATCACAGGCAGGATACATGGGAACATTAAGCGCCTAACATCACAGGCAGGATACATGGGAACATTAAGCGCCTAACATCATAGGCAGGATACATGGAAACATTAAGCGCCTAACATCACAGGCAGGATACATGGGAACATTAAGCGCCTAACATCACAGGCAGGATACATGGGAACATTAAGCGCCTAACATCACAGGCAGGATACATGGGAACATTAAGCGCCTATCATCACAGGCAGGATACATGGGAACATTAAGCGCCTAACATCACAGGCAGGATACATGGGAACATTAAGCGCCTAACATCACAGGCAGGGACAAGCTAGGGGAGTAATAAGCACCTACCATCTCCGAGTAGAAGAGGAAACTAATTGCATGAGGCAGTTACTAACCAAAATGTCGGTGAGATGACATGATGGGTTCTGAAGTGTATCAAGATTAAAATAGAAATTGACTGGCCAACAAGACGCCAGTAGTCAACAGAGTTTGGTGGGCGATAAAAAAGAACCTTCAAGTATAATCTGCTAGGTCAATCTAGTTTCCAGCTCCAGCGATGGCACATCAAGGTAAGGTCTAGGCTGGCACACAAGATTATCTTTAACATAATGGCAACGCCGCCATGCTGATCTGGTCTGTCTAATCGAACAGGGGGCTGGAATCCATCGATACTTATACTATCATTATGTATGCTGTCCGAAAGCCACGTTTCTGACATAGCAACAAAGTCATAGCAACAAGGTCATAGCAACAAGGTCATAGCAACAAGGTCCTAGCAACAAGGTCATAGTAACAAGGTCATAGCAACAACGTCATACTCTTTGATTTCACACATCAACCCATTCAGTCTTTCATTTTTTTTCCTGGCTATTGTCGTCTTTATACGGATGGGTCCAAGTCTGAGGATGGGAGAGTGGCTGCGGCTGCAGTGTCCTCTCGTCATCCTAGACGCCCATTTACGCTCCGCCTCACTGACCATTCCTCTGTATTTAGTGCAGAACTGCAGGCAATTCTGCTGGCACTCAAGCATGCGTATCAGTCTAGGGAAAGGAACTTCCTGATTCTGTCTGACTCTCTTTCTGCCATGCAGGCCCTTCAGGGAGCGGGAACAGACCACCCACTGCTGGTGCAGATTAGAGAGCTCTACGCAGACTTGATGAAGGACTATTATGACATCATTTTTATTTGGGTCCCAGGCCATGTGGGCATCGAAGGCAACAGAATCGCAGATTCTGCTGCCAACAGTGCCCGCAATGAACCTGTCCCTGACCCTAGGACCCAACAGCTATGGACGGCTGACTGACTCAGCGCGCTAAATAAGTTCACCGACAGCCTCGTTTTCAGCTGCAATCTGTTTTCACTTCCGGTTGCTAACGTTTCAATGACCGATGTCTTTGCTAGTGTTACGCGTCGTTTGAAAATCACGATTTTTGTGTCTTTATTTAGCAATCTGAATTTTTTTCTACGCATACATCGATAGGAAAATCAGTCGAGTTTATAACCCTGTGTTTAGATTTTTTGTCAGCCATTTCTGAAACCCCTAATTAATACCAGAGTCAACCACAGTGTGTTCCAAAATGAGTGACATTGACACTAGTAGTGACAGTCCCATAGCTTCGGTAGTTCCTAAATAAAGAGCAAGGAGGGCGCACAGTACAGGAGATTATTATTATCATATTATTTTCATATTTGTTTTGTAGTATAGGAGCGAAACACACACACACACACAGACAAATTGTAGTACAGTGAATTTTTTGTGGACAGATTATTTAGTTTTGGCACAAAAAAAAGCTTTTCTTTTGGAATTCTGTTTTGAAAACAGCCTGGGTTTGAGAAGGTTATGCTGATTCTGTAACCAGTGTGTTTGTTCATGTAAAGGCCTAATGTCAAACTGGGGATTTAGTTTTGGGATAGGTGTTTGTGTTATATTTCAAAATATGTGTAGGTAACGAGTATTACAAGTTGTTCTTTCGTAATGTGTGTGTGTGTTATATTGTGTGTGTGTGTGTGTGTATGTGCGTGTGTGTTGTATTGTGTGTGTGTGTGTGTGTGTGTATTTAATCAGTGTTAGGGTATTTTTTTACCTTTATTTATTGTTTTGCTTGGCACTGTATGGTTTTTGAATTGTTTTATTAGAGATATTATTAAGTATAGGTAAACATTGTTTTTATTACCAACATATTACTTTTTATATGTGTGTTAGTACTTAGAACTTTTAACGTTAAGCTACTTTTAAACATTGTTTGTTTATATTTTAGGTTTATATATAGGTTATTTCTTAATTATGCGTGTGAGTGTGTGTGCTTGTCTGTATTTGTATTTCTTTTAAAACATGTCTTTTCATATATATATAGACTATTTTTTATGATGTTTAACGTATTTTATCTCATAATGTTATCATATTGTTTAAATATTTTATCCTTGTGTGTGTATGCGTACGAGCGCTTAGAGCAAGCTATAAGTTTGGTTTTGCGCTTTATAAAATAAATTATTATTATTATTATTATTATTATTATTATTATTATTATGTCCAACTCCAAGTCCAGCAGTTCATCTTCAACCTGAAAATCAAAACAAATGGAAGTCATTTGAACTTCAACACAGCAAATAACACAGCAAAAGCATCGACACTGCTAATGCATCAACACAGCAAATACATCAACACAGCAAACACATCAACACAGCAAATACATCAACACAGCAAATGCATCAACACAGCATAACATAGCAAAAGCATCAACACAGCAAATGCATCAACACAGCAAATAACATAAAAGCATCAAAACACAGAAAAAGCAAATACCATCAACACAATAAAAGCAGATAACACAGAAGCAAATAACACAGCAAAAGCATCAAAACAGCAAGGTGAATAGCATCACCAATGCAAGGTTAATAGCATCAACACAGCAAGCAAACACGGGAAGGTCACCCACTCACATAGAAGAACAGTACACGGTCCAACGCGACGGGGATAATTCGGGATATTGCCGAACTTTATATAATTATGAATTATTCAGTTATTGCTGATTAGATTGCAACATACAGCAGCAATTTGTTTACACGAAATAAGAAATTGCCCTATCAACATCAAAGCCAAACAAGTTTTCATAACATTGGCGAATTCCCACGTGTCCAGATAGCCTGACCACAGTGCTTCGTTTTCTGTCTGAAGTGGAATGAATATATTTTTTTTTTAATGCTGTGTCAGTCTGGGATACCTGCAAATGTACTTAAGTTCTTACTTGATGGAATAAATCATAACTGTTTGAACAGTTTACTGTTTTACTTACCATGAGAATTCGCTCAACTGTAGCGTCCATTGCGGTAGCAGATGTACCGGAAGTAACTACAGCGGTCAGTCGCTTCGGTCAGGCTTCGGTAGACTCTGTTAGTGGCACAACGCGTGCGCGCTGAGTCAGTCAGCCGTCCAAGACTGTTAATAGTGATTTTAAACCTGTGATTAGTGCGTACCTAGCCCGCGAGTGGCAGTCCGAGTGGGACAAAGAGGAAGGGAACAAGCTGTATGAAGCTCTTCCTACGGTGTCCGACAGTCTACCTTTCCGCTGCGGAAGCCGCCGTGAGGAGACTATCCTTACTCGGCTCCACATCGGGCACACGTATGTTATGCACTCTTACTTACTTAGACAGGATGAGCGTCCATGGTGTTTTACCTGTGATGAGCAATTTTCTGTTCGACACTTTTTGCTGTATTGCGCCGATCTAATTGACACCAGATATAAACACTTCACAGCAGACTCCTTGAAGGTTTTGTTCCGGGATGTTCCCCCGGACAAAATCTTCAATTTATTGAGAGAATGCAATATTTTTAACAAGATCTGAGCATTCATAGACTATGTGAATTTTTTTTTATTTGCCCCTTTGAGAGTCTGTAGACGTTTCTTTTAAAGACATGTGCGACATTTTAGCCTGAGATTTTTAATCTGTATTTACATCTTGTCTTAAGACCTTGCTTTTAGTCTGGCTGACCAGCGTTTTACCCATCCCGCCGTGAGATGGCCTTAGTCGCCTGCTCGGCGTTAAACCCAAATAACTAACCTGACGCACTACAGCAGGAGATTGGTAGACCATAATTCAAGGGTTGTGCCAGATTAGCTTGGCGCATGGCACTGCCCTTGAATTATCATGGTCGACCCATCTCCTGCAAATGGTGCATAGTCATTAGATGACGCCACCAAAATTGGGAAATACGGCTGAATGAGTTAGAATATCCAGTTTATGGCGAAGATTTCTCACATTAACATCAATAACCGAAACATCGTTTGAGGCTGCGGTCTGCCTTGGGTCAGAATTGGCGTGTAGTGACTGGGCATAAGGCTGCGGTCTGCCTTGGGTCAGAATTGGCGTGTAGTGACTGGGCATACGGTTGCGGTCTGCCTTGGGTCAGAATTGGCGTGTAGTGACTGGGGATAAGGCTGCGGTCTGCCTTGGGTCAGAATTGGCGTGTAGTGACTGGGCATACGGCTGCGGTCTGCCTTGGGCCAGAATTGGCGTGTAGTGACTGGGCATAAGGCTGCGGTCTGCCTTGGGTCAGAATTGGCGTGTAGTGACTGGGCATAAGGCTGCGGTTTGCCTTGGGTCAGAATTGGCGTGTAGTGACTGGGGATAAGGCTGCGGTCTGCCTTGGGTCAGAATTGGCGTGTAGTGACTGGGCATAAGGCTGCGGTCTGCCTTGGGTCAGAATTGGCGTGTAGTGACTGGGCATAAGGCTGCAGTATGCCTTGGGTCAGAATTGGCGTGTAGTGACTGGGCATAAGGAGGATTAATCCAGTCACCAGAAGAATTATAGATATACTGACTTCCATTAAACACGCAAAAAGTTGTGTCGGGCGCTAGCAGTGTTTGTGTTGTTGTTGGTGGCGGCTTTGGTTTTATTTTAAATAACATCAGCAGGTTTGAGGTGGCCTTCGTTATTCATTGCTTTACCACAGACGGTAATCTCTTAACCCACTCAGTGTTACGTGCGTTATGCATGAGTTCCTTAGAATACTCATATCTGAAAAGTCTCTCCGATAATTGTTTGTTAAAGTTTTCAACAATTGCCTGAGATCTGTGGACGCCTGGTATACCTCGTCGTACTAGCAAGCCATGCTTTGCAAATAATTGATTAACTGCATCTTTGAATTCACTTCCGTCATCAACTTGCACAAGCCTAGGATATTTTAAAGGACCACAAATATAAATCAATGATAATGCTGCAGCTACGCTACTAATATATTTGTCAGTTAGAGGTTCGGCGTCCTTAAAACTCGACGCAATGTCCACAAATGTCAGTGTATACCTGTATCATTTTTTCCTGATATTTTCATGAGGAAGGAACAGGAGATACATTTGGTGTGTTTCATTAGGGGTGGTGTTCTTTAAGTGTGGTCTTATTATTTTTCTTGGGGCAAGTGAATATATCTGCCAAATAGCTTGCCTCTGCAGCCATTGTTTTACTTGCTCGAGAGTAATGGCTTCGCCTACAGCAGCAGACAATTTGTTTGTTGCAGTTTTTCCTTTCCAGTAGCCAATCGGGGAGTAATATATTTTTGATAGTTTAGCGTCAGTGCTTGTCATTTCTTCTAGCAAGAAAAGCTCCTGTGAATTAAACAAATGTAATGCAAACTAAAACAAACATTATTTCTCCATTTTTTTTTCTTCCGGGCTTGGTTGATAGTAGTTGCTAATCTTAGGTTGAGGTATGGGCATGTCTTCACCAGTAACAAGGTAGTATTCAGTTAGCCTAACTAGTCCGGCGGATTCGATTTCCGATCGTTTCCCCGCACTGGATCGAGAGGAGGTGGCATCGGTTTTGTCATCAGGTCAGCTCTTTTTTTAAACGTTTCTTTAAGACCACTTGAATTTACATCGATGGAGGCTGCCAAGCCATGTCCTTCCACAACGTGTCTGTGACTTTTTCTCGGATAAGATTAAGCACATCCGCTCTGAACTAGACTCGTGTTCATGTGATACCCCTACTTTCGGTGTGTATAATGGCCCTTCATTGTCTTTTTTTCGAGCCAGTGACTGAGCAGGAGATCCATGAACATATTATGAAGTCACCAACAAAGAGCTGTGTGCCCATGCCCACGTCCCTCATAAAACAGTGTATCGATGATCTCCTCCCACTGATTACCACAAGCAACAAACTTAAGCTTAACACTGACAAAACCGAAGTCATGCCTGCGCGCTGGCTCTCAGTCTCGCCTTAATCTGATTGACAGCGAGTTCGCAAACATTGGTGGCTGCAGCGTTCGCTTCCAGACCTGTGTCAAATATCTGGGTGTGAAGATTTATTCAAACACTCTCTACTGATGCATGATCATATCAGTAGCGTCTGCCGGGCTGGTTCCCTTGAGCTGCGCAGAATTTCTTCCCTCAGAACGTATCTCAACTGTAAATGGATTCATTACATCCAGGCTCGATTATTGCAATTCTGTACTGGCAGGTTTACCGGCAGATCAGATTTCACGCTTGCAGATGATTCAAAACAATGCTGCGCGTCTCATCTTGAAGAAACGAAAGAGAGACCACGTTACGCCTCTACTGAAGCAGCTGCACTGGCTGCCCTAAAATTCCGCTGCCAATACAAGATTGCAACTTTCGCCTATCGGCATTTTGACGGATATCTCCGGCCGTACCTTTCTGCCAAGCTGTCTGTTTATCAGCCATCACGCACCCTCCGTTCATCCAGTGAAAATCTTTTAAAAATCCCGAAGATTAACAACATAAAAACAGTCGGGGAGCGTTCTTTCATCTTTTTAGTCCCAAGGGTGTGGAACTCGCTGCCAATTGAAATGCGAAATCTGCCCACATTGTCACAGTTCCAAGTTCACTTAAAGACTTTTCTTTTCTGTCGGGCATCTAACACTTAGCTCACCTTTATCCAACTGTTGACTGACTGCCTTTTACTCTGATTCTAGAGGGAAGTGGATGTAAGCTGTTGGGAAGAGATGGGGTGGCTTAAAGTAGTGTATAATTGAGCGTGTGTCTGAGGGAGAGGGTGTGCTGTTGTGCATGCACAGCGAGTCCAGTGTTTTCCTGAAGAACAGCGCTATACAAGAACTATTTATTATTATTATTATTATTATTATTATTATTATTATTATTATTATTATTATTATTATTATTATTAGAGAACGGTTTGGATCTTTCATGATCACAATTTCCATATAATTTGACCCAAAAATGTAGTAATACATACACACATCTTTCTCGAGTTTAAATATGGTTGTCATGGCAACAGTATGAAGCTGAAACACAGTCTGTACAAATTAACATGTTCATCTTTCAAACAGCTGTGTTTCTGTAAAGCAACGCAATATACTGGTGTCAGTGAAGGGTCTGTGTTTGACAAGCGCAACTCAAGCACCTTGAACGTTTATTCCACAAACAAACAGATATACTTCAAGGGTAGTGCCAGATTAGCTTGGCGCCGACAGGCGCCAAGCTAATCTGGCACTGCCCTTGAAGTATTCTCTGTCAACGGTGAGGAATTGACCACCAGTGGCGCGCTTAGAGTTGTTATTATAAGATAAGCGCATTATAAATACCGTTATTATTATTATTATTATTATTATTATTATTATTATTATTATTATTATTATTATTACTCTTGATTTCGTTTTCTATTTACATGATGGACGCCCTGAAATCCATGTTAAAGATTCCAAATTGTTATTTCTCACAACCCCAAAATTTTTACTATTGGTTGCAACGGTAACATTAAGCAAAATCTTCGATGTCATAGGTGTGGAATTGTCTTCTATCACGATTTTTGTACCGCTGTGCCACATTTCAAAGCAATCTGTCCATAATGCATTATTCTGCCGTAAGAGATCGGACTATCGCGCGTGAGCCAAACAGTGTGATTGTGGTGACAGGGGAATTTACGCCCGCTTGATCTTCATTGTGGCGTGTTTCAGACTGACCTTGTCATTTTTCCAGTAAAACCAGTGCACACCGTTCTTGTAGGGACTGTTGAGATCAGCCTTGTAACAACCTACGTACCACCACGCGCTTTGATAGCTCACAGCACAGTTACTAGGCAATATGTCCCGGTCATGGTCCTTGGTGGAGAAAGGCCGGTTGTTGTGATGAGCCAAACTGTCCCCTGTGACAAAGTCAAAGTAAAAACTGCATTAGTGTTGGTTATTGACAGATGTGTCCCTATGACAATGTCAGAACTTCATTAGTGTTGGTTATTGACAGATGTGTCCCTGTGACAATGTCAGAACTGCATTAGTGTTGGTTATTGACAGATGTATCCCTGTGACAATGTCAGAGTAAAAACGGCATTAGTGTTGGTTATTGACAGATGTGTCCCTATGACAATGTCAGAACTTCATTAGTGTTGGTTATTGACAGATGTGTCCCTGTGACAATGTCAGAACTGCATTAGTGTTGGTTATTGACAGATGTATCCCTGTGACAATGTCAGAGTAAAAACTGCATTAGTGTTGGTTATTGACAGATGTGTCCATGTGACAACGTCAGAACTGCATTAGTGTTGGTTATTGACAGATGTGTCCCTGTGACAACGTCAGAACTGCATTAGTGATGGCTATTGACAGATGTGTCCATGTGACAACGTCAGAACTGCATTAGTGCTGGCTATTGACAGATGTGTCCATGTGACAATGTCAGAACTGCATTAGTGCTGGTTATTGACAGATGTGCATTAGTGTTGATTATTGACAGATGTGTCCCTGTGACAATGTCAGAGCAAGAACTGCATTAGTGTTGGTTATTGACAGATGTGTCCCTGTGACATTGTCAGAACTGCATTAGTGCTGGTTATTGACAGATGTGTCCCTGTGACAATGTCAGAACTGCATTAGTGCTGGTTATTGACAGATGTGCTTGTCGACAATTAACCTTTCATGGTTGAGGGAGGTCAGATTACCCATTATAAACCCGAAGCCGACGCCATGGGACAATACCTGATATAACTGTTGGACCTAGACGTCTGAACAGGGTCAATGTCTCCAAGCACTAGTCTCATTGAAGATTTTGTTCTCGTGTCTTAGTTAAGTCTGGAAACGACAATTGCCTTGGAAGAAAACTACCTGGAGTGCATTGATCAACAGAACCTTCCACGAGCACTGTGACATAGAAACTAAAGGTATGAAATACAGCGCACACATGAAACAGGACCTTTCACGACCAGAAACTATATGTATCTATCCTGGCTTGACTTCGCGAACGAAGATTTTATAGGGGTTGCCCACGACGTCTGCAGTCCTCCTCGTGGCTGCGGAGGCCAATCCGGGACAGGCAGGTTCGACCGCAGTGGCTGCAGAAGAAGGTCTGGCCAGGGTTTTGAGTTGCGGCATCTCTGTTTTTTCTCCTGAGCCGCTTGTCTTTAAGGCTAGCTCTGCGAGAGTCCTCAAAGGAGACGGCTGCCTTGTAAATGGTGGAGCGCCAGGTGTCACGGTCCGTAGCAAGCGAAGACCACTAGCGGTGGTCGATTTGGCAGGCACTAAGTGACTTCTTGAGACAGTTTTTGTATCTCTTCTTTGGTGCCCCTCTGTATCGGTGTCCAGTGGCGAGCTGGCCGAACAGGGTGATCTTGGGTAGGCGATGATCCTCCATCCTGGAGACATGCCCCGCCCAGCGGAGCTGCGTCATCAGCAGCAAGCCTCGATGCTCACAGTTTCCGCCTATTCAAGGACCTCGACGTTGGTGACATAGTCACTCCAGTGAATGCCCAGGATGGTACGCAGGCAGCGCTGGTGGAAGCGTTCGAGAAGTCGTAGTTGGCTGCGGTAGAGGGCCCAGGACTCGGAACCATACAGCAGGGTGGTGAGGACGACAGCTCTGTACACGCTGCTTGGTGCCTGTTTTCAGCTGTTGATTGAGTGTGCCACACCCGCTTGAATAGTCGCCCGAAAGCGCTGTTCGCTTTTGCCAGCCTGCTGTCAAGCTCCTTGTCCAGCTTGGCGTCCGACGTGATGATGCAGCCAAGGTAAGTAAACTGGTGCACTGACTTTAGTTCAGACTCGCCGATGGTGATGTGGGGAGGGCGATGCTCTCCCGTGGGTGCCGGCTGATGAAGGACCTCTGTCTTTTTCAGACTGACCTCGAGTCCAAAGAGCTGGGCAGCATCTGCGAAGCAGGACATGATGCGCTGCAGTGCTCTCTGTGTGTACAACGAGGGCAGCGTCATCAGCAAAAAGCAGCTCACGAATCAGTTGGTGTAGGGTTTTGGTGTGGGCCTGCAGTCGTCTGAGGTTGAACAGGCTGCCATCGAGACTATACCTGATGTACACTGCATCGTCATCATCGAGGTCCACTGTGGCCCACATCAACATCATGCTAAAAAGGATGGTGAAGAGGGTCGGTGCCAACACGCAGCCCTGCTTTGCACCGTTGAGAATAAGGAATGGTTCTGAGAGGTCATTGTTGAGTCTGACCTGGCCTTGCTGGTCCTCGTGTAGCTGGACGATCATGCTTATGAACTTTGGTGGACAGCCAAGTCGCTCCAGGATCTGCCACATGCCTTGCCTGCTCACAGTGTCGAACGCTTTTGTTAGGTCAACAAACGTTATGTACAGCCCTTTGTTCTGCTCGCGGCACTTCTCCTGAAGCTGTCCAAGCACAAAGACCATGTCGGTGGTGCTCCTGTTGGCTCTGAAGCCACATTGGCCCTCTGGGAGGTGGTCTTCAGCGATGACAGGTACCAGCCGCTTCAAGAGCAGCCCTGCAAGAATTTTCCCGGCAATGGACAGCAGGGTAATTCCACGATAGTTGGAGCAGTCAGACTTCTCGCCTTTGTTTTTGTACAGGGTGATGACGACTGCATCACGGAGATCCTTTGGTAGTGTTCCTTCCTCCCAGCAGCATAGGAATGACAATGACAATGACAATGATTCTTTATTTTACAACGGTGAAAGTTTTGGTGAAACCATTTTTCGAACTTGCCGTTGCTAATCTACTTTACATAAAATGCACAAATCACAAAATACTATCATTAAATTGGGAAAACAATAAATATATAACTAACAAAAAATGGAAATATAAAGTTTAAAAAAAGAAGAAGAAATCATTGAAGAAGTAGAAATAAACATAGAAAATCTCACACATACACACAATTGTAAAGGTATAAATCTCCATACATACATTCATAAACACAAGCACGAGCACAAAACACACACACACACACACACACACACACACACACACACACACACACACACACACACACACACACACACACACACACACAATACGTGCAGCATTAGCATCTTCAGCGCTGAGAGGTCGTGGAACTTGTTGTGCAGTGCTGGGCCTCCATGTTTCCAGATCTCTGGCGGTATTCCATCAATGCCTGCTGCTTTGCCACTCTTGAGCTGGTGGATGGCTATGAGAGTCTCTTCAGCGGTGGGCGGTTCGTCCAATTCAACCTTTATTGGGAGGTGTGGGATTTGGAAGATGACTGCTTCTTGAACAGTGCGCTCAGCGCTGAAGAGGCTCTGAAAGTACTCCACCAGCGGTTCAAGATGGAGGTATTATCTGTGAGCAATGCCTGTCCATTAGCGCTTCGCAGGGACTCTGTACCAGGTGCCTGGGGCCATACACTGCTTTCAGTGCTTCGTAGAAGCCCCTGTAGTCACCGTTGTCAGCGCAGAGCTGGGTTCTCTGTGCGAGTCTGGTCCACCACTCGTTCTGGAGGTCTCTGAGCTTGCGCTGGAGACTGCTGCAGACGAGGCGGAAGGCAGACTTCTTCACAGGGCATGAAGGCTGGGCTAGGTGGGCCTGATGGGCGGCTCTTTGTTTTTTTTTTTTGGTTTTTTTTGCTATGATTTCATGGATCTCTACATCATTTTCGTTTTGGACCGAACAAGGGCCCGGTACAGTCGAAGTAGGACAATGCGGTCTGCACCCCAGTCAGTAAGACCAACGACACGAAGAATGTCGAGGGCCTTCTGACAAGAGGTTCTAAAGTAGCTAACATGGTTGCAGAAGGTTGATCTTTTGTCAAAGATGACCCCCCCAAAACTTTGCCTCTTCGGCCACTTTAATTGGCACTCCAGCAATGCTCAGGCTAGGTTCTGGAAAAAAACATTCGTCTGGTTAGTAAAGTGCACACAGACTGTCTTGGAGGGCGAGAACCGGAATCCGTTGAGAGACACCCACCCCTGGATGCGATCAACGCACAGCTGCAAGCGCCTCTCCAGGGACGCAAGACCTCGACCTCGTGCACACAAAGCAAAGTCGTCCACAAACAAAGAGCATTCAGAATCATCCTTGACGGCCTTTACAATGTTATTTATTTTATGCTAAATAAAACAGGAGACAAAATGCTGCCCCGCGGGACACCCATCTCCTTTTCAAAGGAGTCGGAGAGGGTGGAGCCCACACGGACGTGGAACGACCGGTTAGACACAAAATTGTAAATAAAAACGGGCAGGTGCCCTTTAAAACCCATGTCCGACAAATCAGACATTATACCATACTTCCAGGTAGTGTCATATGCCTTTTCAAGATCAAAGAAAATTGCATAGACATGCTTCTTGTTGACAAAAGCATCTCGGATAAAAGACTCAAAGTGGACTAGATGGTCAGTTGTACTACGGAAGCGCCGGAAACCGCAGTGGATGTCTGTGATGAAACCCTGTGACTCAAGATGCCACACCAGTCGGGCGTTGACCAAGCGTTCGATAGATTTACATAACATGAAGTCAAAGCTATTGGCCGGTAGTTGCCCTGGTCGGAAGGATCCTTACCCGACTTGGGGATTGGCACAACTACAGCCTGGCGCCAAGATGGCGTAAAATGACTGGTTATTCAGATATGGTTAAAGGCATTGAGAAGTACAAGCAGTGAATCCTCAGGCAGATGTGTTAGGAGCTGATAATGGACGGCTTCTAATCCAGCAGCAGTCAGTACATTTCTGCATGGCTTGCTGCAATCTGAAAACGTAAAAGGGGCATTATAGTCTTCCGAGTTTTCCGATATAAAATCACAAGTACAAAACTCTGGCTTCTCCTTCTCTCTCTGGAAGAAAGGTGAATAATGCTCTGTTGAAGAATTATGGGAAATGGTGGAGGCAAGCAAATTGGCCACAGCCTTTTTATCCGTGACCAAACTGGCACCATATCTAAGATGGCCGACAGAAGCCGAGCCACCCCTGCCCCTAATTCTTCGAACAGCCTTCCAGACTTTTTGGGATGGAGTCATAGAAGATAAAAATGAGACGAAGCGTCTCCAGGAAGCACGGCGTTCACGTTTAAAAATGTAACGGGCTTTTGCCCGCTGTCTTTTAAATGTTAAAATATTCGCTTGCGACGGATTACGAAAAGCACGTCGCTGAGCAGATTTGCGCATTTTTTTTTAGCCTTGCGGCACTCTTCATTGAACCATGGTACTCTCGGCTTCCGAGGGTTAGGTTAGGTTATTTGGGTTTAACGCCGAGCAGGCGACTAAGGCCAACTCACGGCGGTGCTTTCGAGGGAGTGATGTGGAAGTTCTAGGGATGGTTTCACCTTTACGTCCAACAAAATAGAAGTAAAACAAAAAACAGGTTCTTTAGCTGACATGACCACCTCCTCTGTAAGACGAGACTGAGAGAGGGAGGCAAACAGAGGCCAGTTAGCTTTTTTGCTTTCTTGAGATTCCAGCGCCCCACCGGCGAATCCTCCCCACAGCTGACGGATGACAGGACTACTGGAAAGTGGTCTCTACCACACAGGTCGTCGTGTACCTTCCAGTCAAAGTCCAGCGTGAGAGAAGGGTCACACACAGTGAGGTCTAGAACAGAACTAGATCCTGAACCTGAGTTAGAGTATGTAGGTGAGCCATCATTAAAGACACATAGGTTAAGTTGAGAAAAAACCTCTTCTAACATCTGACCTCTGCCATCATAGTGGTCACTACCCCAAAGGTGAGCGTGATCGTTAAAATCTCCCATGAGAATAAAGGGAGGGGGCAGTTGATCTACTAAGTTAAAAATATCATTACTACAGACCCGCAGGGATGGTGGCAGGTAAATACTGCATATGGTTATGGTCTTCTTCAAGGTTACCCGAGCTGCGACAGCCTGCAGACAGGTGTCGATGCTAACGGGGCTACAAAAAATTTGGCTACTAATGAGAAGAGCCACTCCACCCGAGCGCCTCTCCGAATCAGAGCCTTTATGTATAACGTTAAAACCATTAAAGGACACAGGGTCAGAAGTCTTCAGTTAAGTCTCCTGAAGAGATATTACTGAGGGGTTATAGAACTTGACTAAAAGACGTAATTCCTCAAAGTTATCTTGAAAACCACGACAATTCCACTGAAGCAGAGAGTACATGATTATGTCTTATCTGGGGGTGAGGAGTTTTTTCCCCCTTTTTCCTTTGCCTTGGAAGGAGTTGAAGAAACAGAGGGGGGCCTCCCGGGCCTCCTCTGGTTCTTCGGAGATGAAGGGGGTGGAGCTGCCGCAGCATCGGCAACGACAACTTCCACTCCCTCCATCTTCTCCTCCAATGCAGCATATGTGTTTTGAAGAGGGACATCAGTGTTCCCCTTCTGGGCCCGTGCGCACAGCGGTCCCATAATATATTTCTTAGACCTCTGGTCCTGGGCAGAGTTGCTGCCGCTAGAGTTAGCGGCCTTAGAAGGCTGACCAGAGCCAGAAGCCTTTGGCGTTGACAAACTAGTAGGTTTGGGTGGGGGCTGAGGCTTAGGGGAAACAGAAGGCGGCACTACCGGACCGGCAGTGTCCGCCTTCTGCGTTCCCTGGTTCCTTGTCACCACCGGAGGAGGTGTGTGTGTGTGTGTGTGTGTGTGTGTGTGTGTGTGTGTGTGTGTGTGTGTGTGTGTGTGTGTGTGTGAGTGTGTGTGTGTGTGTGTGTGAGTGTGTGTAACGATTGTGGTTGTGTTGTTCTGTGAGAGCGTGCATGCATAAATCGTAGGAAACGATCCGATGTTTATTTGAGCTATCATGATTACGAATCACGTACCTTTTCAGTAAGTTTCACTATCGTTCACGCTTAGTGCAGAATCGATTATCTTTTGACACACGGAGTTTAATCCCGAAGAATCTAGAAACTGCGCGAGTAATCACTGGCACCATTGTTTTCTGTGCGCGTGAAGTGGGCGGTTACTATGCATTAGGCTGAATCTTGAAACTTCCGGATGATTCGGGGAGGTCGTGACCTGTCTAGTGTGCTCATGCGTGAAGTCATGACACGCAGGGATTTCCCAATATAGGGGCTGAAAATAGCAGCCATATTTTTGTAGATTATTCCGGTGTAAGTTTTACTCTTTAATAATAATGAGTTTTAGTTACGTAGTTTGTTTTGATTGGTTGTGTTGTACGATTTTGCTCGATTGTTCTGGAAAACATACCACTATAAAAGATCGTACTAGAAAGCGCGGGTCGTAAATTGTTCGGTTGTAGAATTAAATTGTAACAGCGTGGTACATTGTTCAGTTGTAGAATTGTGATGTAACAGCGTCGGTACAGTGTTCAGTTGTATAATTGCAGTGTATCGAAAAGCACATTGACATTGAGAGAGCGCTACGCAAGATATCGTGCTTCATTGTCAGTGACGGAGTTATGCAGTGAATGGTGATGTACATTGTATGAGAGACGCATTGTGTCAAAGTGTGGACATTTTGCAGAGAAGACATTGTTGGTGCATTTGTGAACGTATTTTGTGGAGATCGCATCGCTGTAATAAAATATTGTTGGAACTGTTACTCCAGTATTGTCTACATCCTTAAGCCACGTGTGACGGATTGCAGCTGAATGAAGTTTATTTGAAAGAACCTTACGTGCGTGCCGTCTGGTGTGATATCATACTACGACCACGATCCTACCACGTAACAGTGTGTGTGTGTGTGTGTTTGTGTGTGTGTGTGTATGTGTGTGTGTGTGTGTGTGTGTGTGTGTGTGTGTGTGTGTGTGTGTGTGTGTGTATGCGAGCATGTGTGTGTTCGTGGTCTGTAGTGTGTGTGTGTGTGTGTGTGTGTGTGTGTGTGTGTGTGTGTGTGTGTGTGTGTGTGTGTGTGTGTTGATTTTTTTTCTTCTTCTTCCCCTGTAGTTTGTAGCAAGGACAAGAATGAAAAAAGGCCTGCGCACCTATTCTTTTATCCTTGGAAAATAAAGTTTCATTTCATTTCATTTATCTCTCTCTCGTCTCTCTCTCTCTCTCTCTCTCTCTCTCTCTCTCTCTCTCTCTCTCTCTCTCTCTCTCTCTCTCTCTCTCTCTCTCTCTCTCTCTCTCTCTCTCTTAAGCTATTTAACGAATACAAAAAACAACGTAACCGTGTCAAGTCTATGGTACGCAGGGCTCAAAAGTCTCTCTTTGAACGAATGATTAAAGAAGACAGAGATACTGCCGCACTCTGGCGCGCAGTTAATCTCATCACCCGAGGTAACAGCAAGAAATCGTCAGCCATTCCTTCTAGTATTACTGCAGACATCTTTAACAAACATTTTTTGTCTGTTGCCGAGTCAATCATACCCTCAAGCGGAAAAACGTCTTACACATGCCCGGAGTCCCTGCTTAACTTCTGTAAGCAGAAGACTAAGGACAAACCCCCCTTCTCTATACCGCCTCTAGCTGTGTATGAAGTAGGAAAACTGATCGGGTCACTGAAAAACAAAAAATCATCGGGACCTGACGAGATCAGTCCTAAAATCCTGAAACTGTCCCTTCCCTATACAGTAGAATAGTTAACGTATATTTATAACTTATGCATCCAACAAAATATATTTCCATCAGAACTGAAGCAAGCCAAGGTTATCCCTTTGCCTAAATCAAAAGATCTGTCTGATGTTAATAACTATAGACCCATCTCAATATTATCCAGCCTTTCCAAACCTCTTGAAAGACACGTACACAAACACCTTTATCAATATTTGGAGAGTCGTAGTCTATTGCACGTATTTCAGTCCGGCTTTCGCCCCAAGCATTCTTGCCACACGGCACTAACAAGACTTATTGATGCGTGGCTAGCATCCATAAATAACTCCCAAATAACTGGGTCGATCTTTATTGATTTTAAGAAAGCTTTTGACCTTGTAAATCATAACATTCTTTTGTCAAAACTTCAAGCATATCTTTGCAATGCAGGTGCTGTCTCATTGTTCACTTCATATTTAAGCGGAAGGAAGCAAAGAGTACTGTTAAATGGATCCTACTCCTCGTATGGTCACGTCAAAAGCGGCGTGCCTCAGGGCTCTGTCCTCGGGCCATTGCTGTTCTGCATATTTATCAATGACCTTCCACTACATATTAGTTGCCGCGATATTTCTTGTGACATGTTTGCTGATGACTGCACACTACACACTCCTCACAAAAATGTAGCTGCAATTAACACGCGTCTGCAGGAAAGCCTGCGCGAGGTCACCGACTGGTGTCATTCCAACTCCATGTCCCTGAATCCGTCAAAAACAGAATGCATGGTTATAACCACACGTCAAAAGCACCAGCTATGCCCGCTCTCTCTTAGTCTGTCTATAAACGGCAGCCCAATTGAGCAAGTATCACACCACCGCCTCTTGGGGGTCACTATAGATGATCAGTTTAAATGGCAACTGCATATTAATAATGTGTGCAAAAGAGTTTCCAGAAGCCTGTATATGTTGTCAAAATTGAAAACAATTACTGACACAGATACGCGTCTTCTTTTCTACAATGCTCATGTCAAGTCGCACATAGACTATGCATCAACAGTGTGGGATGGTTCTAGTGATGTACATTTGAAGAGGCTGAACTCCCTACATAGGAGAGCTGCTAAGCTTATATTTCCCGATCCCGAACTCTCAACTGACGAAAAGCTTAAAACTTTAAAAATTCTCCCTCTATCCCAGCACTTTCAGTTCAATAAAGGTGTATTGATGTACAAGCTGTACAAGCAATCATGTCCACTGTACTTGAGTTCTTTTTTCTCAGAACGGACATCTGTAGCTTCTAGACATGGACAACAATTCAAAGTACCCCTGCCGCGTATTGATTTATTCAAAACCAGCTTGTCATTCTCGGGAAGTTCATTCTGGAATTCTATTCCTGCAGAAATTAGAAACGCAAAGACGCTCACCTCATATAGGGACAGCCTCTTCAAACACCTAGAATCTCTGACGTAATCAAATCATTACAGTATTGGGATAACTTACACGTGTGTTCAGATGTGTACATGTGCGTGCTTGTGTGTGTGTGTGTGTGTATGTATGTGTGTGTGTATGTGTGTGTATGTGTGCGAGAGAGAGAGAGAGAGAGAGAGAGAGAGAGAGAGAGAGAGAGAGAGAGAGAGAGAGAGAGAGAGAGAGAGAGAGAGAGAGAGAAAGAGAGAGAGAGTCCCTTTTTCCCATAGCCGTACCATAATATTTGAATGCCAAAGAGTACCTTTGAATACTGCATCTACTGTGTATAATGTTTTTGCCTTCATATGTGTGTGCTCGATATGTTGGGCGCGCGCTCGCGTATGTGTGTGTGTGTGTGTGTGTGTGTGTGTACTGTATGTGTGACTCTGTGTGTGTGTGTGTGTGCGCGTGCGTGCATGCTGTGTGTGTGTGTATGTGTGTGTGTGTGTCGGCGTGAGATAGAGAGAGAGAGAGAGAGGGGGGGGGGGAGAGATAGCACCTGCATTCATATTTGCCCTTGCTGTATGAACTTTAATGTACTTAATGATTCTTTGTTTATTGCTTTACTTTGTATTTTTACTCATTTTATACTTTTGTGCGTACGCGTATGCGGGTAGGTATGTCTGGAGTGCGTGTCCGAGAGCGTGTGTTTGTTTTTGTGCGTATGTGCCTGAGTGCGTGCGTGTGTAAGTGTGTGTGTGTGTGTGTGTGTGTGTGAGTGTTCGTGCGTGTGTGCATGCGTACTGAATTGCGGTGTACATGTGTGTGTGTGTGTGTGTGTGTGTGCGTGCGTGCATGCGCGGGTTGCGATGTGCATGCGTGCGTACCTGAGTGCGTGTGTGGGTATGTGTGTGTGTATGTGCGTGGTGCGTGCGTGCGTGAGCGAATGTAGCAGTGCATGCAGCAGTGTGTGGTATGTGTATGTTTACATGTCTATGTCACTTATGTAGTAGATGTAGCAACGGCAAGTTTGAAAACTGGTCCTGTTACCAATAACTTCTACCGTTGGAAAATAAAGGTTCATTGTTCATTGTTCATTGTTCATTGTTCATTGTTCTCTCTCTCTCTCTCTCTCTCTCTCTCTCTCTCTCTCTCTCTCTCTCTCTCTCTCTCTCTCTCTCTCTCTCTCTCTCTCTCTCTCTCTCTCTCTCTCTCTCCTGCACATTTGAAGACTCTAGCCACACTTGGAATCTAAAACGAAACTTTTCGATTACCTGATGAGCCAAACACAACAAACACTGGGCATTTAAACAAACCCTGATAGTTGATGCTTCCATGTAATATAATTATGCATTTATCTATATTGTTTGTGTGTGTGTGTGTGTGTGTGTGTGTGTGTGTGTGTGTGTGTGTGTGTGTGTGTGTGTGTGTGTATGGTATAAGATGAATGTTAAGTGTTATTATTATTTTGTGTCATTTTTTTTATTTTATTTTTTTATTTTATTGTTGCATGAAATAATATGTGTAAATATAATTCTTTATTATTATTAGTATCTTTTAATCTATTTTATGTTGTAGATGTTAGCAACGGCAAGTTTGTAAAATGACGATTTGTTTCTGTCAAAACATTTTACCGTTGATAAATAAAGTTTCATCATCATCATCATCATCATCATCATCATCATCATCATCTCTCTCTCTCTCTCTCTCTCTCTCTCTCTCTCTCTCTCTCTCTCTCTCTCTCTCTCTCTCTCTCTCTCTTATACATCCGCGCATCTCTAAGAGGCATAGATCCTTATGTGCCCATAGGGCGCATGAACATCTTTGCTTCTTGAGGATGTTTGCAGAGTGCGCATGCACTCACGCACACGGACACGCATACACACACATCGACGCGCTTTCAGAAGAGCATGCAGGTGTACTTAGTATAGCATGTAGCTAGGTAAAGTCAACCTACTTTCACACAAATTATAGCAAGACTGAAATTGTACCGTGAAATTCTAGTTTTGTCACCATTTTCTCAATTCTTGAAGCGAAAGCAAAACTCATATCACGCTAAATATAAAATTACGTAAAAACAAACAAACAAAAAAAATACGTCATGACAAATGACGTTTGACAAAGCATTGACACATATGCGCGCATCTCCAAGAGGCATAGATCCTCAAGTGCCCGGAGAGCGCATAAACATATATGCCTCTTAAGGATGTTTGCAGCGCGTGCATGCACGCACGCACACGAAAACGCACACGCATACACACACATCAACGCGCTTTCAGAAGGGCATGCAGGTGTACTTAGTATAGCATGTAGCTAGGTAAAGTCAACCTGATTTCACACAAATTATAGCAAGACTAAAATTGTACCGTGAAATTTTAGTTTTGTCACCATTTTCCCAAGTCTGGACTCGAAAGCGAATCTAAAAACAATGTGTTAAATATAAAATTACGTAAAACCAAAAATATGCGTCATGACAAATGACGTTTAATAAACCAATGACTCGTATGCATTGCGCGAGCCCCTTATAATGTGCACTATGACGCTTTGGCACATCTGCGAGACCTTTTGAAAAGGAGATTTTTCAACATCAGAATCAAGTCAAAGACAAAAGGTAGAGACCATTGACACAAAGACAGCTCTCGTATATAGAAGGGACTTTGTGGGTTATGGTTTATCCAATCTTGTGTTACGTGGTGGGGTTGTTGTCGTAGTATGATAAACACACCAGACGCACGCACGTAAGGTTCTTTTAAATAACCCTCATTCAGCTGCAATCCTTCAAACGTGGCTTAAGGATGTAGACAATACTGGAGAAACAGTTCCAACAATATTTTAATTCAGCGATGCGATCTCCACACAATGCAGTTCCAAACTCACAACCACTGATACATTGTCTCTTCTGCAATGTCCACGCTCTGATACAAAATTCCTTATACACAGCGTCTCACACAATGTACACCCAACACGGTCCACGTACCTACGCTAACTGTGTCTCTACAACTGACAAATGCAAGACAATGTACGCATGAGCTTCCTAGCACGATCCTTTCATAATAACAGGCTTTCCAGAAAGATCGCGGAAATTCGTATAACACAACCAATCAGAACAAAATACGCAATTAAAACTCCTAAATATCAATGAATAAACATTTCACTGGAATATTCTGTGAGAATCTGGCTGCTATATACAACCCTTATGTTGGAAAAATACCGGCGCGCTACGACGTCACACAAAAGTAGGCCAGGCAGGTCACGACCTTGCCCGGTATATTTGGAAAACACGCGATTAGTGCACTAGTACTGAACGCTAAGCTACGCGCGCGCAGTAAACAAATGAATACTCGAGCTGCTTCTAGACTCTTCGTGACTCAACTCCGTGCGGCAACAGATAATCAACACCGCACTATTCGTAAACGAAAGTGAAATTCACTGAAAAGGTACGTGATTCGTAAACATGATAGCTCAAATAAATATCGGATCGTTTCCTACGATCAATATGCATGACCGTTCTCACAAAACAACACAACCACAATCGTAACATCTTGTTTAAGTCTCCTAAGCGTTTTCTCAATAAATACAACGAATAATGACGTCATGTGCTCGGGGACCGCCGGAGCGAGCCGAAGACAAGTCGCGATGTAACAGCCTTCGCAAGAACACAAATCCATGAGCCACTTTTACACTCAAATTATAAGTGCAGAGTAATGAATACAGCGCTAACATTAACTAGAACCGTTAAAACCACTTTCACATAAAACTACAGTTTTAAAATAGAGCGCAGACATTAAATACAATCTTTCAAGACCATTTTACACAGAAACTGCGTGTGTAGTGTCATGAACACAGTGCGCACATTAAATAGATTGGTTGGTTGTACATTGCTTAACGTCCCGACAGCAACAAGACTTACTCAGGACGTGCCTACATTATTGTGAAAAAAAAAAAAGAATATTGAATGTATGTCGCCAGCCGGTCTAATACGTTAAATAAACCTAAGACCATTTAGCAACACACATCCAATATCAAGAGCTACAGGCAGTGCAGACAGTAGGGAGAGTTTAAGAAAGGATTGGTTGGTTGCAGGTTGCTTAACGTCCCGACAGCAACAAGACTTTCTCAGGACGTGCCTGCATTGCTCGTGAAAAAAATACTAAACAGAATATTGACTGTATGTCGCCAGCCGGTTTAATACGCTAAATAAACCTAAGACCATTTAGCAACACACATCCAATATCATGAGCTACAGGCAGCGCATACGGTAGGGTGAGTTTTAAAAAAGGAAAATACAGATGAATGGACCAAGGGTAGACAGAAAATGCCCCGGAAGATGGGAAAACCCACTCTGTGGGGCTGATCAGGGTGACCCTGGGAACTAAAAAGTAGTTAACCCCACCCAAGTCCTCCAGGGCAGACCCGGGTGGGGGCCATTAAATATTACCTTTCACGCCCTTATACACAGAAGCTACAGGTGTAGTGTCATGAATACAGCGCACATCAACGGAGTCATCGATGTCAGCAAAATGTCCCAGCCCGACCTCGTGGAACACTTTGCAGAGGCCTTTCAGAAGGAACTTGAAACCTCACAGCTCTGTGAGTCTGACTTTGCCACAGAGAAGTGGGAAACCCTGCAGGACACCATGCACCGCACAGCCATGTACCAGAAGATCCAGCAAATCGGAGTTTCAGAGGCATTTGTGCCTCTGGACCCTCGATTTCATGTTGATGAGACCACAGGTCGTTAAAATTGGTGGAAATGTGTCATCCACCCTCACTTTATCCACGTGCACGCCTCAGGGGTGCGTGCTCTCCCCTATGCTCTACTCCCTGTTTACTTATGACTGTGCTTCATGCCATGCCAGTATTAAAGTTCTGAAATTTGCAGATGACACAACAGTGGAAGGGTGCATTACAAACTCAGACGAATCCGCTTACCTTAGCCAGGTTGAGACTCAAATTAGTTGGTGTAATAACAACAACCTTGAACTGAACTCTGGCAAAACAAAGGAAATGACTGTGGACTTTAGAAAAAAACAGTCCCCTCCCTCTCCCCCTCTTGTGATCAATAGTGAAATCATTGAAACAGTCCAGAACTTTAAGTTTCTTGGCACTACCCTGTCATGTGACTTGAAGTGGGAGGAAAACACTCGCCTCATCGTCCAAAAAAGCACAGCAGCGCTTGTTCTTCCTGCGACGTCTGAAAAGTTTCGGTTTCGGTGCCCACATGTTGATGCAATTCTACCGAGCTGTGATTGAGAGCGTGCTCACCTTTTCGATCAAGGTTTGGTATGGTTCCATCACGGCCAAAGAGAAAATCAGACTGAGTAGTGTGGTCAAGACCGCTTCAAAAATCATAGGCAGAGATCTTCCTAGCCTGGACTCACTGTACCAGCAGCGTCTCTTACGTAGAGCAAGTCTTATCTCCAGTGATTCCACCCACCCCGGCAATGAGCTTTTCCAAATTTTACCATCAGGGCGCAGGTACAGGTCCATCAGTACCAGGACCAGCAGATTCCGCAACAGTTTGTTCCCTCTGGCTGTTCACGCTCTCTCTGATCAACCGGACTAATTGGAGAGAGCGCGAGTGGCGAGTAAGAACGAATGTGTACAGTCAGTTTTTAACTGAATCAGATGTTACTCTGTGAGAGTGTGTGTGTGTGTGTGTGTGTGTGTGTGTGTGTGTGTGTGTGTGTGTGTGTGTGTGTGTGTGTGTGTGTGTGTGTGTGTGTTTAGTCTTAGTAACTGACATCAAGACAAATTCCAATGTTTTTATTGTTTTGTACATGGACAGATATGGCAATAAACTATCTTATCTTATCTTATCTTTGGGAAGAGGACTTCGAAGACGCAAGACTGGTACGAGGCCAAGTCGACCGAGATGTCCCCCATCATCGTAGCCAAGCGAACTGCCCTTACTGAGTACAAACGGTCGCCCAGCAAAAGAAACCTGCCGGTTCTCAGGGCTACCAGGAGCAAGGTCAAGCAGACTGCCAAGCATTGCGCCAACGAGTACTGGGCGGAGCTCAGTGAGAACATCCAGATAGCAGCTGTTACAGTAACATCAAAGGAATGTACGACGGCATCAAGAAGGCATTAGGACCAACCCAAAACAAGACGCCCCCCCCCCCCCTCAAATCCTCCACCGGGGAAATTATTACGGACAAAGGCTAGCAGCTGAAGCCGATGGGTGAAACACTATTCTGACATCTACTCCAGACAGAACGTCGTGACCCCCATCAGCTCTTGACGCCATCGAGTGCCTGCCTGTAATACATGAGCTAGATGCAGTGCCAACAATAGAGGAGCTCAGAAAGCCATTGACAGCTTGGCTTCAGGCAAAGCCCCAGGCAACGATCCGATCCCCCTGGATTTGATCAAGAACTGCAAGGCCACCCTCCTTCTCCTCTTGCATGAGGTCCTACCCCAGTGCTGGCAGGAAGGAGAGGTACCACAAGACATGAGGGATGCTAAGATCACCACCCTCTACAGAACAAGGTCGAGGGAAGCGACTGTAACAACTACAGGGGCATATCCCTTCTCAGCATTGTCGGCAAAGTCTTTGCCTGGGTCATCTTGATCCGTTTGCAGACGCTGGCAGAACGTATCCATCCCGAGTCACTGTGTGGCTTCCGAGCTAAGTGGTCAACGGTAGACATGATCTTCTCCCTCCATCAACTCCAGGAGAAGTACAGGGAACAACACATGCCTCTCTATGTCGCTTTTATTGACCTCACGATAGCCTTCGACCTGGTCAGTAGAGACGGCCTGTTCAAGATCCTCTCAAAGATTGGATGCCCGCCCAATGTACAGAGTATGATAGAATCCTGCCACACCAACATGAAGGGCACAGTGCATTTCAACGGCAGCACATCCGAACCCTGTGACGTATGCAGCGGAGTCAAACAAGGCTGCGTCCTAGCCCCTACTCTCGTTGAGATCCTCTTCGCTGTCCCGCTCAAACAAGCTTTTAGTAATGCAACAGAAGTAATCTACCTGCGAACCAGATCAGATGTCAGGCTTTTCAACATTGTCCGCCTCAAAGCCAAGACAAGGATACGCAAAGCCCTCATCAGGAACATGCTTTCCGCTGACGATGCGGCTGTTTCGACCCATACCCTGCAGGAACTGCAGTCACTAATGGACCGATTCTCCCAGGCTTGCAAGGGCTTTGGACTGACTATCAGTCTAAAGAAGACGAACGTTCTTGGACAGGACACAGAGACAACGCCATTCATCACCATTGACTTCGACGTGGTACACCAGTTCACGTACCTTGTGTCCACCCTCACCGATAACCTCTCTCTGGACATCGAGATCGACAATAGGATCGGGAAGGCTGCCGCAACTCTTGCACGCCTCACAACTCGAATGTGGACAAATTCCAAGCTGACTGTGAAAACAAAGATGGCTGTGTACTACGCCTGCGTCATCAGCGCACTGCCGTACGGCAGTGAGACATGGACCACATATGCCAGACAGGAGAGAAGACCTGAGAAGCATCCGCAGTATCCTGGGCATATCTTGAGAAGATAGAGTGGCCAACACCGAAGTCCTGTCCCGCGCTTGCCCTTCCAGTGTGTACACCCTGCTCAGACAACGCAGACTGCGCTCATCGCATGGAGGATGGCCGTATCCCAAAAGACATCCTGTGCGGAGAACTGGCAGCTGGGAGAAGAAACACTGGTCGCCCCAAGCTACGATTTGTAGATGTCTGCAAGATGGACATGAGAGCACTGGACATTGACACTGGGTCCTGGGAACGCCTTGCGGATGACCGTGCAAAGTGAAGAAGTATCTCCACCAACTCTTCAACTCAGGGGAAGAGATGTCGAAAGCAGCAGCAGACAAGCGGGCATGCAGAAAGGAGTGCAACAACTCCATCAGACCAGCGACCACGTACATTTGTGATCTTTGCAGCAGGGACTGCCACTCCCGCATTGGCCTCTACAGTCACAAAAGATGCTGCTTCAAATCCAGCTGAGCAGGCAATCAGATCAGAACAACTGGGATGCATTATCTATGGTCGATTCAGACCGACATAGGCCCATTGATAGTGTCATGAATACAGTGTACACATTAAATATTATCTTTCACGCCCTTATACACAGAAGCTACAGGTGTAGTGTCGTGAATGCAGCGCACACATTAGCAGGCGGCTAACTCCACAATAATACAGATCCTAGCTATAGGGGAGGTAAGCGTTGGTAGATACAAGGCACATATTCAACGCTGGACAAATAAACAGTTATGTCCCTTGCCCCCGCACATTCCCAAATCGCCAGCCGACGACAAATACATGGCACGTGGTTCGTTAGTTAGTTGTATGTAACGCCAATCAGACAGCTGAGGTCATCTCATGGCGGCCAGTTCATCATCATGTGTGTGTAGTGAGAAGCCGATTTGAACACGTAAGTGGTCAAGGGCACTAACTCTTTGTTTGTCCAACGTCCAGTGATTTCCCTTAGTGTCTACACGTTATCTACCAACGCTGCCTTCACCTATGGTCTGCAGACAACTGTGCGTCCAAACGAAACAGGAGTTGTCACTCTTGGATCCCGGGTTGTACACACCTGCCGTGCCGGAGTAGCCTGTAACAGAGAGGCGGTACATATCCCCAGGTCCATTAATGAAGAAATCGCTGTACTCGGCGTATGCTGTCTGTTCAGCAAAGTCTCGCAGTTCCACGCGCAGCTTGTATTTCCCAGACATGGTGAGTTGGTGAATCTTCTTCAGACCTGTCGTCAGAAAGTTGTTCATATCATTCTTCATGAAGCCTGGATGGCTTAAGTGTTGGTGGGAGTGCTGGGTGTTGTCAATACACACAGGCTGTCAACTGATGTCTTTGTGAAGTGTTGATGAGAGTATTGGATATTGTCAATGTGAAGTGTTGGTAAGAGTAATTTGTCAAAGTGAAGTGCAGGATGTTTCAATGTGAAGTGTTGGTGAGGGTGCTGGATTTTGTCAAAGTGTTGCAGTGTTGGTGAGAGTGCTGGATGCTGTCAATTTGAAGTGTCAGTGAGAGTGTAGTTGTCAATGTGAAGTGTTGGTGAGAGTGATTTGTCAATGTGAAGTGCAGGATGTTGCAATGTGAAGTGTTGGTGAGAGTGCTCAATGTTGTCAATGTGAAGTGTTGGTGAGAGTGTTGTTGTCAATGTGAAGTGTTGGTGAGAGTGTTGTTGTCAATGTGAAGTGCAGGATGTTGCAATGTGAAGTGTTGGTGAGAGTGCTCAATGTTGTCAATGTGAAGTGTTGGTGAGAGTGTTGTTGTCAATGTGAAGTGTTGGTGAGAGTGTTGTTGTCAATGTGAAGTGCAGGATGTTGCAATGTGAAGTGTTGGTGAGAGTGCTCAATGTTGTCAATGGGAAGTGTTGGTGAGAGTGTTGTTGTCAATGTAAAGTGTTGTTGAAAGTGATGAATGTTGTTTTTGTTGTCAATGTGAAGTGCTGGTGATAATTCTGGATGTTGTCAATGTGAAGTGTTTATGTGAGTGTTGGTGTCATTGTGAAGCGTTGTTGATAGTGCAAAATGATGCCAATGTGAAATGTTGGTGAGCGTGATGTACTTTGATTATTTTAACTCCTACTTTCATTATCTTGTAATGATTGTACTCTTTATTTATGCTTATCTTTCTGGAAAAAGTACTTGGAGTTTTTAAGTCCCTCTCAGTTGTTGATAGCGAGAGACAGATCGCGTGTCTGAAAATAACAGCGTGATGTGAGCCGCCTGCACGTTTATCCATGTGTATGCGGAGTGTGAGATGTGAGTGTGTGAATGTGAGTGACATGTGAGTGTGTGAATGTGAGTGAGATGTGAGTGTGTGAATGTGAGTAAGATGTAAGTGTGTGAATGTGAGCTCTGGCGCAGCATCCCGCGACCGGAACAGGTGACGTAATATTTCATAAATCACAGAAACTCTAGCCCCCACAGCAGTATCAATTTTCTACAGACATTGTTAAATTCACGTTTACCATACATTTTAAAATAACGTTGTCTGATTTGCATCCCCTGAAGCCTGCGTTACATTCTACCTGATAAATGCTATAATGAATTTGTGGTGACAAAGCCATTTATATTACACAACAAATCCCAAAAATGCCAAAACATTCACAGAGAGAGAGAGAGAGAGAGAGAGAGAGAGAGGAGAGGGGGAGAGAAGGCCATTACCTAGCCAAAACTCGCCCCTGAGATCACCAAAGCCGTCCTCATATTCCCGCCAACCTCTGTAGAAATCCACACTGCCGTTAATACGACGCTGTATGGTCTGAAAGACACAAAGCCGGCGGTGGGTACATGGAGTTATTTCGCGCGGGAACTAGAATCACAACAAATTCCTTTTAGAACTAAACTTTTCTTCACCAGTGACTGATGCAATAATCATTTGGTTTGTGATACAAGAAGCAGTGTGGATACAAACGGCGGCAACAGCAATAACAACACACATACACCGTCAACAGCAATAACAACAAACATACACCATCAACAGCAATAACAACAAACATACACAGTCAACAGCAATAACAACAAACATACACCATCAACAGCAATAACAACACACATACACCATCAACAGCAATAACAACAAACATACACCAGTCAACAGCAATAACAACAAACATACACCATCAACAGCAATAACAACACACATACACCATCAACAGCAATAACAACAAACATACACAGTCAACAGCAATAACAACAAACATACACCATCAACAGCAATAACAACACACATACACCATCAACAGCAATAACAACAAACATACACAGTCAACAGCAATAACAACAAACATACACCATCAACAGCAATAACAACACACATACACAGTCAACAGCAATAACAACAAACATACACCGTCAACAGCAATAACAACAAACATACACCATCAACAGCAATAACAACACACATACACCATCAACAGCAATAACAACAAACATACACAGTCAACAGCAATAACAACAAACATACACCATCAACAGCAATAATAACACACATACACAGTCAACAGCAATAACAACAAACATACACCATCAACAGCAATAACAACAAACATACACCATCAACAGCAATAACAACAAACATACACCATCAACAGCAATAACAACAAACATACACAGTCAACAGCAATAACAACAAACATACACCATCAACAGCAATAACAACACACATACACCATCAACAGCAATAACAACAAACATACACCATCAACAGCAATAACAACACACATACACCATCAACAGCAATAACAACAACACAATACACCATCAACAGCAATAACAACACACATACACCATCAACAGCAATAACAACAAACATACACCGTCAACAGCAATAACAACAAACATACACCATCAACAGCAATAACAACACACATACACCATCAACAGCAATAACAACAAACATACACAGTCAACAGCAATAACAACAAACATACACCGTCAACAGCAATAACAACAAACATACACCATCAACAGCAATAACAACACACATACACCATCAACAGCAATAACAACAAACATACACAGTCAACAGCAATAACAACAAACATACACCATCAACAGCAATAACAACACACATACACAGTCAACAGCAATAACAACAAACATACACCATCAACAGCAATAACAACACACATACACCATCAACAGCAATAACAACACACATACACCATCAACAGCAATAACAACAAACATACACCATCAACAGCAATAACAACAAACATACACAGTCAACAGCAATAACAACAAACATACACCATCAACAGCAATAACAACACACATACACCATCAACAGCAATAACAACAAACATACACAGTCAACAGCAATAACAACAAACATACACCATCAACAGCAATAACAACACACATACACAGTCAACAGCAATAACAACAAACATACACCGTCAACAGCAATAACAACAAACATACACCATCAACAGCAATAACAACACACATACACCATCAACAGCAATAACAACAAACATACACCATCAACAGCAATAACAACAAACATACACCATCAACAGCAATAACAACAAACATACACCATCAACAGCAATAACAACAAACATACACAGTCAACAGCAATAACAACAAACATACACCATCAACAGCAATAACAACAACACACATACACCATCAACAGCAATAACAACAAACATACACCATCAACAGCAATAACAACAAACATACACCATCAACAGCAATAACAACAAACATACACAGTCAACAGCAATAACAACAAACATACACCATCAACAGCAATAACAACACACATACACAGTCAACAGCAATAACAACAAACATACACCATCAACAGCAATAACAACAAACATACACCATCAACAGCAATAACAACAAACATACACAGTCAACAGCAATAACAACAAACATACACCATCAACAGCAATAACAACAAACATACACCATCAACAGCAATAACAACAAACATACACAGTCAACAGCAATAACAACAAACATACACCATCAACAGCAATAACAACAAACATACACCATCAACAGCAATAACAACAAACATACACCATCAACAGCAATAACAACACACATACACAGTCAACAGCAATAACAACAAACATACACCATCAACAGCAATAACAACACACATACACAGTCAACAGCAATAACAACAAACATACACCATCAACAGCAATAACAACAAACATACACCATCAACAGCAATAACAACAAACATACACAGTCAACAGCAATAACAACAAACATACACCATCAACAGCAATAACAACACACATACACAGTCAACAGCAATAACAACAAACATACACCATCAACAGCAATAACAACAAACATACACAGTCAACAGCAATAACAACAAACATACACAGTCAACAGCAATAACAACAAACATACACCATCAACAGCAATAACAACACACATACACTGTCAACAGCAATAACAACAAACATACACCGTCAACAGCAATAACAACAAACATACACCATCAACAGCAATAACAACAAACATATACCGTCAACAGCAATAACAACAAACATACACCATCAACAGCAATAACAACAAACATACACCATCAACAGCAATAACAACAAACATACACCATCAACAGCAATAACAACACACATACACCGTCAACAGCAATAACAACACACATACACAGTCAACAGCAATAACAACACACATACACCATCAACAGCAATAACAACATACACCATCAACAGCAATAACAACAAATATACACAGTCAACAGCAATAACAACAAACGTACACAGTCAACAGCAATAAAACAAACATACACCGTCAACAGCAATAACAACACACATACACCGTCAACAGCAATAACAACAAACATACACCGTCAACAGCAATAACAACCCACATACATCGTCAACAGCAATAACAACAAACATACACCAACAGCAATAACAACAAATATACACAGTCAACAGCAATAACAACAAACGTACACAGTCAACAGCAATAACAACAAACATACACCGTCAACAGCAATAACAACAAACATACACCGTCAACAAAACAGACCGTAAACAGAACACTCGATCCTTCACTGAACTGGAAACTGCAAAAGACTCAAAACCCCCCGATCCCCGTAGCTAGCGTGACTCAGCATGTTCTTTTCCACTTGCAGGACCAGTTCATATCCGCGTTACGTAACTTAATGGGGGTCACTGGGCGTTGAATGTGGCCTAGTTTCCATGTGTCACCGAGTGCTTATCAGACATGGTTAAACGTTGGTCAGTGTTAGCATGTTGGGTTTAATACAGGGTTGGTACACGAAGCACGGTATACTCAATAAGGCGGGACCAGGTTAATATGGTTATTCCACATTTGTTGACACTATTGATTGTATAGGGGCTGAGGAGAGGCAGCGCGAGTGGATGGGACGAGATAATTAACTCATTGGAAACGTGCCACATCAACTCCGCGTATCCGGAAGAGGTACGTCTCCAAGGAGTTAAAGCTGAGACTCAGTCGTTTTGTCCCGTCCCGCACGTGTTTTGAAAATGCCCAGCCAAGGCCCTGAGCTGACACACTGCGTTTGCGGAGTTTGATTGTCATCAGCCGGGGGTCCGTATAAGGCGCGCATCATTGGGGCCAATCTAGTGCACATCGTGGAGACAACATCAGATACACTGAATTCCGGCAGCTTTACTTAACTCATTCTACCCCAAGACCGAAATCCCCAAATTGTGCCTTTGCCCTCTGAAGACTGCATTGCAGTGAGGACACAGATCGACCATGATTGTTCAAGGGTGATGCCAGAATAGCTTGGCGCCCATAGGCGCCAAGCTATTCTGGCATCACCCTTGAACTATCACGGACGATTCTTATCTTGCTGTGGTTGGTCTGGGGTATAATGAGTTAAGGAGACACAGGAACTCATCCTGCAGCAGACGATACTGACAAATAACCAGCCGGAACATTAGAGCCACACTGCCTGCATCAGTATTCCGTCAAGGCCCCGCTACACGGGCCCTGTTTTGAGGCCGATTCCCGATCAGTTTTCGAATCGGTAGGTGATCGGGCCGGACTAAAAAAACGTGTGCACTGCCACACATTTCCCGACTTGTTTAGCCGACCGGTTTGAACCGAAGATCAAAGTCGTACCTGTTCTGCAAAATGACTGCTAGTTTTGACAGTGATGATGATGTGCTTGCATTATCAGCAGTTTTGCATCATATTCGAGAAGAGGCGTGCGAAACATCACCACGGCGGTGGTACTGATCACAACAGGCGTGTTCCACCATTTGCAAACTGTGAAACGACGTGCTTTGCGAGACGCGCTCTGATTGGTTGAAGCTTACAACCGGGGCCGAATCGGATCGGGAAAATAGAGCAGGTTCTAGACACCCGATTCCCAGCCGTTTGGGACCGGATCGGATAATTGACGTCATCCGATCGCAATCTGATTGGAATCGGCTTCAAAATCGGGGCACAACCGGCTCGTGTGGCGGGGCCTTAACAGCAGTTGTCACAGCCCTAGTCCGCAGGTGCACACGGAGTATGGCGGTGAAATGTATCATCCAGTTCTTTGTCAGTATCATCTGCTACAGAATACGTTCGTGTGTAGGCCTACGTAAAGCTGATAGGGGTTAACGTGTGACTGCAGTGAATCTCACGTTCTGTGTGCAGTGGCCGATATGCTTGCGTGCCCAGAGCTGACAGAGTTGAAACTCCACCAACTTAGTGAGCGTTGTAACCGACATGTCGGCAATGTATAGCCCTAGCAGGGTCCAAAAACACGTACGGGACAGAACAAAACGACTGAACCTCAGCTGTAAAGTGCTAAAGTGGTTGTTGTTCATTATGTTTGCCCGCTATGCCAGGGTCCTGCAGGCAGCATTGACCAAGGCAGCACCATGCGAGTCAAGACATAACTGATGATCACTAGGCGAAAGATGGAAATCGATTATGTAAGCTGCCCATTACATCTCCAGATAAAGGAGATGTAATAATAAATTGAAATTGGTCACTTGCGATTAAAAGAGTCCTTAGTTACGCAGAACTATAAAAGTGTTCTGTTCGTTGTCTTGCATTGGCTGGCTCCTGACATCACGCTCACCATCATGTCGTTGTCTTGCCTTGGCTCTCTCCTGACATCTCGCCGACCGCCATCATGTCGTTGTCATGCCTTGGCTGGCTCCTGACATTACGCTCACCATCATGTCGTTGTCTTGCCTTGGCTGGCTCCTGACATTACGCTCACCATCATGTCGTTGTCTTGCCTTGGCTCTCTCCTGACATTTCGCCGACCGCCATCATGTCGTCGAACCTTCGCACGGTTGTTTTTGGTGAGCAGAACTTATTTGTCATTTTAACTGTGTACCTCTCTTCTTTACGCCGATGGATGCTTGATGTGAGATTTTTCCTGCCTTATAAGTCGTGATGTACTTTAATTGTTTGCGTTAAATGTTGTCTGCTGACAATGAGGACTCGTGATTGCTGACAATGATGAGCGTTACTGAGCGTTGACTGTAGCCTAGTTTCCCTGCTTTGTGTCTGCTGACAATGATGAGCGTTGCTGAGCGTTGACTGTAGCCTAGTTTCTCTGGTTCGTGTCTGCTAACAATGATGAGCGTTGCTGAGCGTTGACTGTAGTCTAGTTTCCATGGTTCGTGTCTGCTGACAATGATGGGCGTTGCTGAGCGTTGACTGTAGTCTTGTTTCCCTGATTCGTGTCTGCTGACAATGATGGGCGTTGCTGAGCGTTGACTGTAGTCTTGTTTCCCTGGTTCGTGTCTGCTGACAATTATGGGCGTTGCTGAGCGTTGACTGTAGTCTAGTTTCCATTGTTCGTGTCTGCTGACAATGACGGGCGTTGCTTAGCGTTGATTGTAGCCTAGTTTCCATGGTTCGTGTCTGCTGACAATGATGGGCGTTGCTGAGCGTTGACTGTAGCCTAGTTTCTATGGTTCGTGTCTGCTGACGATGGGCGTTGCTGAGCGTTGACTGTAGTCTAGTTTCCCTGGTTCGTGTCTGCTGACAATGATCAGCGTTGCTGAGCGTTGACTGTAGTCTAGTTTCCTGGTTCGTGTCTGCTGACAATGATGGTCGTTGCTGAGCGTTGACTGTAGTCTAGTTTCCCTGGTTCGTGTCTGCTGACAATGATGAGCGTTGCTCAGCGTTGACTGTAGCCTAGTTTCCATGAGGGTCAAGGGGTCTCTGCCTGACTCATAGGGTGGGGCCCCAGGGGACAAGTTGCGCTGGTGGTGCGGGTAGGCGGGAACTCTTACAGCGTCTCCCCCTGGATACCCCTAGTCTAGGGCCTCTTGGCCTTTGTGATGCACCCTCGTGTGTAATCCTTCCGGACTAGAATAGGATCCCTCTATCCCAAGACCGCCCGTGCGTGGTCCCCGGCCACATCCTCTCCGAGGTGACCCCAGCAACTGGGCAGGACTTGCCCCCAGGCTGAACACGGCGTATGTAGATGAGAGAACCTCGAAAATAAATCATCATTGTCCTGTTGCATTGCAGGCCTGGCCGTTTGGCTGCGGAAAGGCTAATGGAGGAAAACCCTGACATCAAAGCCCCCGTGTCTCCGGGGAAGGTTTTTGAGCCAGAGAATAAAACAAGGACAGTCTGATATAAAACCTACGACCCGAGGACCTCGATGCCACCGTCCCAGCTTGCTAGGCCATGGCAGACGAACCAAGGGTTTAAAAGGTGGGGCCAGTACTGCGCACACTGCACTCCACCAAAAAGCTCCACCGCGCAGGTTTTAGGAAACGTCCACGGACCATGACACCGACCATTCCAAGTCCTGTAGCGATGGGCGAGGGGCGAAACGGCAGGTGAAAGATGTCACTGGAAGCCGCCGTCTCAAACCTGCATGCAGGCGGTTCAGGATATTGGTCGCCTGATGTTGACCTGGGGATGACAACGTCACTCGGCACACCCTGAACGACCAAGCGGCCTTCTCTAGGGACAGCACTGCTTGCTCCACACGGAGAGGGGCCTAGAAAAGGTGGCCTAACCAAAGCTCGTCCCCTTGCAACCCCAGTTGGCTAGCTGCAGTCAACGGGCATCTTCTCCTGCGGTGAGAAAACAAGAAAAAACAACGGATCCACTCTCATGACGACCACGACCGGACTCAACGTAGCATGCTGGAACATCCGAACCTTCTCGACACAGCAGACAGCAGACGCCCTGAACGTCGCTCCGCCCTCATTGCTCATGAATTGCAGAGATTAAACATCGACATCGCCGCGAACAGCGAAGTATGCCTCCCGGACGAAGGCAACCTCCAAGAACTTGGCGCTGGCTACACCCTCTACTGGTCAGGCAGGCCTGCATCAGAAAGACGGCTCTCAGGCGTGGGCTTCATGGTCAAGACCTCCATTGCGACTAAGCTGGAAAACCTACCAACCGGTCACTCAGACCGCATCATGTGCTTGCGCCTCCCACTGAGACACCAGCAATACGTCACCCTTCTCAGTGTGTACTCCCCAACCCTCCTGGCAGAGCCTGCAGAAAAAGACAATTTCTACACTGACCTGCGCAGCCTCCTAAAGAGCACCCCTTCAGACGACAAAGTAATCATCCTTGGCGACTTCAACGCCAGATTGGGCCAGGACTCTGAAACCTGGAAAGGAGTCATCGGCAAGCATGGCATTGGGAACTTCTGTTGGAGTTCTGTGCAGAGCAGCAACTTGTCATCACCAGCACTACTTTCCAGCAAAAGGACAGTCATAAGACCACCTGGATGCATCCTCGCTCCAAGCACTGACACCTTATCGACTATGTCCTAGTCCGTCAGAGGGACCGCAGTGATGTCCTCCTCACCTGAATGATACCCAGCGCAGAATGTCACACTGACCACCGCCTTGTCCGCTACAAATTCAGGCTCCGCCTCAAGCTGAAACCCAAGAAAGGGGGTCCCTCCAAGAAAACGCTTGATGTTGCCAGCCTTCAGCGTGACGATATAAAAGCTGCCTTTCAGACAGATTTGCAGCGCATGCTCAAAGACACAGCTGATCCAGCAAACTCTTCCCCTGAAACACTGGGAACAACTGAAAACTGCTATTGCAAAATCCTCTGCGGAAGTATTGAGCTTTGCTAGAAGAGGAACAAAGACTGGTTTGACGAAAACAACGTAGAGATCCAGAAACTTGTAGCAAAAAAAAAAAAAAAAAGAGCCGCCCACCAGGCCCACCTAGCCCAGCCTTCCTGCCCTGTGAAGAAGTCTTCCTTCCGCCTCATCTGCAGCAGTCTCCAGCGCAAGCTTAGAGAGCTCCTAAACGAGTGGTGGTCCAGACTCGCACAGAGGACCCAGCTTTGCGCTGACAACGGTGACTACAGGGACTTCTACGAAGCACTGAAAGCAGTGTATAGCCCCAGGCACCTGATACAAAGTCCCCTGCGAAGCGCTGATGGACAGGCACTCCTCACACATAGTACGTCCATCTTGAACCGCTGGTCGGAATATTTTCAGGACCTCTTCAGCGCTGAGCGCACTGTTCAAGAAGCAGTCATTTTCCAAATCCCACACCTCCCAGTAAAGGTTGAATTGGACGAACCGCCCACCACTGAAAAGACTTTCAAGGCCATCCACCAGCTCAAGAGTGGCAAAGCAGCAGGCATTGACGGAATCCCGCCAGAGATCTGGAAACATGGAGGCCCAGCACTGCACAACAAGCTCCACGACCTCTTTCTCTGCTGCTGGGAGAAAGGAACACTGCCAAAGGATCTCCGTGATGCAGTCATCATCACCCTGTACAACAACAAAGGAGAGAAGAGTGCCTGTTCTAATTATCGTGGAATTACCCTGCTGTCCATTGCCGGGAAAATTCTCGCTAAGGCTGCTCCTGAATCGGCTGGTACCTGCCATCGCTGAAGACCACCTCCCAGAGGGCCAGTGTGGCTTCAGAGCCAACAGGAGTACCACCGACATGGTCTTTGTGCTGAGACAGCTTCAGGGGAAGTGCCGCGAGCAGAACAAAGGGCTGTACGTAACGTTTGTTGACCTAACAAACGCGTTTGACACTGTGAGCAGGCAAGGCATGTGGCAGATCCTGGAGCGACAGTTCCTCAGCATGATCATCCAGCTCCATGAGGACCAGCAAGGCCAGGTCAGACTCAGCAGTGACCTCTCAGAACCATTCCCCATTCTCAACGGCGTGAAGCAGAGCTGCGTGCTGGCACCGACCCTCTTTACCATCTTCTTTAGCATGATGTTGAAGCAAGCCACAGTGGACCTCGACGATGACGACGCAGTGTACATCAGGTATCGTCTCGATGGCAGCCTGTTCAACCTCAGACGACTGCAGGCCCACACCAAAACCCTAGACCAACTGATTCGTGAGCTGCTCTTTGCTGATGACGCTGCCCTCGTTGCACAGACAGCGACAGCCTTGCAGCGCATCACGTCCTGCTTCGCAGATGCTGCCCAGCTCTTTGGACTCGAGGTCAGTCTGAAAAAGACAGAGGTCCTTCATCAGCCGGCACCCAAGGTAGAGCATTGCCCTCCCCACATAACCATCGGCGAGTCCGAGCTGAAGTCTGTACACCAATTTACCTACCTTGGCTGCATCATCACGTCAGACGCTAAGCTGGACAAGGAGCTGGACAACAGGCTAGCAAAAGCGAACAGTGCTTTCGGGCGACTATTCAAGCGGGTGTGGCACAATCAACAGCTGAAAAAGGCACCAAGATCAGCGTGTACAGAGCTGTCGTCCTCACCACCCTGCTGTATGGTTCCGAGTCCTGTGCCCTATACCGCAGCCAACTACGCCTCCTCGAACGCTTCCACCAGCGCTGCCTGTATACCATCCTCGACATTCACTGGAGTGACTATGTCACCAACGTCGATGTCCTTGAACAGGCGAAAACTGTCAGCATCGAGGCTTTGCTGCTGCGGATCCACCTTTGCTTTGCGGGGCACGTCTCCGGATGGAGGATCATCGCCTACCCAAGATCACCCTGTTCGGCGAGCCCGCCACTGGACACCGAGACAGAGGGGAACCAACGAAGAGATACAAAGACGGTCTCAAGAAGTCACTTAGTGCCTGCCAAATCGACCACCGCCAGTGGTCTTCGCTTGCTGCGGACCGCGACACCTGGCGCTCCATCATTTACAAGGCAGCCGTCTCCTTTGAGGACTCTCGCAGAGCTAGCCTTAAGGACAAGCGCCTCAGGAGAAAAAACAGAGATGTCGAAACTCAGAACCCTGGCCAGACCTTCCCCTGCAGCCACTGCGGTCGAACCTGCCTGTCCCGGATTGGCCTCCGCAGCCACGAACATGCCTGCAGACGTAGTGGGCAACCCCTATAGAATCTTCGTTCGTGAAGTCAAGCCAAGTTAAGACATAAACTAAGTGTCAACAAGACATCAGAACGAAACTGTCCCGCTTACAGTCCATCCTTCTGCGTCTTGTATTTCCTCACAGAAGACGTCTTGGGGCGGCAGGCGGCATACGTCCTGACTGACGGCAGCAGGCGTCTTCTTTACTACAACAAACGTTAAAACAAAAACGAGAATGGCAAAGCCCTTAGGGCTCACGTGCATGCACGATCCAGTTTTAACCTATGTAAATGTTGTCTCAAAATTTATGCATTTTTCACACATTTGTCAATCTCCCATCACTTCTTTGCCTCTTTTCAAACTATGCCTACTATTTACATATTTCCTGATTTCTTATGACCCTTGACCTTTTGAAAGGGTGGTCCAAACCAAATCAGTATGCACAGACACGTCTTAACATCAGGTATCTTTGTTACAAGTTTAGTGTTGGAATTGTGAATAGTATTTGAGAACCAAGATGGGATGAAGCATAACCTAGAAAGTCTCTTCTATTTGAGAGCTGTGCTCTCTGTCAAGGGTCTCTACCATTGTCTTTGATCTGATTGTGAGGTTGAAATAATTATGTCCTATTGGAGAAAAAAAAAAACATCGCAGATGTGTCCATGAATCAGTGAGCTCTAAACGCGTCATTGGTTTGTCAAACATTTGTCGCAACGTATTTTTGTGAATACTGTAGACTTTGAGATGGGGCTGGGCGGAGCACGTCCCGTGGCTTGCAAATGACAAACGTAGGCGGGCACACATCAGACTTTGACAGCGAAGTAACACGATAAAAATTACGTCATGCCTCACTACGCTAACCGCGCTGTTGATTTTGGCGGGAAACGCTGTGTGTGTGTGTGTGTGTGTGTGTGTGTGTGTGTGTGTGTGTGTGTGTGTGTGCGTGCGTGCGTGCGTGCGTGCGTGCGTGTGTGTGTGTGTGTGTGTGTGTGTGTGTGTGTGTGTGTGTGTGTGTGTGTGTGTGTGTGTGTGTGTAAACACGAGTTTCTCCTGTGTGTGTGTACGTTCAGGTCTAAAGCGTTAGGAAATTCTTCCTTCAATATTTATTTCGAAGTACTTTTCAGCATATTTAAATTGGATAACTCATTCAAGACAAAAATTGCAGTTTATACTAGGAAGTCGGTTGACCCGTAAAAAATAATTCATCGCAGAAAAAAAAAAGTCGAACTTTGGAGGAAAAGCTTCAGGCAACAGGGCTCCTTCCTTTATATCAACACCTTACGTTTAATAAGTGCGTACTAAGCACAAAGCACTGAACGGGAAAGCCCCCCCCCCCCCCCCCTCTACCTGGCTAAGCTTTTCACTGAGAGCGAAAGGGTTTACAGCACTTTGAGAAACAGTCTCGTCATTGAACCGCCCCGAATTGACTTGTTTAAATCCAGCCTTTCTTACGCGGGTGCCTATTTATGGAACTCACTTCCATCACATATACAGCAAACGAGACATCTTCCATTGTCTAGGGCGAAAGCTTTTAAATACATCTCTGAGCAAACTTGAAAGAAACGTAGATAATATGCCCGAAAGAGTCATGTCAATGTTTTCCTGTGGTCCTCCGTTTTGCACTTGTTAGCTTTTAAATAATATCTCTCCTTATCGTGGTGTTTTGCCTGCTCACTAAATTCCTACACATGAGTAGCTGTATCATAAGTGTGCAGTCGCTTTCTATAAACACACTTTACATCGCAACCCCCCCCCCCCCCCACCAAGACCCTGTCATTTTGCTGTGTGTGTGTGTGTGTGTGTGTGTGTGTGTGTGTGTGTGTGTAATCTTCAGCGACTTTGGAACTTGTATCGGAATGTAACACAAGTGACCTGTACCCTGTAGCCGCTTGTTTTGTGCTGTTAACATATTGTTTCAATGTTGCTTTTAATGTTGTAGTTTAGCAAGGACAAACATGAAAAGAGGCCTGTGCGCCTATTGTTTCCATCCTTGAGAAATAAAGTATCATTCATTCATTCATTCATTCATTCATTCATTCATTTATTCATTCTCTCTCTCTCTCTCTCTCTCTCTCTCTCTCTCTCTCTCTCTCTCTCTCTCTCTCTCTCCTCTCTCTCTCTCTCTCTCTCCTCTCTCTCTCTCTCTCTCTCTCTCTCTCTCTCTCTCTCTCTCTCTCTCTCTCTCTCTCTCTCTCTCTCTCTCTCTCTCTCTCTCTCTATGTATAAGCTGTATAAACAAAAAGGGCCCCGTTATCTTGACCCATTCTTTTCAGTAATTTCCTCACGCCATCCCAGACTGGGGCGGCACTATCAGGTTCCGCGGCCTCGCATGGACATCTTTGTAAATCTAGCTTAACATACTCAGGTAGTACTCTCTGGAATTCGAGTCCATTCGATTCCATGTAACCTTAGAAGTATGTCCCTGCCCTCCTTTAAAAACGGCCTCTTCAAAAATCTAAAATAATCCAGCTTTACATGCGGAAACTGCATGTTCTTAGAGTACATATATCGGCATGTGCATTTACTCCATGTCTGACAAGTAATACCTGCTTTGATGTACTGGCACGCGTATGGGTGTGTGTGTGTGTGTGTGTGTGTGTGTGTGTGTGTGTGTGTGTGTGTGTGTGTGTACGTGCGTGTGTGTGTGTGTGTTTGTGTGTGAACATGCGTGCGTGTGTATGTGTGTCTAACCTAGTTATGTATTAGAAGATTGTTTTGTTAATGATAATGTTGATTAGTAGTTTGTAGCAACGGCAAGTTTGAAAATTGGTTATGTAACCAAATACTTCTACCGTTGTAAAATAAATGTTCATTGTCATTGATATTCTCAATCTCTCTCTCTCTCTCTCTCTCTCTCTCTCTCTCTCTCTCTCTCTCTCTCTCTCTCTCTCTCTCTCTCTCTCTCTCTCTCTCTCTCTCTCTCTCTCTCTCTCTCTCTCTCTCTCTCTCTCTCTCTCTCTCTCTCTCTCTCTCTCGCATCGCGTAAAATCTCTTGTGCGACAGGCTAAAAAATCTTTCATTGATCGCTTGATTAAACAAGACAAGACATGTCCACGCTCTGGCGCGCTATGGCCGTAGTGACTGGAGGCAAGTGTAATAAATCTCCTTTAATCCCTTCTGATCTGACTGCAGACATGTTTAACGACCATTTCCTCTCAGTTGCCGAGTCTCTTGTCCCTTCAAAGGCAAGTTTTCAGCCCTACTCTTGCTCAGACAGACTAGTTGACTTTTGTAGAACGCGAACTACAGGATCTGATCCTTTCGTGATTCCACCACTGGCCGTGCACGAAGTCGGTAGGACAATTAGTTCAATGAAGAATAAGAAATCGTCCGGGCAAGATGAAATCAGCCCCAAAATACTTAAATTAGCTATTCCTTATGTTATTGAAACAATAACCTTTTTTTATAACTTGTGCATTCAAACAAATATTTTCCCAAAGGAACTTAAAAAAGCCAAGGTTATACCCCTCCCGAAAACAAGAGTTATGACTGATGTTAATAACTATCGCCCCATCTCACTATTGCCCATCCTTAGTAAACCACTTGAACGGCATATCCATAAACATCTCTTGGAATATTTAGAAAATCATACATTAATCCACCCCCTTCAGTCGGGATTCAGACCAAAGCACAGCTGTCACACGGCCCTAGCACGTCTAACTGATGTGTGGCTACGCTCAATAAATCAGGGCGAATTTACCGGCGCTGTATTTATTGACTTATGTGATGAAGCTCTATGCTCGTGCACAGTGCTCATACATTAGGGTTAGTACGGTACGGGTTTTGTTAACGGTTTGTTTGTGCCGATAGTCCGTGGGGCCTGCTGTCTACGTGAAATCTGTAAGACATGGTTAGCACGGAGTTTTTGGTGAGTTCTGTTCAGTGAGTTCTAGGCAAAAGTTAGTCTGTCAGAGGTTTAGAAACGGTAGTGCGGGGCTTGACTGTCATTCTGGACAGACGTTATGCGAGATACCTTAGCCCGCATTCCAAGACTCTGAAGCCTAGATTTCAGGTATGTTTCTATAAATGTAGTATTGATAGTTGTTTAGTTAAAGACAGTATGCGTTGGTAAGAGTAATGTGGTTGTATAGCGGTGTTCCGGTTTGGTTTAGTTATGTATATTTAGAATTCGGGGAAGTAACCGGTGTTTTTGTATACAGTTGTTTACCGAGATAGATAACTAAAGGAATGTGAGGTGTGTATGTCTAAGCCGCTATGAAGATAGTACGTGGTTGGTTAAGCATAGTCTTTTCCAATGTATAGAGTAGTGTATAGCAAGAGTGTTAGGCTATAGTCTGTTTCAAGATAGTGACAGATGTGGGGGTGTTACGGAAGTAGACAGTTTTTGAAGCACATGTGTGTGTGTGTGAATGAACGTGTGAGTTATTTGTATCAGCCAGGTTACGTGACGTTTCTCATTTATCCAATATGTGGTGTGTTTAGCAAGTGTTACGTTGGGACTTTTGTTGTCTATTCAGAGTTCTTGTAAAGAGTGGAACGACGGACGCCGAGACGTCGAGTCACAGGAGGGACCTAACGTGAGGTCATCCCTCCAGCTCTTCACTGAGAGTGAGTCTGACCGGGACCAAGACGCCCGAGTCAAAGCGAGAACTGCGCTACCGTAGGAGAACGAGGACGTCCGTGCCAAAGAGACAGGACGGCAAGAAGAAGCGTACAACGAAGGACTTTCACGCCTAGACGTGAGAATGACCAACGTAACCAGGCAATAACATCAAACAGGTTGGAGACAGTGTGAAACTAAAACCTAGCCTGGCAAAGATATTGTGATGTGTATGTGATGTATATAGCTTGATAGTGTTAGCGTTTTTTGGTATATTAATATTGTATAAAGTCACTTTAGAAAGGGAACCCGTGTGTTTGTTTTACCGCATGAATGCGCCCGTCTGAGTCAGTGGCGGTGTATGCGTCTGTTGCGTGAGAGTCTGTACGTGCGACTGTGGGCAAGTCTGCGTGCGTTACAACTTACGAAAAGCCTTTGATCTTGTGGACCATAAACTTCTACTTTCCAAGCTAAATGTGTACTTCGGTAGTTCGTTTGGCAATTTAATGCATTTCTTCCTCAATTAACTACAGCCAGAAATCTCTTTACCACCATGGCATAACTCCACTTTTCTCCTCATATATTAGCGACAGACAGCAGCGCGTCATGGTCAATAGATCATACTCCTCAAGCGGATTAGCAACACGGGGAGTTTCCCAGGGTTCAGTCCTAGGGCCTCTTCTGTTTTGCCTCTTTATAAATGACCTGCCGCTACATTTGACTAGCGACAAAATTTCATGTGATTTATTCGCTGATGACGCCACAATTCACACCCCGGACAAGAGTATTGATTCTTTAAATGGCCGTTTGCAGCAGGGTTTGAGCGAAATTTCCACTTGATGCGCAAACAATGAAATGATTTTAGATCCTTCCAAAACGGAATGCATGACGATAGCAACCCGTCAGAAGCACCAGCTCAAGCCACTTACACTCAGCATGACTATCCATAATGACATCGTTAATCAGGTCACGGAACACCGACTACTTGGTGTAATTGTTGATGACCAGATGAAGTGGCAATCGCACATAAATGCTGTATGTAAACTGTTGCTAGAAATGTTTTTATGCTTTCAAAGTTGAAGTACTTTATCTATGTTGATGCCCGCAAGTTATTTTACAATGCACACGTCAAATCCCACATCGATTATGCGTCCACGATATGGGATGGCAGCGGTGACATACACTTGAAGAGGCTTAACTCCCTGCATCGGAGAGCAGCGAAACATATCCAGCCTGATTCAGCCCTAACAACTGATGAAAGACTTGAAAAACTGAAAATGCTTCCTCTTAGCAAGCATCGCCTCTTAAACAAGGGTGTGGTTATGTATAAAATCTGGAATGAGATTCACCCAGAATATCTTTGTAAGCTCTTTACCAAGGCAAATTCCGGTTATTCTACTTCAAGACGAAACTTTATTACACCTCGCCCCAGGATAGATCTATTTAAAACCAGTGTATCTTTCTCAGGCGCATCTTTCTGGAACACACTGCCAACATGTATAACACACGCTAGCTCCCTCTCCTCTTTCAAGGAATGCCTCCTCAAGTACTTGTCTGCTGATACATAATCTACCACATGTATTCGTATCAAACATGTGTTTATCGTATAATCAGTGCATGCTGCCGTATGGTTTGTGCATACTAATAATAATCGCCTAATTACATAATTCAAGTTTCTATTATAATCCAAATAATTGTTGCTGTCTGAAGTGAATTTTCACTATGATCAAAATGATTTGCTTGATGATATAGGTCAAGTTATCATTAGCGCGTGTCTGTGTGTGCGCGCGAGCGTGTATGTGTCAGTGTGCGCGCGTTGCGTGTACTTTCTATTTTTCGTTTGTTTTTTGTATGACCGAATGAATGAATGAATTTTGTTTAATGTCTCTTCATGTTTAATGTCTCCTAATTTTTCTTTGTGTAATTTGGTACTATTAGTATTACAATTATTATCCTGTGTTTTGTAGAGTAGCAACGGCAAGTATGAAAAATGGCACACGTGCTAATTACTTCATCCGTTGAGAAATAAAGTTTCGTTTCATTTCATTTCATTTCATTTCATTTCATTTCTCTCTCTCTCTCTCTCTCTCTCTCTCTCTCTCTCTCTCTCTCTCTCTCTCTCTCTCTCTCTCTCTCTCTCTCTCTCCCTCTCTCTCTCTCTCTCTCTCTCTCTCTCTCTCTCTCTCTCTCTCTCTCTCTCTCTCTCTCTCTCTCTCTCTCTCTCTCTCTCTCTCTCTCTCTCTCTCTCTCTCTCTCTCCCCGCGAACACCGGAGGAAGCGGTCGACTTTTCCGTTCTCTCCGCTGTGCAGTCAAGCGAACGAGATATCAGTTTGATGGATTGTATTGTGTTCTACTATTCTACGTTACTCGGACGTTTTGTTTTCTAATCATGCACATTACTTTGTGATCTCTTTGCATATCTGGATATATTTTGTGATTTCATATTCAGTGTGATTTAACCGTGTGGTGTTTTGCTGTGTGTGGTATTTTTGGAACTATTTCAGTCTCATCCTCTATTGTGGTTTATTATACCGGACTCTAACGTGCTGTTTACTGCAACTAATTTCCTTTTCCTGGACTTTCGCGTTCTGCGACTGAGGGTGGACTTGGCGTGTTTATAGTGAGTAAAAGACAAACAAACAAAACAAAACAGAACACAAAAAAACCAACAACAACATGTTTTTACGTTCCCTCGGCCTGTACGCTGCATATTCAATATACTAGCCACACTGGTCACCATACTAAGACTGCTTTCTTTGCCACGAAACTAATGCCAGCTGTGTTTACACTGCAGTCTATCCGTCTGGTTGTCATGCCTGACCGCCTGTGTAATCAGTTCCAGCCTTATCTGCCTTGGGTCATCAGCTTGGCAGGCCCCCGTCGTACGTCATCAATCCATGCCAGCCAGTACCCCACTCTTGACGCAAAAACACCCATCCCCACCTCGCCCCATGCCAGCTAGTACCCCACTCTTGACGCGAAAACACCCATCCCCACCTCGCCCCATGCCAGCTAGTACCCCACTCTTGACGCGAAAACACCCATCCCACCTCGCCCCATGCCAGCTAGTACCCCACTCTTGACGCGAAAACAACCATCCCCACCTCGCCCCATGTCAGCTAGTACCCCACTCTTGACTTGCGAAAACACCCATCCCCACCTCGCCCCATGCCAGTGTAACAGAGTGAACCCGATGTTCCTCTGTGTACCTAGGCCGATAGCACTTATGACCATTGCTTCTCGGATTTCACTCGTGTCGACTGCTAGCTATGACGTGCGCCGCTCGCGGTGCCCTGCCAAACGCAGCGTTAAGTGTTGTGTACGCGATAGCTCAGTGTACGTGTTGTATGGTATATCGGTTTTGACCATGTATTGTAACCAAACTACAACACCATTGCTTAGTATTTAGCATGGTTAGATTTGGCCCAGGTAATAGTTTTTTGTAATGCATATGTTTTTAGGTTAATTATAACCGATCAGAGTGATAATGGCGACTTAGTAGCCTTTTTGATTTTCTGTGGCACTTCTGAGACCGCTTTAAGAATAAATATAAACTTTCCACTAATAGCCCATAATCTCAAATTAAATCCAGAGTACAGCTGGTAAAAGTTCTTAAATTTATATTTAACGATTATATTTTTACACTATGTAGTTCAGAAGATATTCTAGCTCCTAGGGCTGGCAGTACTATAATACGGATTTGCCATTTATATCAGTGCCAGACCCCCGTACCGACGCTGAACTTTGCACCGACGCGTGGACTTTGTACCAACGCGGAGACAGCAGCGTGCCTCTATAAGTACAGCTGCTCGCGTGGCAGACTTTCTTTCTTACCAAACGTGCAAGACTCACAGTACCAGCAATTAACTTCTGGCACCGGTGCCTTAGAGGAAAACAGTTTTTTTTTTTAAACCTAAAATGCGCGGGTTTTGGAGACCCTGTAAGTACTCAGTTTTTTTTTTATATTGTATTTGGTGCATTACTACTTTGTACTATTTGATGACATTGTGATGCTGGATGTTTTGATGATTTTCTTGAGCATGAAATTGACATGATTGCCAGACCGGTCGGCACTAGCCATTCTGTGAGGCTAGTTTGATTCCATTTGTTTTCTGCTAGACGATTATTTACATGCTAGTACATTTCCATGTAATGCTGCAGTGTGGAAATTTGTACACCAACTTTTGTAACAGTGTTGATGTGGAAGATATGACGTATGTATGTTGCCTTAGAAAACTTAACGTGTCAGAATGAAGCGGCGCTTAGCGTGCATGACCGACCGCACGTAGTCAGTTGTGACTAGGTGATAGTTTTCCCTCGACGCATAACCGTGGGAGTAAATGGTTTGATTGTATTGATTGATTGTACATTGCTTAACGTCCCGACAGCAACAAGGCTTTCTCAGGACGTGCCTGCACTGCTTGTGAAAAAAAAATAAATAAACAGAACATTGAATGTATGTCGCCAGCCGGTCAAATACATTAAATAAACCTAACACATGGGGCCTAAATAAAGCTAAGACCATTTAGCAACACACATCCAATATCAAGAGCTACAGGCAGTGCAGACAGTAGGGAGAGTTTTAAAAAGGCAAATACAGGTGAATGGACCAAGGGTAGACAGAAACACATGCCCCAGAATAGAGAGAAAAACCCACCCTGTGGGGCTGACCAGGGTGACCCTGGGAACTAAAAAATACCTAACCCCACCCAAGTCCCCCAGGGGAGACCCGGGTGGGGTGGGAGTAAATGGGAGTGCACTTATGCCTCTAATTAAAATGATTCGCTAAGTTTGGTCTTGCTGGCAATCATGACAATTGACTACATTGCTTGCATGTTGGATGCACCATAATGCGCGCATTTTTCTGTTGTTCATTTAATGCTATTTCTTAGTGGTTGATTGTTTAGTTGTTGCTGTGGTAGAGATTTAAGGTATTTCATAGTTAGGGATGATCTTTATTTTATTTAGTTCTATGTTTTCTGGAGTCTTCCCTTCTCTATCACCGAAGCTAGGGAGGGCGGCAGCTTTGCGTGATGTTCCCGCGTTGGTGACGTCACTCACAGCTGACTCAGTCTCTTAGCCTGTAGCTCTTGATATTGGATGTGTGTTGCTAAATGGTCTTAGCTTTATTTAGGCCCCATGTGTTAGGTTTATTTAATGTATTGGACCGGCTGGCGACATACATTCAGTGTTCCGTTTAGTTTTTTTTTTTCACAAGCAGTGCAGGCACGTCCTGAGAAAGCCTTGTTGCTGTCGGGACGTTAAGCAATGTACAATCATTACAATCAATTGATTCTGAAACTTCCGCTTAATTTGTTTATACGTTGCTATGCCGGACCGTATGCCATGCCTAGCCATAGGTCGAGTGACTGGCTGATGGATTGATTGATTGGTTCATTCAGTCACTCATTCCATTCATTAGTCATTTGTTTATAGGTCTTTTATTATTTATTTTGACTTTAGCCATTATTTGCTTCCTATTTTATGACTAAGTATTTCACTTGACATAGTGCATAGGTTTGGTTCACATCACTGAGAGGCATTATTAGCCTGTGTGACAGGAAGCGATATAGGTCATCTTTGTTATGCGACCTCAAGGGTCATTGTTCACTACAATGTGTAATAAGTAAGTGAAGCCTTTGAGTGACTGTAAGAAATACAGGACATTTCTGTTATGCGCCCTCAAGGGTCATTGTTCACTACTATGTGTATGAAACTTAAAGGTGCTTTGTAGCCATATTAAGTGCACCATGCCTCTATTTAGTGCATGGTGACATTCATTAGATTGCATTTTGGTAGATATACTTTATTCTAGGCTATCTTATGTTACATGCACATAATTTCCCTTCAAGTACACATTATCTGCCTGTCTTTCCTCTTCGTCATGAATGACTGCAGGGTGTGTAGATGTTTGCGTTCTTCGTTTATGTTCAATGTTTGCGCTTGTGTCTGCGGTGCGAATGTAATAAAGACCGAGTGAATGATAAGGTTGTGTGTACGTCCTTATTCATTTGATGGTAAGTCGGTTGTATTGTGAGTTCCTTTTTGTGTCATGTTACTTTCACATTACTTTCCCCTTGATACTAGTTATTTCTATATACTATTCCTTAGTGCCTAGTCACATAGCTATTGTACCGCTGGCATAGCATCTGATTTAATTTGGTATTTTACTTTTGCTATGTTATTTTTAGTACTTTGCATTTAACTTGATGTGGGCTGACCTGTTAGGGAGGCCCCGGTCAGAGTGACTACCCATTTGTTAGTCATTTGCGTGCTCGCCTTACCAGGTCTGACTGCATAGCGCACTTACGTATTGGTGCTCTGCTTTATTCTTTGACTTGTGCTTTGCATGACTTTGTAGTTAGTATTGTGACTTATATTTTTCATTTTATTTGCTATCATGTCTATTACTACACATTCTATATGTTACACGACCATCGCTTTGATTTTGTCAGTCTTTAAAATCAAAGTGTTGTACGTTCACTGCATGTGGATATATGCCTTAATTTAGTTATGTGCCTTGTTTATTGTATTCTTGGCACCATTACTGATTACCTGTTTGTTTATTCTACAGGTACTGCTTTCTGCTTTCTGGTTTCTACTTTCTAGTTTTGTTAGAAATAAAAGTTTAGCTCAACATGAACGAGTCTCAGTCTCACCAAGTCCGACCACCACCATCCAAATCCTACTTCTGACCACTCACTCTCACCCCATCACAAATGGCGCTGCGAGCAGGATGGTTGGACAAAAAGAGACTCAGACGTGACAGAAAGCAGTGCAGGGCAACAATGCAGCCACGTGGAGGAGTCACTAGTACAAACGGAAAAGTGTAGAGGGCGTGCTGCCATCTCAGGTTGACCACGACCAACATGGGGAGGAAGCGCAAGTGCCCGATGACGAAAATCCTCGTTGAACTGGAGGACCTTGATGGCAATGCCATGCTGAATGAGCAGGGAGAGCGGCGTCTACTGCCTCCACTCCCGATCTACAACGGTCGTGGCTACAGGGGTCCATCTTTTGCATCGTTCAAGCGGCGTGCGGAACAGGTCATGTCTGACCTCGGTGAGGACCTTGTCCAACAGATCCGCCCAGCTGTGTTTGTGAGATGGATCACATACGCATTGGATTATGGGGCAGACACGTACTACACGTACAATGCGACAAGGGAAGACAGGTCTTCTGCGGCTCAACTCCTTGCCTGCCTGCAACGCGAGTTCGGCGACGATTTAGCGCCACAGCCTCAGTATCCGGGTGCTACAGCTGAGACACCTCCAGTGCAACCGGACCTCAGCGACACCCCAATGACACCAGTGGTAACACCTGCCCTGCAGCCACCCTCTCCATTGCCTTCCAAACCGCCATGCGTGGAGGCACACGTGACACAGTTGGCAGTGGAGGTAACTCCTGTCGATGTTCCCCATGAGCCAACTGTTCCCAAGTCACCGCATCCGTGCACATCTGCACAAGAGGTGGCTGAACCTGCTGAGAGGCCACCCGCACCGTCTGCCGAACACTCTTGGAAGTCTTGTGGCCCACTGCAGCCAGCTGGGCACTCACGACCCCCGCTTGTCTGTTGGGGATGTAATGCGCCAGGACACCACCGCCTTGATTGTCCCAGTGACCAACAGCGACAAACATTCAAGCAGCACAGAGAGTTTTCGATGCCCTCTGGCCGTGTAGAACTGCCATGGTTGGTACCACTACCTATTTTGATGTTCTGCCAGATGGCACTGTTTCAAGTGATTTGCCAAGCCATGTATTTTATCGCCATAAACATTATGATGGCTATGTGTACTAGTTTCAGGCCTTCATTCCGCATATAAACCAATTTGTGACTGTGGCTGCTCCAACATTGATGGACTGAATTTGTGAAAATTAATGTTGACCCTGAATTGGCCTCTGGAAGTACATATGTAAGGTTTATGTTATGCATTTTGTTGTGTTAGTTTTAACTCATGTATGATGAGCTGTACATGGATTGAAAGCTCTGTTGATGGTGTACTTTGCTAATGGCTGTCTTGAGAGATCATTTTCAAGTTGATGGCGCCCTTGTGTCGGCCATGTTGGTTTATGATAATGAGTCTGATGCACTTGGCTGGAGCCTGCAGTTTGATGAGTAATTAGGGCGGATTTTATTATGTGAAATCACTGCTCTTACCCCTATGTATTGTTTGGCGTATTCTTTGTTTTCGTGCATATTTTGTTCGCTATCTACACTCCCACTCCCCACCCTCCTCCATTGTGTGATGCTGATCATCTATGCTGCTGTGCATGTGTTGTGTATGTTTGTAACTGTTTTTGTGTGAGTACTGGTGTAGGTGAGTCTTTCGTTATGTTTTGGTTGTTGTACTGTGGATTCCTGGCGAAGCTGCTTTGTCTCATGTTTGTAATTTGGCGTTCGGGTGTCACGTTTGTAGCGAGATGTGCTGGCGTATCAGATGTGTTTTATTTTCCCGTTAAAATGAATGTGTTGATGTTTGGTTGAGGTACATGTCTTGTGTGTAGTGAGATTGTGTTTTTGGATCTGATGTTTGTGTTGCAACGTCGAAATTTGTCATGATTTGAGCCTTCTGGTTGGTCTACATGTGGTTACTGATGCTTGTTCTTTGTTTTCATCAGTAACGATTAGCGATAGGATGAATGCTGATTGTGGGACATTGGCATAATTATGCGAATGACCTTATAATGCAAGAAATGTTTTTTTGTTTTTTATGTCGGGTTACTGTGTGTGTTGAGATGCAGCTGATGTGATGTTAGCACAGTGCACAGTTGATTTTGCTATTGTGTTTGGCATGTGCGTTTTGTCTAGACAGTGGGCCTTTGAGGGTGTGCCTCGGCAACTTTAAATGCTCACCAGCCATTAAAGCTTCACCATTAAAACTTTTAGTAACATTGACAGCTTGAATGTGACCAGTGGGCCTTTGAAGGTGTGCCTCTGCAACTTTAAATGCCCACAAGACATTAAAGCTTCAATATTCCTCCAAGTGCATCGGATGCTTAAATAGTGTTAGGAAAATAGGACAAATTAATATTGAGTAAATTGTTTTGGGCTTATTGTTTTTACTTAAAGAGACTGTCTTAGGTGAAGGATTGCTTAAGGTGATAGGTTAATTTAAAATTATTGGATTTTTAGTTAGTACAGTGCATCGGATTTTGATTTGTCATGGATTGGAATCCAAGGCACCGGTACTGTGTTTTCGAGTAGTACAATGCTTTGAATTTTGATGTCTTAAATGAATATTGGAAATCAAGGCATCGGTACATCTGTGTCTTTCTAGTACACAACAGCTGTGCAGTTGATTTCATTTTCAAACTTAGTCCGCTGCGTAGGTATTTTTCCAAATGATAATATCCTATGTCAGTTTTCTGCTATGCATAACTTAGTTTGAAAATGACTGTGTGAGTCCAAGTCTACAGCATAATAGTGTAGACAAGAGAGCCTTGGTCACTAGTGCTATTCTGCTATATTTGTGGTGTACCATGTGGATGGTACTGTTTGATAATGTGTTTTGATGTTATGTCGTCATGGGGCCCAATGTGTTCCTGTGTTTTTGGATTTATGGTTTTGGTATTTATACAGCGAGGTCGCTGTATTGTTAAGGCCGATGGGAAAATGTAACAGAGTGAACCCGATGTTCCTCTGTGTACCTAGGCCGATAGCACTTATGACCATTGCTTCTCGGATTTCACTCGTGTCGACTGCTAGCTATGACGTGCGCCGCTCGCGGTGCCCTGCCAAACGCAGCGTTAAGTGTTGTGTACGCGATAGCTCAGTGTACGTGTTGTATGGTATATCGGTTTTGACCATGTATTGTAACCAAACTACAACACCATTGCTTAGTATTTAGCATGGTTAGATTTGGCCCAGGTAATAGTTTTTTGTAATGCATATGTTTTTAGGTTAATTATAACCGATCAGAGTGATAATGGCGACTTAGTAGCCTTTTTGATTTTCTGTGGCACTTCTGAGACCGCTTTAAGAATAAATATAAACTTTCCACTAATAGCCCATAATCTCAAATTAAATCCAGAGTACAGCTGGTAAAAGTTCTTAAATTTATATTTAACGATTATATTTTTACACTATGTAGTTCAGAAGATATTCTAGCTCCTAGGGCTGGCAGTACTATAATACGGATTTGCCATTTATATCAGTGCCAGACCCCCGTACCGACGCTGAACTTTGCACCGACGCGTGGACTTTGTACCAACGCGGAGACAGCAGCGTGCCTCTATAAGTACAGCTGCTCGCGTGGCAGACTTTCTTTCTTACCAAACGTGCAAGACTCACAGTACCAGCAATTAACTTCTGGCACCGGTGCCTTAGAGGAAAACAGTTTTTTTTTTTAACCTAAAATGCGCGGGTTTTGGAGACCCTGTAAGTACTCAGTTTTTTTTTATATTGTATTTGGTGCATTACTATTTTGTACTATTTGATGACATTGTGATGCTGGATGTTTTGATGATTTTCTTGAGCATGAAATTGACATGATTGCCAGACCGGTCGGCACTAGCCATTCTGTGAGGCTAGTTTGATTCCATTTGTTTTCTGCTAGACGATTATTTACATGCTAGTACATTTCCATGTAATGCTGCAGTGTGGAAATTTGTACACCAACTTTTGTAACAGTGTTGATGTGGAAGATATGACGTATGTATGTTGCCTTAGAAAACTTAACGTGTCAGAATGAAGCGGCGCTTAGCGTGCATGACCGACCGCACGTAGTCAGTTGTGACTAGGTGATAGTTTTCCCTCGACGCATAACCGTGGGAGTAAATGGGAGTGCACTTATGCCTCTAATTAAAATGATTCGCTAAGTTTGGTCTTGCTGGCAATCATGACAATTGACTACATTGCTTGCATGTTGGATGCACCATAATGCGCGCATTTTCTGTTGTTCATTTAATGCTATTTCTTAGTGGTTGATTGTTTAGTTGTTGCTGTGGTAGAGATTTAAGGTATTTCATAGTTAGGGATGATCTTTATTTTATTTAGTTCTATGTTTTGTGGAGTCTTCCCTTCTCTATCACCGAAGCTAGGGAGGGCGGCAGCTTTGCGTGATGTTCCCGCGTTGGTGACGTCACTCACAGCTGACTCAGTCTCTTAGCCTGTAGCTCTTGATATTGGATGTGTGTTGCTAAATGGTCTTAGCTTTATTTAGGCCCCATGTGTTAGGTTTATTTAATGTATTGGACCGGCTGGCGACATACATTCAGTGTTCCGTTTAGTTTGTTTTTTTCACAAGCAGTGCAGGCACGTCCTGAGAAAGCCTTGTTGCTGTCGGGACGTTAAGCAATGTACAATCATTACAATCAATTGATTCTGAAACTTCCGCTTAATTTGTTTATACGTTGCTATGCCGGACCGTATGCCATGCCTAGCCATAGGTCGAGTGACTGGCTGATGGATTGATTGATTGGTTCATTCAGTCACTCATTCCATTCATTAGTCATTTGTTTATAGGTCTTTTATTATTTATTTTGACTTTAGCCATTATTTGCTTCCTATTTTATGACTAAGTATTTCACTTGACATAGTGCATAGGTTTGGTTCACATCACTGAGAGGCATTATTAGCCTGTGTGACAGGAAGCGATATAGGTCATCTTTGTTATGCGACCTCAAGGGTCATTGTTCACTACAATGTGTAATAAGTAAGTGAAGCCTTTGAGTGACTGTAAGAAATACAGGACATTTCTGTTATGCGCCCTCAAGGGTCATTGTTCACTACTATGTGTATGAAACTTAAAGGTGCTTTGTAGCCATATTAAGTGCACCATGCCTCTATTTAGTGCATGGTGACATTCATTAGATTGCATTTTGGTAGATATACTTTATTCTAGGCTATCTTATGTTACATGCACATAATTTCCCTTCAAGTACACATTTTCTGCCTGTCTTTCCTCTTCGTCATGAATGACTGCAGGGTGTGTAGATGTTTGCGTTCTTCGTTTATGTTCAATGTTTGCGCTTGTGTCTGCGGTGCGAATGTAATAAAGACCGAGTGAATGATAAGGTTGTGTGTACGTCCTTATTTATTTGATGGTAAGTCGGTTGTATTGTGAGTTCCTTTTTGTGTCATGTTACTTTCACATTACTTTCCCCTTGATACTAGTTATTTCTATATACTATTCCTTAGTGCCTAGTCACATAGCTATTGTACCGCTGGCATAGCATCTGATTTAATTTGGTATTTTACTTTTGCTATGTTATTTTTAGTACTTTGCATTTAACTTGATGTGGGCTGACCTGTTAGGGAGGCCCCGGTCAGAGTGACTACCCATTTGTTAGTCATTTGCGTGCTCGCCTTACCAGGTCTGACTGCATAGCGCACTTACGTATTGGTGCTCTGCTTTATTCTTTGACTTGTGCTTTGCATGACTTTGTAGTTAGTATTGTGACTTATATTTTTCATTTTATTTGCTATCATGTCTATTACTACACATTCTATATGTTACACGACCATCGCTTTGATTTTGTCAGTCTTTAAAATCAAAGTGTTGTACGTTCACTGCATGTGGATATATGCCTTAATTTAGTTATGTGCCTTGTTTATTGTATTCTTGGCACCATTACTGATTACCTGTTTGTTTATTCTACAGGTACTGCTTTCTGCTTTCTGGTTTCTACTTTCTAGTTTTGTTAGAAATAAAAGTTTAGCTCAACATGAACGAGTCTCAGTCTCACCAAGTCCGACCACCACCATCCAAATCCTACTTCTGACTCCTCACTCTCACCCCATCACACCAGCTAGTACCCCACTCTTGACTTGCGAAAACTCCCATCCCCACCTCGCCCCATGCCAGCAAGAGCCCCGCACTTGACTCACACCCACCCACCTCCTCTCCCCTCCCTCTGTTCACCCCTACCGATTGCACCCTTCATCCCCCGCCCACTCTTTTTCATCCTCACACGCCGCGACTTTCAACTTTGTCTCACACTGAGCCCCACTCCCCCCTTCACCCCTACCTCCCTTTCTTCGCTTCACCACACTCTTCTCCACTGACCCTCCCCACCCCCCCCCCACCCCTCTGTCCTCTTCCCTCCTCTTTACATTACCTCTCTTCCACCTCGCCCAGTTCTTCTTAGAACATTCCCCCACCTCCTTTTACCTCTTCCCTCCCTGCCCCTGACCCAGCACCATGGCAACTCGATCTGTTGTACACCATCCTCCCACCACACCCACCATCCAGCGGGACCCAGTACTGAAAGACACTCTTGACAAACTGCAAACAAGGTTTGAAAGCAAAGCTCCTAATACTCTCAGCACACTTATAACGTGGAGAGATGCCCTGTATGTCAGGAATATTCAGCTTTTGCCCAACCACAGTTCAAAAGCATACAAGGTATCATGGGAAGACTTTGATTTTGAGAATGACGTTATTACCATTGAGGGCTACCTCTCCCCTTACACCCCTGTTCCTGACCACCTGGCCAAGACAATTGTCAAACTCTACGAAGGGCCAGTACAAACAGATGACAACAAACAAATCGTCATCACAGTACATTTCCGGAAAAGAAGGACGACCGGCGGCACCTGCATGATCCAGGGAAAGAGAAAGGGTCTGTGGGTGAGATCTGAGTACCGGGCCCTTTGCGACTTTGTACAACAATTAATGGATGGTACAGCTGACCCCTCAGAAAATACCCCTGTTGCCATAAACCGGCCTCCATCTTCCAACAGACCAACACCCAGTACCCCCGCCACCCCTCCTGGCTCCTCTCGGGGCATACTGTTGGCTGTTTCCCTGGCCGACACCCCCGTCACCCCCTTTCCACTCCCTCAGCCGATAAAGAAGTTTCCCTTCTTGTACAGCCACCGGCCGAACAGGATGCGGGTAAAGAGGATTACCAGCCAGCGCCCCGCCCACCCGACCACCTTTATGTGCCACAAGTCGTCTCTCCCTCCACTAGTCCCTCCCCCGAGCCTCAGAGCGGTTCATGGGAGAGAAATTGGCATATGTGGAAGAGAGGATGACTAGTGTGGAAGCAGGCAGCACGGTCAATCATTTATCCTCTGCTAAACAGAGCCACAGCCAGCGCCTGAAAGACATACAGAAACATCTAAAATAAACATGCGGCGATTTCTTCCACTCGCTCTGATGCTAGCAACAGTTACACGTCCCAAGTATCTCCATCTGCTGTTGTTGATAACAGCACTTCACCGCAACAGGAAATAAGCAACACGGCTGCTAAGCTCCATTGCCCCGCCCCTCCGCCCGTGATACAAGACAACTGCACGCCGACCCGGGAGCAGGCTATTGGTTTATCTGAGGATAAGTGCCAGCACATTCCACTGCGGATTACCGGCGGCCTGCCTGAGGTGAACACCTGAGCGGACCAAGGCCGCAGCCAGCAACAGCGAAACAACAGACTGTCTCCAGGGGAACAAGTGCTACTGCACCAAGTTCACGCCGACACCAGCACCCTGGTTATTGGGGACTCTGTTGTGCGCTACTTCAAAGCAGAAAAGATGACAACATACCCTGGGGAAATGGTACAAGTTGTATCCGTTTCTGGCCTGCGCACTGCCCAGGCAATTAACTGTCTCCAGAAACAACACGTGTCCCACACCGTAACACTGGTGACCTTCCATGTGGGGGTCAATGACAGCAAACATAAGGAAGTCACCAGTGCTGTGTGGGAGAAACTCATCCGGGAATGCAGACGGGTATTTCCCGGTACCCGTCTTGAGGCTTCTTCCATCCTGCCGACCGCACGAGGACACCAGCTTGACAGGACCATCACCGCCTCCAATGGTAATCTGTACCATGCATGCAGAAAGCTGGGTGTTAAATATGTCGAAAACACCCCTGTTTTTACCGCTCCTAATGGATTCCCACGAAGGAAGCTCACTACAGGCGCGGTGACCCCATCCACCCCAGCCACAAGGGCACCATCAGTCTCGCTATCAACATCAAGAGGGGTGGAACAACTACTGATGTCGCCCTTGCCAACAACCATGATGCAGACAGTGGCCGTGACCGCTATCAAAGACGTGACGACCACTACAGTGACACGTTCGTCAATGTCGTAGCCGGAAGGCAGCCACTGTCCTCCACTGTGGCACCAGGCCTAGAGTCACAATATTGTGAAGCCAGGTTTGGTGCTACGGGGGAGAGTCGTGAGAGTCAAGGCAAACAGTCAGGGATCTCTGCTGTGGTACCAGGCCTAGAGTCACAGTATTGTGAAGCCAGGTTTGGTGCTACAGGGGAGAGTCAAGTTAGCCAGCAGCAGATACCGGACCAGAATTTTACATGGCAGCAGTCACTATTGACTCCATATCATGCCGTGTTTCCACAGTACCGTATGGCGGTGCCAGCGGGACACCTCATCAGAAACACTGTGACGCCATCTTATCCATTTAGCGTCACGCCGCCCGCTTTTCCCCCATACAATACACAACAGGAACTCTGGGCACGTTACGCCAGTCAACAGCCTGTTTATGCTTACTAGGCTAGTCACCAGTACGACACCATCATTTTAATTAAGTGTTCACTACACTGCGTTTTTCCGGCCTGTTTTTCTATGATTACAGTTTTATACGATTACAGTGAATTGTTCGTCATCGTTTATTCTGTGCTCGCGCTGTGACTTTAGCTTATTAGCTCTTTGTTGGACCATAAAATCATCTAACTTGGCTCTTGCCTGCAGTCGATTCTTTTCAAGTCGATCTTATCTTCACATTTAGAGCGATTTGTGACGCTTGTCTAAATCACACGTGTGCACGACTGACGAATTCAGTGCACTGTGACACTTTCCCTCGTCGTGTTTTCCTTCACTTCCTGGTGCTAGTTTGCCTGTGCACACCTACGTAGTGCTGACATACTTACATTCCCTGCCCCGCAGTGGGATCGTTCGGCTGTGACAGTGTACAGTGTTTGTGTGCTTAGGGGATTAGTCCCCCCGCTGTGACATCGAGGATACTGGCCACAACGGAGTAAGGCAGTGACCTCTTTTGCTTATCTTTGCAGTGTCAAAGCGAAGAACAAAACTCTTATTCACTTCTGTTAATTTTCGAACAATTAAACGTTTATTTGTTGTGGTTTCTATTACACGTTATCATGGTCTCGCGGTTTTATCTTGATTTGTGACCGCCAACTACACATTGGTCATCTGAACGTTTACCATTTAGCCAATAAAGTAACCGATCTTTGTGTGCTCTTGGCGCAACCCAATCGTTTCCATTTGTTTGGTGTCACAGAATCGCGCCTCAATCCTAACATCAGTGATGAGCGGTTTCTATCCCGGACTTTACCGTCCTACGCCGTGATGCTGATTACACAGGTCAGACGGGCATAGCGGTGTATATTCACAACGCGATCAGCGGCATCGCCCGTCGGCGTAAGGACCTGGAATCACAAACGGTGGAATGTGTGTGGATTGAGTTAAGGGCAGACAAAGGTAGTCCTGTGCTCATTGGGTACGTCTACAGAAACCCAGCATCAACATTCCAGTGGTTCGATGACTTTACTGTTATGATGGATAAAGTAAAAAAAAAAAAATCCGGTGCTGAAATGTTGATAAAATGATTTTACGTCACCTCCTTCAGTTGCCACATTCCTTCCTTCCTATGAAGATAAGTAGCGGCTAATCTCTCTCTTTGTTTGTTTGTTCGTCTATTTTGACAAAGGGTATTTACCCGAAATATTAATAAATTGTGTTGTACCCGTCTTTTCTAAGAGTGTTTCTTTCTCCGTTGGGTACTTCTTCTCGTTTAATGGCCAGCCTGTTAACCAAGTCAGAGAACAGCGCGTGCTTGGTATCATCATAAACAAGTTGTGCTGGCAAAGTCACATAACTAAAGTATGTAAAACAGTATCCAAAAATGTATTCCTTATTCCTTTTATCAAAATTGAGATATTTCACTGATGAACCAACAAGGAAACTCTTCTATTGTGCCCATATACAGCCACATTTAGATTACGTCTCCACTGTTTGGGACGGCAGTAGTGACGCAAACTTAAAAAGGCTGAACTCGCTCCACAGAAGGGCCATAAAACTAATTGTTGATAGATCTACAGAAGTCATAAGTACTGACGACAAATTCAAGCTGCTAGATATCCTGCCACTTGAGCAGCTATTTAGTTACAACAAGCTGATACTCGTGTACAAATTTACACGCTCGGAAACGCCAACCTATCTCACTAATATATTTCATTTCGCTCACAGGTCTAGTCGAGCACCATGAAACAATCTGGTAGTGCCCATGCCACGTCTAGATATTTATGAGACATCCTTGTCTTATTCAGGAGCTATGATTTGGAACACGATTCCCGCAGATATTAGAGCAGCCTCTTCAGTCAAAATGTTCAGGACACAACTGCTGAAATATCTTAGAAGAAGAAAAAATATTATTTCAGCTACATGTTACATGTGGTGTGTCATGTCTGGTATATGCATTGGTATACCAGTCTGCGCGTCGAACCCCTGCGTTCGTGTGTGTGTGTTTGCTTTTGATTATAATTATTATTTCATTTTCATTCATGTACATATTAACTTTTTACCCCGATGTGTGTGTGTGTGTGTGTGTGTGTGTGTGTGTGTGTGTGTGTGTGTTTATTCCTGTACATATTAACTTTTACTCCGATGAGTGTGTGTGTGTGTGTGTGTGTGTGTGTGTGTGTGTGTGTGTGTGTGTGTGTGTGTGTGTGTGTGTGTGTGTGTGTGTGTGTGTGATGTATGCGTGAGCAAGGACATGATTGAAAACAGGTCTATGACCTAATCATTTATCCTTGGAAAATAAAGTTTCATTTTATTTCATTTCTCTCTCTCTCTCTCTCTCTCTCTCTCTCTCTCTCTCTCTCTCTCTCTCTCTCTCTCTCTCTCTCTCTCTCTCTCTCTCTCTCTCTCTCTCTCTCTCTCTCTCTCTGATGACCTCACCCCCCCCCCCAACCCCATGCAAGCAATCATAATTAAATCAACCAGAGGTATGTTTAGTGAGGTATTTGTTCCTTGTGTGTTGTGTCATTTTGCTTGAAATTTCTAATACAGGAAAAAGAAGGAATACTTTACCTTTTTACAGACGCCTTATTTTCTTAAGATAGTCCATGCTGAAATAAATGATTTTGTCACGACACGGTTTTTTTTTTCGTCTAATTTTGTAGGGAAGTAAGTTTAGAGGGATGACAGGATTTAGATAAAGAAGTACCAAACGGAGAAAGAAACACGCTTAGAAAAGACAAGTACAACACAATTTATTAATATTTCGGCTAAATACCCTTTGTCAAAATAGACAAACAAACAAACATAGAGATTAGCCGCTACGTATCTTCATTGGCAGAAGGAATCCATTTAGGAAGGATTTAGATAGTCACCGGACGTACGAGTACTTTAGGTGGGGCATTTGGCCTGTACACGAGTATTTGCTACCGTGCGAGAATTTGGAGGTCGGCATAACACACGTGGTCGCTCAGTCTAAACGCTATCGGGTGGTGCTTGTTTCACGTGAATTATTACCACTCGATTTACTGAGCGCCGTTTGCTAAACGTACGATACAAAATTGTCAGTCATTCGCTTTTCCAACTGCTAACGAGTCAGTCATTTTCCCAGCTGTCTCCAAGGGTGGTCTTTCAGGCGTGGTTCGCCATTTGCTGAAGGCAGCAAGCAGCTGTGTCGTTCTTTTGTATCGGCCCTGCGATACGGTTTTGGTCGTCCCGGAGACGGTGTCCGAAGAAGGAGAAGAGAAGAAGAGCTGCGACGACTTAATCCCTAGCCTGCCTTGTCCTTGTTTGTCTTCGTCCTAGCCGGGGGCGTCTTCACGGCTGGCAGTAAGTACACGCAACAATTCGTTAGTGGCCATTTGCTCGGGGGGGGGGGGGGGGGGTGTTTGTGTTTGCTTGTTCTGTTATTATTATTTTGGTTAGTGTATATGGGGGGGGGGGGGGGGCAAGTGTGAGAATAGAATGTAGAAGCGAATGTACACTTCGTTGTATTTTGTAGTATTTAGCGTCGGAGGGTGAATTCGGAAATGAGTCATGTGCTGACGTGTAAGTATGTATTTTGTTGAGGTTGAATTGTTGTGGGAGAGAGGTGAAAGTAATATAAAAGACGGCAATTAAAGTTGCGGGAAGGGTGATGTGATTATCTTGTTTCTTTTGTTAGTTATTTATATGTGCTTTTTGCACCTGTGTTTTAGTGCATCCTAATCCAATGGCCCAAATCCAACGGCCTAAACCTTAAAGAACTAACCGGCTAAGTCTGCCACCGTGCTGTGGTGCTGAGAGTGGGGGCTGGCTGTCACTCCGCCTTGTGGGGCTACGACGCCGTACCTGGGTGCTGTTGCGAGTGTCGCGGCACGCCCTGTGTTTAGTCAGGTCGGGTCGTCCCATTTAATTATTTCTAACCTATTTAAGTAAAGTTTTGCTTGTTTATAACGTTGTAAAGAACGCTGTGAGATTTATTTCATCTCCTCGTAGTGACAGCGTTGTGAGAGGAGCTTTGTCACAGTGACGGAAAGAGTTTGAGATATTGTATTATTTAAAGGCAGCATGTGTTACGGAAGGCCTTATCGCGAAAGCAAGAGCGTCCAGCTGAGCTGAGCTTAACGGTTGTGCTTCCGGCGAAAAGGACCAGTGACGTAAAATATATTGAGTTTGCTCATCTTTCAGTCGTGTTAAAATAAGGATATTTGCTCCATTTATATACGTGATATTGTTTATTCTGAAACGTGTTGGCTAAAGGAGCCGTGTGCTGTGAATGTGTAGTTTGCGAAAGCATTAGTTTAATTCGAACTTGTCGTTCGTGCTCCAGCTGGGGAGATTCAGTAGCTTGCGAACTATATTCATTTTTCTCGATCTTCACTTGCGTGTTAGTAAGTATATTTCAGAGAGAGAGAGAGAGAGAGAGAGAGAGAGAGAGAGAGAGAGAGAGAGAGAGAGGAGAGGGAGAGAGAGAGAGAGAGAGAGAGAGAGAGAGAGAGAGAGAGAGAGAACAATGAACAATGAACAATGAACCTTTATTTTCCAACGGTAGAAGTTATTGGTAACAGGACCAGTTTTCAAACTTGCCGTTAAAGAGAGAGAGAGAGAGAGAGAGAGAGAGAGAGAGAGAGAGAGAGAGAGAGAGAGAGAGAGAGAGAGAGAGAGAGTCGATGACAATGACAATGACAATTATTCTTTATTTTACAACGGTGAAAGTTTTGGCTGGTACAAGCATTATTTTCAAACTTGCCGTTGCTAAGCAGAATTGCCTGCAGTTCTGCACTAAATACAGAGGAAAGGTCAGGGAGGCGGAGCTTAAATGGGCGTCGAGGATGGCGAGAGGACACTGCAGCCGCAGCCACTCTCCCATCCTGAGACTTGGACCCATTCTTATAAAGACGACAATAGTCAGGAAACATGGAAAGGAGTTCATTGAGGCTCAGTTGGTATATGGTTGATGGAGTACAATCCTTCTTGTGGGCAGTCAAGTCCAGCAAGATGTCGGGAACTGGCAGTAGCCAGGGTGGAGTGATGTGCTGCAGAGATTCCGAAACTTTGTCCAGGTCCACCCCGGCCGCTTGCAGATGAGGTCGGACACGGAATGAAAGTGGACGGACAGCTCCCGGATGGGCATCGTAAATCTCTGCAAACGACGGGTTAAAAACACAATCATAGGCAGGATTGTCTGGATGGGCCTTCAGCTTCCGAACGTAGCTTAGCATGAGGCGGATACGGCTGAGCCTGAGAGAAGGCTCCCCTGCCTCTGCATACAGACTAGGAACTGGAGATGTCCTGAAGGCCCCCATACACATTTGCAGACCTTGATGGCGAATTGTGTTCAGACGCTGTAGAACAGACTTGAAAGCCGAGCTATATACCACAGAGCCGTAATCCAGTTTGGACCGAACAAGAGCCCGGTACAGACGAAGTAAGACAATGTGGTCTACACCCCAGTCAGTACGACCAACGACACGAAGAATATCGAGGGCCTTCCAACAAGAGGTTCTAAGGTAGTTAACATGGTTGCAGAAGGTCAATCTTTTGTCAAAGATGACCCCCAAAAAACTTTGCCTCTTCGGCCACCTTAATTGGCACTCCAGCAATGCTCAGGCTAGGGTCTGGTTAGTAAAATGCAGACAGACTGTCTTGGAGGGAGAGAACCTGAATCCGTTGAGAGACACCCAACCCTGGATGCGATCAACGCACAGCTGCAAGCGCCTCTCAAGGGACGCAAGCACTCGACTTCGTGCACACAAAGCAAAGTCGTCCACAAACAAAGAGCATTCAGAGTCATCCTTGACGGACTTCACAATGTTATTAATTTTAATGCTAAATAAAACAGGAGATAAAATGCTGCCCTGTGGGACACCCATCTCCTGTTCAAAGGAGTCGGAGAGGGTGGAGCCCACACGGACATGGAACGACCGATGAGACAAAAAATTGTAAATAAAAACGGGCAGGTGCCCTTTAAAACCCATGTCCGACAAATCAGACATTACACCATACTTCCAGGTAGTGTCATACGCCTTATCAAGATCGAAGAAAATTGCATAGACATGCTGCTTGTTGACAAAAGCATCTCGGATAAACGACTCAAAGCGGACTAGATGGTCAGTTGTACTACGGAAGCGCCGGAAACCGCACTGGAGGTCTGTGATGAGACCCTGTGACTCAAGATGCCACACCAGACGGGCGTTTGTTCCATAGTTTTCCATAAACACGATGTCAAAGCGACTGGCCGGTAGATGCCCGGGTCAGAAGGATCCTTACCCGGCTTGGGGATTGGCACAACCACAGCCTGACGCCAAGATGGCGGAAAATAACCAGTTATCCAGATACGGTTAAAGGCCTTGAGAAGTACAGGGAGTGAATCCTCAGGCAGATGTGTTAGGAACTGATAGTGGATGGTATCTAATCCAGCAGCAGAGTCAGTACATTTCTGCATGGCTTGCTGCAATTCGGAAAACGTAAAAGGGTCATTATAGTCTTCCGAGTTATCTGATATAAAATCACAAGTACAAGACTCTGGCTTCTCCTTCTCTCTCTGGAAGAAAGGTGAATAATGCTCTGTTGAAGAATTATTGGCAATGGTAGAGGCAAGCAAATTGGCCATAGCCTTTTTATCCGTGACCAAACTGGCACCATCTCTAAGATGGCCGACAGAAGCCGAGCCACCCCTGCCCCTAATTTTTCGAACAGCCTTCCAGACTTTTGGGGATGAAGAAGTCATAAAGATGATACGAAGAGTCTCCAGGAAGCACGGCGTTCACGTTTAAAAATGTAACGGGCTTTCGCCCGCTGTCTTTTAAATATTAAAATATTTGCTTGTGACGGATTGCGAAAACCACGTCGCTGAGCAGATTTGCGCATTGTTTGGGCCTTGCGGCACTCTTCATTGAACCATGGTACTCTCGGCTTCCGAGGGAGTGATGTGGAAGTTCTAGGGATGGTTTCACCTGCTACGTCCAACAAAATAGGAGTAAAACAAGAAACAGGTTCTTCAGCTGACATGACCACCTCCTCTGTAATACGAGACTGACAGAGGGAGGCGAACAGAGGCCAGTTCGCTTTCGTGAGATTGCAGCGCCCCACCGGCGAAACCTCCTCACAGCTGACCGATGACAGGACTACTGGGAAGTCGTCACTACCACACAGGTCGTCGTGAACCTTCCAGTCAAAGTCCAGCATGAGAGAAGGATCACACACAGTGAGGTCTAGAACAGAACTAGATCCTGAACCTGAGAGTATGTAGGTGAGCCATCGTTAAAGACACATAGGTTAAGTTGAGAAAAAAACATCTTCTAACATCTGACCTCTGCCATCATAGTGGTCACTACCCCAAAGGTGAGCGTGACCGTTAAAATCCCCCATGAGAATAAAGGGAGGGAGCAGCTGATCTACTAAGTGAAAAATATCATCACTACAGATACGCAGGGATGATGGCAGGTAAACGCTGCATATGGTTATTGTCTTTTTCAAGGTAACCCGAGCTGCGACAGCCTGAAGACAGGTGTCGATGCTAACGGGGCTACATAAAATTTGGCTACTAATGCAAAAGAGCCACTCCACCCGAGCGCCTCTCTAAATCAGAGCCTTTGTGTATAGCGTGAGAACCATTAAAGGACACAGGGTCAGAAGTCTTCAGGTATGTTTCCTGAAGAGATATTACTGAGGGGTTATAGAACTTGACTAAAAGACGTAATTCCTCAAAGTTAGCTTGAAAACCATGACAATTCCACTGAAGCAGAGAGTACATGATTATGTATTATCTTGGGGTGAAGAGTTTTTTCCCCCTTTTTCCTTTGACTTGGAAGGAGGTGAAGAAACAGAGGGGGGAGGGGGGGGGGGCAGCTCCCGGGCCTCCTCTGGTTCTTAGGAGATGAAGGGGGTGGAACTGCCGCAGCATCAGCAACGACAACTTCCACTCCCTCCATCCGCTCCTCCAATGCAGCATATTTGTTTTGAAAGGGGACATCAGAGTTTTCCTTCTGGGGCCGAAATCATGACGGGACTTTTAGGTATCTATCGGCCTGTTGTTTCCTACCGACCCGGAAAAGCGGTTCCAATGGGATTCATGAAGCACTTGTTGTGCCGATTGACGTCATCTAAGGGCCCGTAAGTTATAGGCACAACACCCCTCCTCCAACTTAGCTAAAGTCCCGTTTTAAGTCGTATTCCAAGATGGCTGCGCCCTTACTGCTGGCTATTCATCGAGCACAATTGAGAAGGAGGGACCGCATTTTCAGGGGTAGAACTAACCCTTTGGACCACTACGACGACGTAAAGCTGCACAAGAAGTTTAGATTTACGCGTCAACAGATTTTTGATATAATTGATCCGGTAAAAGACGAAGTGGATGTGGCGAATCGCAAAGGAGTGTTGAACGCATCCATGCAGGTAACTTTCGAAAATTTTGCGATCACATTGTTTTTTTAAATTAACAGAAAATAACAGAAAAGGGAAATTTAACAGATGGATTGAAATCAAGTCTATAAGCTTTCGGCGGTTGCCGTCTTCGTTAATTATGGTATACGTAATCTTAAGAGGCACGTCAACAGTGACTGAATGATAGTGATCATACTCATAAATAGTGCACTACTGCAAGTCATCTCTCTCTCTCTCTCTCTCTCTCTCTCTCGTCTCATTTACTCACTGGAATCAAATACCGATAGGTGTGAGTAAAGTTGTATGTTAACATTAAAACAGCTCAAATGTTGGTCTTACTCAAATTACATTTTAAGCTTGCTGTAATTAAAATCATAAACACAACAAAAAATTATCAAAGATACTTTTAATTATTTAACAATACAAGACATATGAATTTTCGAGCTATGCTCTTCTTCAGATAACAAACAAACAAACAAACATCAAAGGACACGAATGCAATGACTAGTACTTCTTTCAACACAAAATCGCCAGGAAGTCCTGTGTTGGTTTGTGTTGAAGGAAGTACTATTCATTGCATTCGTGTCCATTGATGTTTGTTTTCGGAAGAAGAGCATAGCTCGAAAATTCATGTCTTGTATTGTTAAATAATTAAAATTTGATAATTTATTGTTGTGTTTATGATTTTAGCTACAAGATACTTTGCAGTCTTAGTTGTGTTTCCATTTTTTTTTTTGTTTTTGTTTTTTTTGTTGTTGTTGCTGTAATTAACCTTGCCTTAGAACATAAATAAATACAGTTTAAATTAATAATAAAACTGGTTGCAATTTTATTTCCATGTGCTGATTGTCTCTAGGAGAAAAGAAATCTCCCTGTTTTGCCAGTTCGGCTTCCTGCTGCTACTGCTTGACATTTTTTATTTTTTGTCTTTGTACGGCATGATGATGAAGATGAAATATTAAAATCACTGTGAACGGGAGGCAGAGTTTAAATGGCGTACATTAAAGTAGGAACACGTGCGGACAAAACTAGAGGCTGCGCATGCGCATTGGAAGGGTTTTCCCAAAAAAATAAGTCAAGGTCACTAGTCTATAAATAGTTGGGACTTTAGCTGCCGTCCCTGTAAATTCCTTTACTTACTGCGAGCCCGTCATGAATTCCATTTGACTGGCGTTGTTACGGGACCTTTCCTAAAAGGACGATTGTGTTTGTGGTCCTGTTAATGAAAAGTCCCGACATGCCCGTGCGCACAGCGGTCCCATAGATTTCTTAGACTTCTATTCCTGGGCAGCGTTCCTGCTGCTAGAGTTAACGGCTTTAGAAGGCTGACCAGAGCTAGAAGCCTTTGGATTAGACAGACTAACAGGTTTGCGTGGGGGCTGAGGCTTAGGGGCAACAGAAGGCGGCACTACCGGACCGACAGTGTCCGCCTTCTGCGTTCCCTGGCTCCTTGTCACCACCGGAGGAGGGTTACTCTCCAGGGGCGAGAGGAGCCGAGGCTCCGCCCCCAACCAAGAAGTTGGGGTTTGACATGCGAAGTCTTTGTTGGGGCGCTTGCCTGCCACCGCTGCACTGAATGTATACACAGATGTGTTAGAGGATGGGGCAGCCGCAGCTGCACCAGGGCCTTCAACCAGCTTTTTGGCGTCCAAAAAGGACAGCCCCTTCTCCACACGCACTTGCTGAATCCTGCACTCGGATATCCAACGAGGGCATTTCTTGTCCGAAGCCATATGCGCCCCCTGGCAAGTCACACACAGGGGGGTGGCTGTGCAGGACTCAGCAGTGTCCGGGCTTAGTGCAACGGGCGCATGAAGCCTCTGCCTGACAACAGGTCTTTTGCCCATGGCCATACTTTTGGCACTTAAAGCACCGGAGGGGGAGAGGGACGTACTTTTTCAATTTCAAGGAGTAGTAACCTCCCCAGATGGTAGTAGGAGGGGTTGGGGTGCCAAACGTCAGGATGATGTAGAGATACGGATCTCCCCATCACCTCGCATGGAAGCGAAGCGCCTGACGTAAGTCACCCCCTGAGATTTGAGCTTCCGTACAAGTTCATCTTCTGACAGTTCTGCCAAAGCTTGATCTTTGATTACGCCTCTTGACGAATTCATAGTTTTGTGGGGTGTCACCTCCACTGGAGTGTCTCCAATGGAAGAGAGCCTCAGCAGCCCGTTGAAGAGTGCCCGGGTACGGCACTCCACCAGCAAGTTACCAGACCTGAGGCTACCGCCGCGGGACCTATTGTGAGGTCATCTCTTCATCTCTTGACTCAGGGAGTGAGCGACCAGTGCCGAGACACCCGGGTCAGCAAGGACTGCGCTACAGAGCGAGTTAAGGGGACGTCCACGGTAGAGAAACGGCGGGACGACGCGGAAGCGTGCGACGAAGGACTTGCACGCCTAGACGCCTTGCAAGCGAGAAGACCAGTAAAACGGGTTTGATTGTGAGAGACAATTATCTAGCATGGCATTTACATTGTGTGTGTGTATGGGGTGTTGATGTGCTTGTAGTGAGAAGGGGTGTTGCATATAATTTAAATAGTGTTTTTGTTGTTATCTTTTATAAAGGTCGACGTTAGAAAGAAAGCTAGTGTGTTGAGTTTTACCGCGTGAATGCGCCTGACTGTCAGTGGCGGTGTATGCGTCTGTTGTGCGAGAGTCTGTACGTGCGACTGGGGCAAGTCTGCGTGCCTTACACAGGTCCAGGAGAAATGCATTGAGCAGCACATGGACCTCTACGCAGTCTTCATAGATCTGACCAAAGCATTCGACTCCGTGAACAGAGAAGCGCTTTGGGTCATCCTCGCAAAGCTCGACTGCCCCAGGAAGTTCACCAACATCATCCGCCTCTTCCATGATGGAATGAGTTCAGTCAAACGGCGACACATCCGAACCCTTCGACATTTTCAATGGTGTGAAACATGCTTACGCGCGCGCGCGCGCGCGCGCGCGTGTGTGTGTGTGTGTGTGTGTGTGTGTGTGTGTGTGTGTGTGTGTGTGTGTGTGTGTGTGTGTGTGTGTGTGTGTGTGTGTGTGTGTGTGTGTGCAAGCACGCGCACACCATGTGCGCGATTTATGCAATTTTATATGTTTTTATCATTTTTTAAAGGTTTCTTTAAAAGTTTCGTAACACATTTCTTTTTGTATCGCGCTGTATTCATCAGTATTTTGTCTGCTAGCATATAACTGATTTTTTATACCTGTGTCTGCACTGAACGCATGCGACTGCGTGTGTGTGTGTGTGTGTGTGTGTGTGTGTGTGTGTGTGTGTGTGTGTGTGTGTGTGTGTGTGTGTGTGTGTGTGTGTTATTTTAGTCTTAGTAACTGACGTCAAGACAAATTCCAATGTTTCTATTGTTGTTGTTTTTCTACATGGAAACATATAATGATGGAAAAAAATAGGTCAAGGAAATGCAAAAGACAAATTCCAATGTTTCTATTGTTGTTTTTCTACGTGGAAACATATAATGATGGAAACATAGGTCAAGGAAATGCTAGTTAGTGGACCTAAACACATGCAAAGTGAAGTGATTGTGGTGACTGAGGAAGAGGTGCTTAGCGTACTTAAACATACCAACCCAAGCAAAGTGTCTGGGCCAGATGGTGTTAGATCAAATGTGTTAAAATTATGCGCTGACCAACTGTACCGAGTTCTTTGCTATATTTTTAACATGTCACTTGCCCATCGTGTCGTTCCCTGTTCGTGTAAGACCTCTTGTATTGTCCCCGTGCCAAAAAGGCAAACTGTATCAGTGATGAATGATTTAAGACCTCGTTTGTCATGAAGGTTTTTGAGAGGGATGTTCTTCCACATTTTCAAATACAGAAGGCAAAGAGATGTTGATGATACCATTTTGCATGTTGTAAACAACATCTACTCTCATTTAGAAAAAAAACAGAAGCCTTTATTCGACTGATGTTCTATGATTTTTCGTCTGCTCTTAACACTATTCAGCCACACATACTCGCTTCCAAACTAGTTCACATGAACATAAATGCCTCTACCATTCTTTGGGTTTTGGACTATCTCACTAACCGCCCAGAGTATGTCAGAATTAGTTTGGATCTAATCTCAGATGTACTTTTTACCAAAACCGGTGCACCACAGGGGACTGTTCTGTTGCTTTCTTGTTTTATTTGTACACAGCAAACTGTAGAGCCATTCATGATGACTGTGTCATGGACAAATACGCTGACGACATGGCACTGACAGGTCTGATTACAGATGAGGACGACATACACTATCGACAGGAGATCAACGACTTGAAGAGTTGTGCGATAGAAACTATCTTGAATTACATGTTGGCAAAACAAGAGAGATGGTCATAGATTTCAGGAAAAACAAACACCATCCCGCTCCTGTTGTCATCAAGGGAACAGAAGTTGAGCGTGTAGAGTCCTACAAGTATTTAGGTGTTTTTTTGTTGTTGTTTTTATGACAACGCGCTCAACTGGAAACAAATCACAGATGCTATTGTAAAAGAAACGCATACCCATCTTTACTGTTTGAGAAAGCTCCGATCATTTAATGTAAGCACTCAGCTTTTACAGATGTTTTACTGCTCCAGTATTGTTAGCTTTCTAACATTTGGACTGACGTGCTGTAGAAATGTATGTAAAAGAGATCAAGATCGTCTTAACAAAGTAATTCTTAAAGGGGGCGGGGTGATTGGTAGGGCACAGGATACTTTGGAAACACTGTTCAAAAGACGAATTACGAACAAACTGGCTGCCATTCTTGATGACAAAACAGATTCACTTAGATATGAATTGGACAGCAGACGTATCGAACGAAGTGGCAGACTTCGAGTACCCAAAAGTCGTACATCACGTTATGCCAACTCTTTTGTCCCTCAGGCTGTTACCCTTTTCAACAGTAATATCAGTAGATAGTGTCGGTCAACATTCTTCAGTTTTTTATTACTAGCCCTTTCAGTAGTTCACTGCAACATTGCTGACACCAGAAGCACAGGGGGAATCCACTATAAGTGTTTGTGATGCCAAGAGTGTTACACAGGTAACAATACGTCTGTTACAGTTCATCTCTTTAATTGAGAGTTATGAGTTATTTAATTATTTCAATGAGTGAGTGATGATGCCATGTGTTGTATGGGCAGACAGTGAATTTTCCCATGAGGGATTAACAAAGTATTATTGTATTGTATTGTATTGTATTGTATTGTATTGTATTGTATTGTATTGTATTGCATTGTATTGTATTGTATTGGGGCGGTCCGTGGCGCAGTGGTTAAGGCGCCTGCCACCAATGCTAAAGGTGCGAGGTTCGATTCCGGGTTCCGGCGTCGGATTTTTCTCCTCTAGTAAGTGTCACCGTTAATTCGGGCGGACCGTCGGGGGTTCTTTCTCCGGGTACTCCGGCTCTTCCTCCCCCTCCACTTTGGTATCAGTTTCAGCCAACTTAATAAAATTTCTAATACAAAACGATTTCCAAATACCGTGTAGCTCGCTTGAGTTTGCCCTTAGCACCACGTGAATCTTCTGTGTTTACGTACAGTGTGTGAGTGAATGCGTGTGATTCACGTGAGCGTGCTTGTTGGGTTCAGTTCGCGGCTACATTCTGCGCATTGAGTTATATTATAAATATGAGAAATGCGCCATATAAATGCTATGCATTATTATTATTATTATTGTATTGTATGGCAATAAACTATCTTATCTTATCTTATCTTATCTAATGGCGGGAAGCGCCGTGTGTCCGTCTTTATTTGTGTGCGCCGGCGTGTGTGTTGATCAGAGGTTGGCTTAGAGAGGAGGGAAATGGATCAGAAGGATAAAGATAAAAATATGAACAACTCTGAATGTTCCTAAAAGAAAACCGCACTGGAGCTCCAAACAATACGGAAGACTTTGAGATGAAATCCTCATCTTGTTCAATAACAGATATTTCAACATCAGAATCAGGTCAAAGACAGAAGGTAGAGACCCTTGACAGCGAGGACATCTCATATAGAAGGAGTTTTGTGGGTTATGGTTTATCCCATTTTGTTTCCTGTTGAAACAGTTGTCGTTTTCGGTGAAATATATCTGAATATGCCTCAGAAAATAAATTATCTTTTGTCAGTAAAGCCGTGGCTAGACATGGGAACGTTCGCAAAACATTATACTCGCGAATATATCTGTCTGTCTGTCTGTCTGTCTGTCTATCTATCTATCTATATATCTATCTATATATCTATCTACCGTGGTCTTGCCGACCGTTGGGGCACCACTGATGACTTGGCAACCAGCTCCCTCCATTCCTCTCTGTTCTCTGCCATTCTTAGCGTATCGCCCAGCCTCAGTCGTGTACACTCTGAGATATTGTCCTCCCATCTTTTCCTCTGTCTTCCTCTCCTTTGTCCTCCTTGCACAGTGCCTTGTAGGATTGTTTTGGCAAGCCCTGCTGAACGCGTGACATGCCCATACCACTTCAGTTTGCGTTTTTTTCATAATGGCTAATAGGTCTTCATAGGGACCGATGGCTTGCCTGATTCTGCTTCCCACTTCCTCGTTCGTGATGTGATCTATGTATGAAATGCAAAGCAGCCTTCGAAAACATCTCATTTCAGTGGCATTTATCCTCATTTCAAGGTCTGCTATGAGGGTCCATGACTCACAGGTATAAAAGAACACTGAGATGACTAAGGAGCACATCAGTCTGATCTTGGAGCAGAGCGTGATGTTTCTGTCCTTCCATATGGTCTTCAGTCTTGTCAGTGCTGTTGTTGTCTGCGCAATCCTGGACAGTATTTCTGGTTTTGATCCCTCATCTGTCACAATGGCTCCTAAGTATTTAAACTTATTAACTGTTTCCAGTTTTTGGCTTCCAATCATGACGTCAGTGTCAATGCCACTCGTGTTATTTGTCATCAGTTTGGTCTTCTCTGCACTGATTTCCATCCCATACGCAATAGCTGTACTGTCCAGCTTTTCCACCAGCTGTGCTAGCTCTTTCTCTGTTCCTGCAAGGCCATCAATGTCGTCCGCAAAGCGCAAGTTCGTTATTGTTCTGCCTCCAATACTGACAGTTCCTTCATGATCTTTCAATGCGTCTGTCGTGATTCTTTCAAGGAAGATGTTGAAAAGAGCAGGTGATAGCAAGAAGCCTTGTCTGACTCTGACTGTAGTCCTAAACCAGTTTCCTATTTTGCCGTTGAAACAGACTGCGCTAGTGGCCTTGTTGTAAAGGTTTGCTATGACTTTGATCAGGTTGGCATTGTGGACCAAAGGGCTGTCAAATGCTTTCTTAAAACCTACAAAGACATGATAGAGGTCTTTCTGGTGCTGGAGGTACCTCTCACATAAAACTCTCAGGTTGAAGATCTGCTCAGTTGCGCCCTGGTCTGAAGCCTGCCTGTTCCTCAGCTATGATTTCCTCTGCCTGTGGCTTCAGCCTGTTCAGTAGGATCTTTAACATGACTTTGCTTGGGTGGCATATAAGACTGATCGTGAGATAATTCTGGCATTGATGTAAGTTGCCAGTTTTGGGGAGAGTTATTATAAGTGATTGGGTCCATGGTGTGGGCCAATCCCCTGACTGTCAGATCTTATTGCATATTGTTAGTAATGCGCTTATCATGTCTTCTCCCCCTTCTTGGACTAGCTTTGCAGGGATGTTGTCTGCTCCTGCTGCCTTCCCTTTTTTTAGCGACTTCACTGCAGCCTCTACTTCTTCTCGAAGTTGCCATTGTTGGTCACGGGTGGGTTGACAAGTATGCCTGGGTCCCCTGTAGCTCGGTGGTTGTACAAATCTGAGCAGTACTCTGTCCACCTCTTCAGTATGTCTTGGTCTTCCGTAAGACAGTTCCCTTCACTATCTTGAATGATCGAGGAGCGTCCTTGTTTTACACTGGTCAGGTCTTTCACCAGCTGGTATGCTTTTTTTGCTATTATTTTTGTTCAGATTTCTTTCTACGTGTTTACACTGATCTTCAATCCACTTATTCTTTGCATTTTTCATGCTTTTCTTGATATTCTGGTAAATTTCCCTGTATTGTTTAGCTCCTTCTCCCTGTGATTTCTTTTTCTTTAATTCTCTACGCTTGTTACATAGAGCAAAGATGTCAGCTGTAACCCAAGGTTTCTTTGCTTGTCGGTGTTTGCCAAGGATCCCACTGGCTGTTTGGGTTACAGCAGAGTTAAATGTGTCAATCAGTGTGTCCACATTTGTGTCTTCTGCACCTAGAAGTAGCAGTGGCGCGAATTTTCCGCCTATCTTTGCCTGGAATGCTTCCGCTACCTCTGGGTCTTTCAGCTTCTCGAGGTCAAACATGATTCTGGTGGGATCCTGTTTGTTGAACTTCTTTAGGCGGAGTCGAAGGTCATCATCACTAAGTCGTTGTCTCTTCAAATGTCTGCTCCTGGAAAACTTCTTGTCTTGGCAATGTTCACACTGGTTTTGAAGCGTCTCTTCACCATGATGTAGTCAATTTGGTTATGGTGCTCTCCGTTCGGGCTGTGCCGTGTCCACCTTCTGGATGCTTTGTGTGGGCCAAACGTGTTCATCAGCTTTAGATCATTTGAGCTGGCAAATTCCAGGAGCCTTAAGCCTCTGTCATTGGTCTCTGCATTGCAGTAGCGTCCGCATGTTTCTTTCCAGTTCTAAACAGCATCCGCTCCTATTTTGGCATTCCAGTCTCCCTGCACCACAAGAATGTCTTTCTTGGGGGTCTGGTCCAAGACTTCTTGCAGTTGGTCATAGAAGTCTTCTATTTCCTCATCTCCATAGTCTGTTGTTTTGGGGCATAAACTTGTTAAATGGTGATATTAAATGGGGTTGCCCTCAAGCGTATGGTGATAAGCCTACTGGAGACTGGCCGACAACTCATGACATTGTTCACGATGTCTTTGTGGACGAGAAATTCGACACCCGGTTCGTGTTTGTCTTCTCTGCCACTGTAATACAGTTTGTGGTTTTTCTGGGTTGATGTTTCCCCAAGGTTCTTCCATCGTACTTCGCACAGTCCTAGGATGGTCCAATGGTATCTGTTCATTTCGTGCGTCAGTTCCTCTACCTTTTCAGGCGTTCTTAATATTCAGACGTTCCAGGTGCCAATGCTGATGTTGTTTCTGGCACGGAGTTTTGGTGGTGCACCAGTAACGCACTTAACACCTCTTCCCTGGCGCAAGACAGAAGGCGCGGTCCTTGTTCCGGGCGACGACCGATCCGGTATGGATTAAGGTAAGGTTGTCATTGCATGTAGTGTGTCATGGGCAAAAGAACCTGGCGGAGCCCATCCCTCTCCAGGCTGTTAACCACAATCGAAACTCCACATAACTTGTGGCTCGCCTTGGTTCTGGACTCGTGGCCGATGAGACCCTCATGGGACTCTTTCGCCCTGGGTGGTGACTTCATCAAGGAAGTTCATACACCCAATTAGGTACCATGTTAGCACCCTAGCCTTTGGTTATCCAAAACCTAACCTGCAAGGCATCAGGGGACTCGTGGAGAGCGGGGTCGTCTATGTCCCATGCAGATTTGAGCATCTGCCCACTGCCCCCACTGTCTCGCGAATAACTAAACATAAACACGCACCACGGCCACATCCAGAGGACGATCACCGGCAGACAACCTGAATCCGACAGCATAGAGTTATAGGATGACAAAAATGACTACCTTATAAATTCCATCAGGAGGGGGGGGGGGAGGTTTGGGGGGATTGGGTGTTTAGGCTAGCCTACGGACTGAAAAGTGTCTATAAGAGTTATCTCCCCTTGTTTTAACGGTCGCAGAAAGGTGAACGTTACCAATAGAACCTGCGTTAAAGACTGTACATAACTGCCAAATTTCACAAGTCTGGGACACATTTGCAGTTTAGTTGGCCGTACTGCCTAGACCAAACACATGCTGACAATTTGTGTCACTCGGTATACTTACAAGAACCAAGAGACGCCTCCAGCTTCTCCATACGGGCGGTCAGTTCAGTGTTACGGGCGGTCAGTTCAGTGTTACGGGCGGTCAGTTCGGTGTTACGGACAGTCAGTTCAGTGTTACGGGCGGTCAATTCAGTGTCACGGGCGGCCAGTTCAGTGACACGGGCGGTCAGATCAGTGTCGCGGGCGGTCAGTTCAGTGACACGGGCGGTCAGATCAGTGTCGCGGGAGTTCAGTTCAGCGACACGGGCGGTCAGATTAGTGTCGCGAGCGGTCAGTTCAGTGACACGGGCGGTCAGATCAGTGTCAAGGGCCTCCAGAAGAATGACGCGTGTCTCCATGGCGTCCACGCGGACTGCGGGCTGGAGACGCAGCGGGGACTTGTAACTGACACAGTCGATGAGCGGGGCGCGAAGGTTGACCTGACAGCTGTAGTCCCCGGACTCCACGGGGTTAGGAACGATCAGAGAGAAGACTCCGTTCTCGTACGACGTGCTGGGCAGGACTGCGCCGGAGGGGGTCTGCAACAGAACAAGAAGGGGGAGGGGGGGAGGGGGGGGGGCATAAGTAATTACAATGGTATCTAAGATTATGATGCTGTTTATGTCACACGGAGGACGCCGGTGTACATGTGTTACGGCACAGCAGGAGGTTAGGAGGCGAGCTAGGACACGGCAGGAGGTTAGGAGGCGAGCAAGGACACGGCGATAGGTTAGGAGCCGAGCTAGGACACGGCAGGAGGTTAGGATGCGAGCTAGGACACGGCAGGAGGTTAGGAGGCGAGCTAGGACACAGCAGGAGGTTAGGAGGTGAGCTAGGACACGGCAGGAGGTTAGAAGGCGAGCTAGGACACGGCAGGCGGTTAGGAGGCGAGCTAGGACACGGCAGGAGGTTAGGAGGCGAGCTAGGACACGGCAGGAGGTTAGGAGGCGAGCTAGGACACGGCAGGAGGTTTGGAGGCGAGCTAGGACACGGCAGGAGGTTAGGAGGCGAGCTAGGACACGGCAGGCGGTTAGGAGGCGAGCTAGGACACGGCAGGAGGTTAGGAGGCGAGCTAGGACACAGCAGGAGGTTAGGAGGCGAGCTAGGACACGGCAGGAGGTTAGGAGGCGAGCTAGGACACATCAGCACAAGATTTTGATGTTGTTGTTTAGGGACATATGCTTTATTATATATCATTAGAAACAGTATTTGTCTCTCCTGAACGCTCGGACATGCTCATTTATGCTCACTGTTGCCATGGCAACGTACACTAAGTGACCGTTACACGTGGTTGCTATGGAAGTTCATAGCAATAGTTGATGCTTCTAAAAATCGAAATTTGGTCAAAATATCAACTGATATCACCAATACAGCTTGTCAGAGCCGATTTTGAATATCCTTTCTGGATTTGAAGACATAAATGTTGTTAGATGCATGTTCTGGTTTTAGTCAGTCTTTGAGGACGTTCGCAAAGGGAAGCTATTCATAACTTGCAAACGGCTCCACAAAGTAAAACATCGGCTTGCATCTAATCTAATTGTTGTGTAAAGTTTGAGACTGATCTGTCAGCCAGATTTTGAGAAAATTGCTTATGCAGTATGTACCACTCTTCCAAATTAATATTTCTAGAAAACAGCAAAAACAAGTTTCAGCAAGATGCCGTTTTTTCTCCATTATACAAAGCCCTAACATGTCACATGAAATCGTTGACATGATTATTTTCACATGACAAAGTGCAGACAGGCAAACTTTCCAGAAACCCTTTGTGTACTATGACCTACCCCTCCCCACCCCCCACCCCACACCCCCACCCCACCACCCCACCCGGCCCCACCCCCACCCCCGATGCTTCAGTTTTGCATGCTTAGTGTGTATTGCTTGTTCTCATCCTGCACACTTAATGCGTCCAGTTTGTTAATAAGCACTAATGTCACAACTGCTTGGCGACAGTAAACCATGTTAACAACATTCTAAATTGCTAGGATCACCAAGGAAACCCAGGTGGATTAGGTATTGTGAATCAACGTTACCTCGTGTAGACACAATGATGCACTATTGAAGCACCCCAGTGCCTGTTGTCCACTGTATACGCTTCACGCAGACAACAGGTATTCAGACAGATGTATGGTAGATGTAAGCAGAATGTTGGTACAGTAATTGGCATTGTCTGTTTTCATTCACTGTTCACTTTTTCTCATGGGCTTGGATCTGTTCGATTCCCCACCCCCCACCCACCCACCCCCCCCCCCCCCCCCTGGTCGTCCGTTCTCAAGGCAACGGGAGTCCCCGGCTTCTACATATTACCAAGGTAACATGTGATCAGTAGACTCCATTATTAAATGTTATAATGACAAAGTTACTCGCTGAGCAAAGCGTTCTTCCCCAAATAAATCTCTGGCCAATCACTTTTCTCTGTACTGAAAAACACATCCTAATCTTCATTCAGTCAAATCTCTGAACAAAAATACGCCAATAAATAAATACTTTAGGGGGCTACACAACAAAAGGAACTGAATGTCGGTGTTGTGTGATACCGCTGGTAAAAGTTCCATACAAATCATAACTGTATAATTGGATAAGTTAGATAACATCAGCAACAGAAAGTTCAACTGAAGCGAACGCCCTATCACGTAATTGAAACGGCGAAGAAACAAAGCTGGATAAATAACAATTGAAGAGGTTACACACCAATATAGCTATACGCAAGCGTTGTGTTCGGCCTATATTACCAATGTTATACAAAAGAAGGACTAAAAATGTGTGATATTAACGAATACGTGAGAGAGAAATTTCAGGCGAATGCAGTTCGCGCAAGGTTGTTGGTTTGTATAGTCGGAAGTATACGGATATTTACGTCCCCTGAATCTCTGCGTCACACGTAAAGTTTGGGGTTCTTTCATGGGTATATGTAATGCTGTTACATTTTACAGTTGAAGACAAAATCGTTGTAATACGAGTTAAGCTTTGCTAGTGGTTCTTGTTGCCTCTCTATTCCGGTCGGGGGGGGGGGGGGAGGGGGGTAGAAGGGGGGGGGGGGTCAATGCCTTGGGCTAAAGTCCTCGACTCTTAACTTCGACACCGACCCCCCCCCCCCCCCCACCCCCCTGACTTAACCCTCGAGGCGATATATCCACTGGCAAAGCCTAACCCGTAACACAACTAATAATATTTGTCAGGGTCCACACTCACAACCATAGCTTCCCAACTTAGATGTCGTTGCACTTGTCAACGTGTGACTTCTTGGTGAAAACCAATCTGTCCGAGCAGATTTACCGTAAAAGTATCTGTGTGTTGACTGTGGGTGTAAAGGAAAACCTAGAGGTTAGGATTTCTCACCACAGGAAAACAAATCATTTCCTATCAGTGTTAAAAATTCCTAAAGTCGGAAGGGTACACACATATGAATATCTTGTGTTTCAGCATATACACATGATGTTTATACATCCATGCATTCACACCAACTGTTAATGCTAAATATTTTATGTTGAAGAATCTGGTTTAGAGGTTATCAGCGTTGAGGAGTAGTGCTGTTCCTGAAGCATCAGGAGCTGCAATCTAGTTTCTTACATGCCCCTGCACTACACTGTGTGCATTGCATGCACAGGCCGTAGCCATGGTTGCATTACTTGAAATAGGAGAGACTAAAATCGTAACGGAAACATCATGATTTATCACAAGTAAACATCACACATCTTGCATGTCGGACAATATATAAATCATTTAGTTCACCAAACGCGCAAACCTCATCCACATGCATTTCATTCTCATAGTGATTGCTGCGGAAGATGTAAAACGCATACCATACTAATGAGGTTGCAATTTATAATTTGGACCATACTGGTTTACTGCAGAATCACACCTACACCATCACAATGACAGCTGCATCTTGCCCGAGTTCAGAACTTGCACAGTGCACTTTGTAGTCTCTTTGACCAAGGGAAACAAATACGTGTATGCTATACGGTGATCTTTTTACCATGAAAATGTATATAATTGTTTGCTTGTGCATATGATGTTGGACTATCATTCCAGCAAACATGAGTTTTGGGTGACATTTATGCGGGAAATAGTACTGCCGAAATCCTAACACTTTCTCGCTACGAACGGACCTGTGCACAATGTTCATTATCGTTATCAAGCACATCTGTGTTTCTTTGAGCTGGCAGATTCCTTTCGCGGATACCGCATACATTCCGTCAGTCGTGATCAGATTGTATCACAATGAATGTACAGATGGTTTCTGATCCGACCGAAATATTCAGATGTTACAACAGACGAAAGACGTGAGATTCCTGAATCTAAATCGTTCAGATCTACAGTGCTCTATTGCAGATGTTACAACAGACGAAAGACGTGAGATTCCTGGATCTAAATCGTTCAGATCTACAGTGCTCTATTGCAGATGTTACAACAGACGAAAGACGTGAGATTCCTGGATCTAAATCGTTCAGATCTACAGTGCTCTATTGAACGCTGAATGCAGAATTTCGGATTTGTATGAATGCACACTTCTGCTCCAAGGTCAATCAGTTCACAAACAAATCATAAACATCTTCGACCTCGCCCTTTGCAGCTTTGATTTTTGCACGTTATGCTTTGCCAAATCGCTAGAGCACCTACCGGCAAACATCCGCAGGTCCTTTTGAAACGACTCTCAGCTGCCTGCAGATGATGTTTGTGCCTATTCTGGACACGGGCAGTTACGTTTTCCTGTATATTACGATTACACAAGGTCTTCAGTCTCACTCTGTCTGTCATTTTGACTAGATTCCTCAACAACGTGTTTTACCTTGCAACCCGTCGAAACGCGAACTTGGAAGGTGGTAGTTGTATCCGACACGAAGTTACCCGAAGAAGTTCGGAAATACATTTGAACCAATCAGAGATACACATTTATGTAGAGTTCCTATTTGCAAAAATCATAAGACCAAAGCTGGAAGTTATCGAATAATTTCTAGGTTCTCTGCAGTCACTTTTGGGGCAGTTGATCGTTCGTTTAGGCAAGGGTGAAGGACAAATTGTTGTACGGGAGAGAAGCGGCTTTCAAACGACGTAGTTATCAATCCGGTGCGAAGAAGGTGCGCTTTGACCAGGTTCGAAATTAGGCAAAGTGCACATATAATTTAGAGACAAACAATGTAAACAAACTCTAGGTCCTTTGTTTATTTTACATTTACATTGGATAAAACCTTTGAGGGAAAAGACATGTGTTTCTGCAGAGAGGACACTCCGAACTTCGCGTAAGCCCCAAACAGCCAAAGTGACAGCTTGTTCACATTGGGAGTGTCCTAGCTCGCCTCAGTCACTGGCACGGTTAGCTCTCTGTCACTCAAACACCTGCAGGCGTCCTGTGTGTATGCGTGCGGTTTGTATACGGCAATTTCTTAACTCGTTCTACCCCCAACACCGAAATCCTTAAATTTTGCCCCTGTCCTCTGAAGACTGCATTGCAGTGTAGGACACAGATCGACCATGATAGTTCAAGGGTGATGCCAGAATAGCTTGGCGCCCATAGGCGCCAAGCTATTCTGGCATCACCCTTGAACTACAATAATAATAATAATAATTACGGTATTTATAATGCGCTTATCTTATAATAATTATAACTCTAAGCGCGCACTCACAACTCGCACACGCATGCGCACGCTTTAGACAATGACTCACGTAACACAAATAGTGAAGATACATTAGGACGGTCAGCTTGGGCTGGGGAGTGTGGTGATATAGTGCTAGAACTGTTGAAAGAGATGAGTTTTGAGGGCAGACTGGAAGGAGGAGAGCGAGTGTTTCTGACGGAGAGAGAGTGGGAGAGTGTTCCAGGTGGTTGGACCGTATACTGAGAAAGAGCGGGGGCCGAAAGTGCTGAGTTTGGTGCGGGGGATGAGGAGGCGGAGAGGGTCAGAGGCGGAGCGGAGGGAGCGGGGAGGAGTGTAGGGGTGAAGTAAGTTGGAGAGATACGCAGGAGCGTAGTTGTTCAGGGATTTGTAGCAGAGAGACAGAATCTTGTATTGGATGCGTTGGGGGATGGGGAGCCAGTGAAGGAGCTTGAGCAGGGGAGTGATGTGGTCGGATTTTTTCTTTCTGAGGACGAGGCGGGCAGCATTGTTCTGGACGCGCTGGAGAGTGAGAGTGGTGGAGTGAGGAAGGCCAGAAAGGAGAGAGTTGCAGTAGTCGATGCGAGATAAGATGAGAGAGACAGCGAGTTTGGTGGCAGCTTCGGTAGTGAGGTATTTTCTGATCTGACTGATGCGGCGGAGGTGGAAATAACATGCCTGGGCCGTGGCGGAGACGAAGCTGGTCATGGAAAGAGAGGAATCGAGGATAACGCCAAGGTTCTTGACCGAGTCAGAGAGGGAGATGGGGGTGCTGTCGAGTTGAAGGTGGACTGAGAGAGGGAGAGAGCTGGGAAAGTTTCTGGCGAGTGCCTACCAGCATGGCTTCCGTTTTGTCGTCGTTCAGTTTGAGCTTGTTTGCTGTCATCCAGTTTTTCACGTCTTCGTAGCAGTCAGCCGTGCGAGTCAGTAGTGTCTGAGTGTTGTCGAGTTTGTCTTTGTCCAGTAGTTGTGAGTCGTCAGCGTAGTGGTGGTGGTGTATGTGGTGAGACTGGATGATGTTGGACAGTGGGGAGATGTAGAGTGTAAAAAGGACCGGGCCCAGGACGGACCCCTGAACTATCATGGTCGATCCTTATCTTTATGTGGTGTGTCTGGGGTAGAGTGAGTTAAGGACTATAACATTCACAGACTTTACACTCGGCACAACTGTAGTTTACAAGAACAACTTTATCTACATATTTCACCTGTAGAAAAAGTCAAGGTCATCACAGGTCGATGTGTTTGTAAAGATTAGTTATTTTTCGCACACATATTGGTAAAGTTAACTTTAGGCGCAAAAGTTTGAAAGTACCTAAGTATGCATTTTAGAGAGATACAGATAGAACTGTATTGCCAAATGTAATAATACATTAGGAACTCGTTTCGCAAATTAAAACGAAGAACATAAAACACATCAAAGTATAGTTAAACTGCTCATGTGCACACACACACACACACACACACACACACACACACACACACACACACACACACACACACACCCGCGTGGCTTAATAACTATTGTGGTCTAAACGTAAAGGCAATAAACACGATTTTCAAGTGACACAAATCACAGAGGACATATGGTAATATAAAAATACGTCACTTGCATCACAGATGAAGTATTATGCCGATAGCTGGACAATACTGTTTATACATTACATGTATACAGTAAACAGTGGGACTGATGGGTCAGGTTTGGCGTTTTTTGCATCACTGGACAGCAGTTGGGTAAAAACTGTTTTTAAAACGACTCGTGCGTGTTCCGATCGCTCTATAACGGCACCTCAATGGCAGCATCTCAAACAACTCATGGGCTGGGTGGGAATCATCTCGGAGGAGGGATTTAGCCTTTTTTTAGCGTTCTTTTGTGGAAGAGGGACTCCAAAGAGGGCAAATCGATACCTATGATGCAGTTTTTACTACTCTGTTTAATTTGGATCGCTCTTTCTGTATGGTGCTGCCAAACCAAACTGTCAGGGAGAATGTCAAAATACTTTCAATAACTGCCCGGTAGAAGTTGTCCAAATTTGTCTGCTGAAGGTCAAACGTTTTAAGACGTCTGAGAAAATACAGTCGTTGCTGTAATTTTTTCACTAAACAATCAACGTTTTTCTCCCATTTAAGATTGCGGGTGAATAGAAACTTTAAACAATCAACAATTTCAACATTGCTACCATGAATAGTGAGGGGGGAAATGTCAATTTTTTATTTTCCTGAAATTCATGACCTCTCTTTAAGGTAGAGGACAGTTTAAAAAAAAAAAAAAAAAAAAAAAAAAAAGCGAGATTCCATAGATCTTTTCATGGAAACTCTTCCTGTCGATGATGTTGCAGTTGCTGAGAGTGTGAACAGGGCGAGGACCTACAAATTCACCAATTGTTCACTGTAACGCACGCAGACTTGCCCACAGTCGCACATACAGACTCTCACGCAACAGACACATCATCATCATCAGTCCCTTGCCCGAACTGGGCGTTGGGGGGACTGAAAGGCAGCAGCAACAGACAGTGCTCTCCACTGAGTTCTATTTTGGGCGGTGGCAAGCAAGTCTGGCATCTCGAGTTCAGTCCATTCTTTTATGTTTGCGACCCAACTCTTTCTCTGACGACCTCGCCGACGACTTCCTTCGAGAGTGCCTTGGAGGATAGTCTTGGACAAGGTGTTGTGTCGGGTCACGTGGCCAAACCAAGCAAGCTTGCGCCGTTTCACGGTTGCCAGAAGGGGTTCATGTGGGCCCACCAGGGAAGTGACGATGCTCCGTACATATTCGTTGGTCTTGTGCTCGCGGTACGAGATGCGGAGCAACTTCCTCAGGCACTTGTTCTCAAAGGCTTGGCTTTTCTTTTCTGAGTCTGCAAGCAGTGTCCAAGTCTCACAGCCGTAGAGTAGAATAGACACTACGAGGGACTTGTAAAGCCTGTACTTGATGTTGAAGCTGATGGAGTTACTTCGCCATATCCTGTCCAGCCTGGCCATTGCGGATGTTGCTGTACCTATCCTGATACGGATCTCTGCTACGCAACTACCGTCTTTGGACAGGGTGGCTCCCAAGTACTTGAAGCTATTGACCTCTTCTAGCTTCTGGCCGTTCATGTGAATGTTGCTGCTGCTGTCTGTTGCTGCTGTCACCACAAGCGACAGCAGCAACAGACACAAGCACCGCCACTGACTCAGACGGGCGCATTCATGCGGTAAAACACAACACACGGGCTCCCTTTCTAAAGTAACCTTTATACAATATAAAAGAAAAGAAGCGCTTTAAAGACTATCAAACTATATACACTGCTCTACTATCACACACACACACACACACACACACACACACAAATCACAATATCTTTGCCAGGCTAGGTTTTAGTCTCTCATTGTCTCCAACCTGTTTGATGTTATTGCCTGGTTACGTTGGTCCTTCTCACGTCTAGGCGTGAAAGTCCTTCGTCGTACGCTTCTTCTTGCCGTCCTGTCTCTTTGGCACGGACGTCCTCGTTCTCGTACTGTTGCGCAGTTCTCGCTTTGACTCGGGTGTCTTGGTCCCGGTCAGACTCACTCTCAGTGAAGAGCTGGAGGGATGACCTCACGTAGGTCCCACCTGTGACTCGACGTCTCGGCGTCCGTCATTCCACTCTTTACAAGAACTCTGAATAGATAACAAAAGTCCCAACGTAACACTTGCTAAACACACAACATATTGGATCAATGAGAAACGTCACGTAACCTGGCTGATACAAATAACTCACACGTTCGTTCACACATACACACGTGCTTCATAAACTGTCTATTTCCGTAACACCCCTATATCTCTGTCACTATCTTGAAACAGACTATAGCCTAACACTCTTGCTATACATTACTCTATACACTAGAAAAGACTATGCTTAACCAACCACGTACTATCTTCATAGCGGCTTAGACATACACACCTCGCATTCTTTTAGTTATCCGTCTCGGTAAATAACTGTATACCAAAAACACCGGTTACTTCCCCGAATTCTAAACATACATAACTAAACCAAACCGGAACACCGCTATACACCCACATTACTCTTACCAACGCATACTGACTTTAACTAAACAACTATCCATACTACATTTATAGAAACATACCTGAAAACTAGGCTTCAGAGTCTTGGAATGCGGGCTAGGTACCTCAAACACAACCGTTCTATACGACAAGACAGCCCGCACTACCGATCTAGACCTCTGACAGACACAGCTTCCGCCTAGAACTCACTAAACAGAACTCACTAAAATTCCCGTGCTAACCATGTCTTACAGATTCCACATGGGCAGCAGGCCCCACGGACTATCGGCACAAACAAACCGTTAACAAAACCCGTACCGTACTAATCCTACTGTGTGAGCACTATGCACGAGCATAGAGCTTCATCACAATTCCCCCTTCCTCGGGAAAAAAAGAAACGACCGAGTTTCTTTTTAAGACTACTCGACGTAATATTATCCGAAAACAGGAAAGTTTGGTTATCTAGAATACAAGAAAGCAAAAATATTACAGCCTCAACGCACACTCTCGGATCGCACAGCGAACGCGAAAAACAGAACTAACGCGCTAAAACATCCAGAAATGAAATCGATCCAACGATTGCCCACACGATCGCGAAACCCCAGTCTCCGACCTACCTACAATCGCGAGACCCCAGTCTCCGATCTACCTAAATATTGGGTGCTGAGCGCATTTCCGTCCGCAACAGAAGTATGCCGTCTCCAGCCAACCCGACTGGTGGGCCAAGTCCGCTGACCGATTCCCTGATTCTGGACGGAAATAACACGGTGCCTCTGCTCACGAGCACGCTTGTTCTGAGCTCTCGTAGCGACTGATGCGACTACACCGTGAGGATCGTGAGCTCGCTTCATCGCTCCCTCTTTAGCGATGACTGGCTGCACACCCTTCATGTTACCTAGAACTAAATCAACTACTGGCTCGTCGATGACACAAGAAATTAGATCACCCGTGAAAAACTCCGTGTCAACATCTATTCTAGCCAAAGGGAAAACTTCTACCTTCCCTCCGAACGAAACTACTTTCTGCGTCTCGCCCGTGAACTGATCTTGCCTAACTAGACTACGTCTGACCCCCGCGGTCGTTGTACCGGAGTCACGGAGAACAGAAGCGAGACATCCGTTTACAACCCCGTCTACCAGCGGTAGGCAACCACCTCCGTCAGCTGAACACACAGCGCCCAGCTGTGGTTCCTCCCCGACTGGTACTGCAAAACTGGCCATGTGAGTGGGCTGCTCCGCCCCCTCCACCATACCAGGACTGTTAGGACATTGATGAGCCAGAAGGCCGTACCCCTGACAGGTGAAACACTGAGCCCCTGAACTACTGCTAGGACAGTCATGACTAAAATGACCGTATGCATGACACGCAAAACACTGAGTGTCCGAATTCGCCATACGACCACGACCATATCCACGACCAGAAGTTTCTCCTCGTGCGTACTGATCGCGACCGCCATTGCTGTTACCTCGATCACCGCGTCGGAAACGCAAAGTACCTCTACCGTTAACCAGCTGGGCTCCACGTAAGGTATTGATGCCCCGGTAACCCTCAGTCGTGTTAGCAGCGACCAACCCGACTGGCGGTATATCGGTCCTACGCGCGAGGTTTTTCGTAGGATGCGCCATCCGAAAAGCCTCCGCGTTCTGTACTAACTCGTCCGTAGTCTTGAGGTTACGCTCCCTCAAGAATACCGCTAGATCCTTGGAAACGCTACCAAAAAACTGTTCAGCCAACATGAGATCGAACAATGCGTCGTACGTGTGGTCGATCTTTGACAGTTCGACCCAACGTACGAGCAAATGGGACAATCGTTTGCCAAACGACATAAACGATTCCCCTGTCTCTGGCCGACAAGCTCTCAAGCGTTCTCTAAAACCTTCCGCATTACACTGAAACTGCTGTAAAAGACACTCCTTCAAAGTCTCGTACTCTATGTTCCCCGAAACGTTCAAGCTATGGTAAAGACTCAGGGCCTGACCCTCTAGCACAGACGAAAGCAAAACGGGCCAGTTGGCAGAAGGCCAACTCAACGCCTGCGCATGAGACTCGAAACGACACAAAAAAGCGTCAATAGAGTCCACGGACTCTTTAAACATCGGCAGTTTAGGAAAATTCCGTATGCCCTGGCCTACTGAATCACTATCTGGTCTAGACCCTGCATCCCGAGCTAACTGTAGTTGTACCTCCCTATCTTTCTCTTCTTTCTCTCTCTGGTACTCTAATTCTCTCTCTCTTAACGCATGTTCCCTCCCGTCCTTTTCTCTCTGAAACGCTAGAGACTTCTCGTCTTTCTCTCTCTGAAACGCTAGAGACTTCTCATCTTTCTCTCTCTGAAACGCTAATTCTTCTTTCTTAAGAACTCTTTCTTTCTCTTCTCTCTCTCTCTATGTACTTCTCTTTCTCCTTTAACTCTAATTCCTCCTTCTTAAGTATTCTGTCTTTCTCTTCTCTCTCTCTGAATTTCTAGCTCTTTCTCCTCCCTCTGTATCTGCATTTCCAACTCTTTCTCCTCTCTAAGTCTACGAATCTCCAACTCTTTCTCGTCTTTCACTCTCTGAACTTCTAACTCCTTCACCTTTAAGGCTCTTTCAAACGGCAACACATTCGCACCCTTCGACATTTCCAACGGTGTGAAACAAGGTTGTGTTCTTGCCCCCATGATGTTCAACCTGTTCTTCACGTGTGTGTGAGAGAGAGAGAGAGAGAGAGAGAGAGAGAGAGAGAGAGAGAGAGAGAGAGAGAGAGAGAGAGAGAGAGAGAGAGAGAGAGAGAGAGAGAGAGACTGTTTCTTGGAATTTGTTTTGTGAGTGTGTCTGCATGCATGTATTAGCTAACGGATAGTTGTCAAAATTCAGCAAGAAGAAGTAACTGTATGGACCGATACGCTGTCTTCATAGATCTGACCAAAGCATACGACACCGTGAACAGAGAAGCGCTTTTGGGTCATCCTCGCAAAACTCGGCTGCCCCAGGATGTTCACCAACATCATCCGCCGATCATTCACATGCCAGTCATCAGATATTGTCTATGTCATCTCATGTTCTCACTGCCCAAAGATGTTGTATGTGGGGGAGACATACCGTACACTCCCTGAACGCTGCGAGGAGCATGTTCGTTCGATCCGCCTCGGATACAACAACCAGGTTGGACGTCATTTCAACGAACCTCCTTATAGCCTCACACATTTCAGCATACGCATCCTTTGGCAAAATACATCCAACTTCATCCGCCGCAAAATGACAGAATCCTTTTTCGCGGACAGGCTTGGCACTTACCATCCGCGCGGCTTGAACATTCGCCCCTAAGAATGTATGCTCGGCCTGATGGGTAGTTGGTGCCAGACGTGACCTCACTGTTGATACTGGATGCTACCTTTCTCTGTGTGTGTGTGTGTGTGTGTGTGTGTGTGTGTGTGTGTGTGTGTGTGTGTGTGTGTGTGTGTGTGTGTGTGTGTGTGCATGTGCGTGAGCTGCAGCAGGCACGAGTGAATGCGAATGTATGCAGTGACGTGTATGTATGTAGACGTAAGTTTTGTGCTACGTGTTTTGTGCATGTGTATTTGCGTCATTATGAGTTGGGTTTTTTTTTTTTTTTTTTTTTTTACGTCATTCTAAATTCTCTCTATATAGGATGACGTCTTTTCTTTCTGTCGTGTTCTTTTCTGTTCTACGTTTGTTTCCATGTCACCTGAGGAAGGATCTTTGATCCGAAACGTCGTTATTTGTTTCTATTTTAAAGGGTTTTCTACCACTATCTTCTGTTTTTCTTTCATCCTCCTCTTCCATGATGGAATGGTAGGAGTTGTCCAGTCAAACGGCAACACATTCGCACCCTTCGACATTTCCAACGGTGTGAAACAAGGTTGTGTTCTTGCCCCCATGATGTTCAACCTGTTCTTCAAGTGTGTCCTGATCCATGCAGTACGCGACCTTGAGAAGGGAGTGTACCTGAAGTACAGACTAGACGGCTCTCTCTTCGACCTCCGTCGACTGAACGCCAGGACCAAGACCATCGAGAGACTGATCCTTGAGGTGCTGTTTGCCGTTGACTGTGCGCTGATGGCGCACACGGAGTCTGACCTCCAGACCATCGTCAACAGGTTCTCAGGAGCTTCTCGACTGTTTGGCCTCACCATCAGTCTCAGCAAGACCGAGGTCCTGCACCAACCAGCCCCAGGCATAAGGCCCCCCCCCCCCCCGCCCACCCCCACCCCCCGTCCCACCCACCCCCACCCAAAGTGTACATCGAAGGCACAGAGCTGAAGACTGTCGACAAGTTCAGGTACCTTGGGAGCATCATCTCTTCTGAAGGTACTATCGACAACGAAATCGCAGCTCGCATCAGCAAAGCCAGCCAAGCCCTGGGTCGCCTGCGCACTCGTGTGTACTGAATAACAACAACGTCAAGCTCTCCACCAAGATCAAAGTCTACAAGGCAGTAGTTCTCCCCAGCCTCCTCTACGGCTGTGAGTCATGGACGCTGTACAGAAAGCACCTCAAGCAGCTTGAACATTTCCACATGAGATCTCTGCGCTCACTCATGGGCATCAAATGGCAAGACAAGGTGACAAACCTGGAAGTCCTGGACAATGCTGGCTTAGTGAGTGTTGAAGCCTTGATCTTAAAGACACAACTCCGCTGGAAGGTCATGTCATACGCAAGGGTGATTCTGGCATGCCACGCCAACTCCTGTATGGTGCACTCGCAAAAGGCCACAGGAAGAAAGGACGGCCAAAGAAACGCTTCAAAGACGGCATAAGAGACAGCCTCAAGCACTGCGACTTCCCGGTAAAGGAACTTGAAGCACAAGCACAAGACAGATCCGGCTGGAGTGCCGCCACCAGGAAAACCTATGCCCCTCTTATAGAACACAATCGGCGCGAACGGATCGCCAATGCCAGAGCCCGCAGAAAGTTAGCTTTGACTCTCCCCACAGCAACGTTCCATTGCCCCCATTGCCCTCGCAGGTGTGGCTCCAGGATTGGCTTGGCCAGCCACACCCGCTCCCATCATCGATTTCGATGGTCTAGCCATTACATCTCTACATGAAATGTACTCTGAGCTAAACAGTTTTTTCAACGAAGATTATATGAAATATATTTATCATGTTCCCCCTATGTTCAAGAAAAACAGCTTCGTTGATATACAAGTTAGGACTAAATTCTTGGAAAACAAAATTCTCAAGAGACATCAAATGCGAGTGCTTGAGACCCATCACTGTTAAACATATAATCTGTGAAGCTATTACAAGGAATCTGTTGACACAAAATAACATAACAGTTGAAAAATTAGCAGAAAATATTATGACATCTTACATAGTAATATTGCAATTCAAATAGTTAATATCGTAATTCATAGTCCGGTGGGTGAACTATTATCATAAGCAATTTGTGTGTGGGTTTGGATGTTAATTATTGCTATTCTTTGATATTAACAAGTTGTGTGTTCTGTTGCTGATTTTTTTTCTAATATCACAAATGTGTGAAAAGACGTTAAATAAAATCCTGATCCTGATATTGTTGGAACTGTTACTCCAGCGTGGTCTACAACCTTGTGCCACGTGTGACGACTTGCAGCTGAGTGAAGTTTTCTTACAAGAACCCTACGTGCGTGCGTCTGGTGCGATTTAATCATACTACGACTACGACTACCACAGTAGTAACAGTGGGTAGTGCTGGTGTTGTTGCGTTTGGGGGGGGGGGGGGCCGGGAAGTGGGAGAGAGGCCTGGAGACTTTTCCACCACTGGCCGAACAATCAAACGTCTGGAGGGGGTGCACATTCTCAAGGACCGTTTAGAATGTCCAAGAAGAGGCGCGGGAGGGGGTGTGCGTGTGTGTGGGGGGGGGGGGGGGGGGAGGGGGGAGGGGCGGTCCAAACTCCCTAAAAAGGAAAATTACACATAACAAAATATCCTGGGAGCCGTGCACCCTGAAACACCCGTCTCCCCCTGAATCTGCTTCTGAATAAACCTCTGTGGATAATGCTAGTTTTTATCAAGTTTTACTTCTGAGGTGGAAACACTAACTACAGTAGAGTTTATTCCCCCATACATAGAACATTTTACACACACTTGCTGGCCATGCCTGACCTTTGACCTTTGGAAGGAACCAATAAAATTAATATGCAAATGTAACGCCAAGCAACATGTCTACTGGGGTCTTACAGCAAAGTTCACATACAAACTACCTGTAATAGTGTTACGTGGTGGAGTTGTAGTCATAGTATGATAAACACACCAGACGCACGCACGTAAGGTTCTTTTAAATAAACTTCATTCAGCTGCAATCCGTCACACGTGGCTTAAGGATGTAGACAATCCTGGAGTACACTTCCAACAATATTTTAATTCAGCGATGCGATCTCCACACAATGCAATTCCAAATGCACTAACACTGATACAAAGTCTCTTCTGCAAATGTCAACACTGGCGACACAAAGTTCCTCATACACTGTTACGCTGTATCTCTCACAATGTACACCCTGTACGGGCCACGTACCTACGATGAACTGTGTGTCTCTACAACTGACAATGCAAGACAATGTATGACCGCGCTTCCCAGCACACAGTTTTTATAGTATGAAAACTTTCTAGAATAATCCAACGAGTACACACAACTCAACTAATCAGAACGGGACACGTAACCGAAACTCATAAATATTAATAAAATATTTAACTTTCTAGAAAACTACAATAGGCTACAAAAATTTGACTGCTCATTTCAGCTCCAAATCCTTGGTAAAATGACATCTCACAAAAATATGGCAGGCAGCTCACGACCCAGTCGGAAACTTCGAGAACTGTCACGATCTTTCACAACACAAAAAAACGGCTGACAGCTTCACGCGCACAGTAAACAACTTGTTGCGAAATGTCGCCAATTTACCGACGTCACACATACGAGGTCACTAGACAGTGCGACCTTTCTAGAACGTTCTGGACTAAGCGTATCATAACAAAACAAAATCCGCTTTCTGCGCGAAATCATAGAGAATCTTACTGATCTTACGGATCGTTTCCTACGATTAACACATGCATGCTCTCACAGGACAACACAACCACAATCGTAACAAATAGCAACAACCTAACATAAATAGCCTTCTAACTTCCCGCGACCTTTGACCTTAACGAGAGCTTCAAACAAAAGCTTTATCATCAGTTTTCTCGCTGGCAAGTTTATATATACAATTATAACTATTTTGTTTTCAAAATAGCCCGTTTATTTACCTTTGTAAACTTGACCCTTTCATGCAGGTCAGCGCAAATGACAATCACAGCAATTGTCAAATAGGCTAACTGTGCCAAATTAGAAGTCTGTGGCTCTGGTGGTCTCTCAGAAATTCAAAATGATAAAATCTGTCACAATTGGATATACAAAGTATGATGAATGGATGGACCAATGGTGAACCAGTGGCGGACGACTCATTATACTTAGCTTACTTGTAATGTTAAATGAGCCTGTAATGTGTGCTAACCATCTCTTATGCCTTAATTGTCCCAAGAAATGTAAGTGAAACTTCTAAAAAGGTCATAATTATTCACACTGTTTCATAATAGGAGATTTGGTGTTTCATATTGGGCAAATGTTGCCTAATATGAAACAACAAACTGGAACTGCTTCAGCGTCGATTCGAGTTTGGAAATTTGGCTTTATCCTAAGATGGATCAATATAATCTCGATCAAACCCTGGTTTCGGATTGATTCTACTTTTCTTTGGAATGTCGCGCGAGACGTTTTTGCTTAAGTGTTTCATACATGGGTCTCCTCCCCTACCACGCAGATGAGGATGTAGAGCAGTGACCCGCGGCCATAAAAGCTTTGTGCAATTTTCTACCCATACCACCACCACCTCATTGTATCCGAGAAAATGCCAACGACATCAAGCTTTCCACGGACGCCGGACGGACGGACAGTGGCTTGGAATATAGACTCACTTTAGCTTCGCCGTTACCCAGGACTCTCTTAACAGGTAAAACAGAGTTACTTACAATCCACGTGACCGTCACGGCTGGCCGACCAAGGCTGAGAAAAGTTCCGCATGAAAGCTGTACGTGCCATCCAGGTTGTGGTCCGTCGGTCACCATGACGGCTTGAGGTTGTAGTTCGGCCTGCAGACCGGGACCTCCCTCTTCTAAAACTGGACTGACTGGCAACAGTTAGAGAAACAGGCGTCACTGATTATGATCACATACTGGACTGACTGGCAACAGTTAGAGAAACAGGCGTCACTGATTATGATCACATACTGGACTGACTGGCAACAGTTAGAGAAACAGGCGTCACTGATTATGATCAAATACTGGACTGACTGGCAACAGTTAGAGAAACAGGCGTCACTGATTATGATCACATACTGGACTGACAGGCCACAGTTAGAGAAACAGGCGTCACTGATTATGATCAAATACCGGACTGACTGGCAACAGTTAGAGAAACAGGCGTCACTGATTATGATCAAATACTGGACTGACTGGCAACAGTTAGAGAAACAGGCGTCACCGATTATGATCACATACTGGACTGACTTCAAAAACAACCGGCCTATTCATTTAACTCATTCTACCCCAACACCGAAATCCCCAAATTTTGCCGTTGTCTTTTGAAGACTGCACTCAAGTGCAGGACACAGATCGACCATGATAGTTCAAGGGTGATGCCAGAATAGCTTGGCGCCCATAGGCGACAAGCTATTCTGGCATCACCCTTGAACTATCATGGTCGATCCATATCTTGCTGTGGTGTGTCTGGGGTAGAATGAGTTAAAGAATCAGGAACTACCTGGAGAAATGGATAGAGCTGGCTGGCTTGAAAAAGGAGTATAAGGACCTGAGTGACCGCATCATCAAACAAGATGGGATGAACAATAACCCACAAAGTCCTTTCTATATGAGAGCTGTCGTTGCTGTCAATGGTCTCTACCTTTTGTCTTTGACCTGATACTAATGTTGAATTATCTCCTACTGAAAAAGTCTCGCAGATCTGCCAATGCGTCAGTGAGTTCTATAAGGGGCGCAGAACTGTCACGACACGGGTTTTATTTTTCGTATTATTATAGGGGAGTTAAATTTAGAGCGGTGACAGAGATTGGTTAGTCACCGGGAAAAAAGGATAGCACTGGTGAGTTCTTTGGCCTTTGCACGGGGAATTGTGGCCGTGCGGGTTGCGGGGGTCGGCGTGTGCCGCCCGCCATTGCTCTGCGCGATCGGGTGGTTGCCGATTCGCGTGAACTGACGCCGTTGCTGTGCGGAAGGACTGGGTGGTACGATTGTGTGAGTGGAGGCTGGCTGTGTCACTCTTCGTGGGATCACGACGCCGTACCTGAGCGCTGTTGCCATCATCTGTGCAGACCCCGCGTTTAGCCCAGGTCGGGTCGTCCCATTTAGTGTTTACTAACTTGCTTTAGGTAAAGTCGTGTCCATTTGTAAAAAGAAGTTTGTGAGACTAATTTTGTATACTTATGGTGACAATACTATGAGAAGCACTTTGTCGCAGTGACAGAAATATTGTGTATTTTAAAGGAGCCAGGTGCAATAAAGGACTTTATCGCGGAAACAAAAGCATTAATCCAATTTGAGCTTGTCATTGTTCCTCCCGCCAAGGACATCCAGTAACTTGTAAATTATATTAAGTTTTTCTCAAATTTTATTTTATTTTATTAAGGATATTTGTTTTATTATGTATTTGATGTTATTGTGCATTGCGTATGTTGGATGCTAGTGAGTGTGGATGTGCATGTGAATGTGGTGCGTGAGTGTGGGGTTAGGATTGAGTGTGGATATTTGGGATTGTTGTTTATATATGTAATAAATGTTGTCGTAATTGTTCCTCTGGCGTTTGTGTTAGTTAGGATGGTAGTACTCGAGTGGTAGCGCTCATAGTTCTCGCCCCGGAAGCGATGGGCGTGACAATGGCATACGCGTCATTGATTTGTCAAACGTCATTTGTCATGAAGTTTGTTTTTTGTTTTTTAAGTAATTTATATTTTACGTGATATGAGTTTCACTTTCGCATTATAGTCTTGAGAAAATGGTGACAAAAACTAGAACTTCACGGTACAATTTCAGTCTTGCTATAATTTGTGTGAAAGCAGGTTGACTTTGCCTAGCTACATGATATACTAAGTACACGGGTCACCTGCATGTTCTTCTGAAAGCGCGTCGATGTGTGTGTGTGTGTGTGTGTGTGTGTGTGTGTGTGTGTGTATGTGTGTGTGTGTGTGTGTGTGTGTGTGTGTGTGTTAGTAAGTGCGTGCGCGCGCGCTCCAAACATCGCCAAGAGGCACATATCCTCATGCACCTGGGGGCGCATGCAGATCTATTCCTCCTGGAGATGCGCGCATATTTGTGAGAGAGAGAGATGATGATGATGATGAAACTTTATTTTTCAACGGTAAAAAGTTTTGACAGAAAACAAATCGTCATTTTACAAACTTGCCGTTGCTAACATCTACAGGATAAAAAAGAAGGGAAACTATAAAATATATATGTACATACAAAACCCAATAGCATCATTTTATACAGAAAAAATAATAATACTCATCACACACACATGCACAGACGCACGCACGCGCGCCGCTCACACATACATCCACACGCACAAACAAACACGAGCACACACACACACGCGCACACACATATAAAAACCATCTGTATGAAATACGTGAGGTACAGGAAATATTACAGTACCTGAGAAACGTACTAAGTCTGACTCATCAGGTAATCAAAAAGTTTTGTTTTAAAACTTCCTGTTGAGGTAATAGTTTTCAAATGTGCAGGGATGGAATTCCAAGCAAACGGACCAGAGAATGACATACTAGTTTTAAAAAGGTCAATTCTTGGCAGTGGTAGGGGTAAGGTATTGTTTCTTGAGGTCCGTTCACGTTCTTGGTGAGATATAAATTTAGTGGTTAGATACTGGGGTGTCATATTATTCAGTATCTTATGCATATAGACGCATTTGTTTAATGTAAGTTGCTGACGTAGACCGAGAATGTTTAAATATCTAAATTTGTCTGTGGTAGGGATGGGGCGTCTATCTATCATTTTTACAGCTCTTTTGTATATGGAGTTTAATCTCTTCATGTGGACATCACTGCAGCCGTCCCACACTGTGGAGACATAATCAACATGGGACTTTATATGAGCATGAAAAAACAATTTACGGGTATTTGTATCCGTTACATGTCTAAGCTGGGACAATAAGAAAGTGTTTTTAGCAATGGTCTTACAAACAGCATTTATATGGGTCTCCCAGCACAGTTGATCATCAACATGTATTCCTAAGAATTTACGCTCAGTGACTTGTTCAACAGGTTCAGCGTTTAATTGTAATTGTAATGGCTGTAGTCGGCGTTGATGTTTTTGCCGCGTGGCGATTAAGATACTCTTTGTTTTTGCTGGGTGAAGAACCATATGGTTCTGTCTACACCAGTCAGATACCTCATTGAGACTGCATTGTAAACTATGGCTAATGTCCGTCGTTTTTTGGCCAGAAACATGAAGACTCGTATCGTCAGCAAATAGATTACAATTAACGTCAGAATTAGTGATATGCAACGGTAGATCATTAATAAATAGTATGAATAGAAGAGGGCCCAAAATAGATCCCTGGGGGATGCCGTATTTTACATTTCCTTGCTTAGAGTATCTTCCATGGGCGTACACCATTTGTTTTCTGTCTTCGAGATATGATCGGAAGAATTCTATAGCGGTTGCGTCCAAGTGATAAACTGTTAGCTTATTTAGGAGAATGTCATGGTCCACAAGGTCAAACGCCTTTTTAAGGTCTAAGAAAACTGCTCCTGACATCAGGCTTTTATTGATTGATTCCAGCCAGCTGTCTACAATATGTGTCAGTGCTGACTGACAAGAATGTTTCGGTCTAAAACCAGACTGGTGAATATTAAGTAATTTACCTTTTTCCAGAAAATCAAGGAGATGTTTTTGAATGTGCTTTTCAAGGGGTTTTGACAAAGCTGACAGAAGGGAGATTGGACGATAGTTATTAATATCTTCAAGATCTTTTGATTTAGGGATTGGGATTACCTTTGCTTCTTTAAGAATGGTTGGAAATGTACTTTGCTTTATGCAGAGGTTGAAAATATATGTTAGTGATTCTACTGTATACGGTAATGAGATTTTTAGGGTTTCATTATCAATACCATCAATGCCAGCAGACTTTTTGTTGGGCATGCTAGAAATATATCTGCCGACTTCCGCAACTGTAATATCAGGGATGGTGAAAGTATTTGATATAGTTGTTTTTTTAAAGTGTTCTCTGAGAGAACTCGGCACTTCATACGGTTTACTGTTATTTGCATCTGACAATGCCAATATTTCGGCTGTCGTTAAGAAATGGTTATTTAATATATCAGCTGACATATGAGATGGGATTTCGGGTGCTGATTTACCCTTTGTTATGACGTTCAGAGCTTTCCAAACAGATGCCGTGTCCTTTTTGTCTCGAATCATTTGTTGGAAAAAAAACTTCTTAGACGCTCTAACTAAATATTTGACACGATTGCGTTGTGTTTTGTATTCTTCGTACTTTTGCTCTTTTTTCAGTTTGTCTCTAAATGACATGGCCTGCTTGATATCCGCTGTTAACCACGGTGGTATGGTGGAATGTTTAACTCGTTTTTCACGTATTGGCGCATGTTTATTGAGTACACTGAGAAACAGATCCATCCAGCACGACAAGGCACTGTCAGGAGATTGGTGATCATAAACCTCAGTAAACGAAGCATTGTGCAGGTCCCACAGAAATTCGTCTTTATTAAAGTGTTTAAAGGAGCGATATTTTATAGTTTTATGTCTTTTAGTTTTTTGCTTGTCTAGTTTCATGGAGACGTTACAACATACTGGGTTATGATCGCTAACAGCTAAGGAGGGAACCTGCACATTTGATATTGTATCATCATTTGTCACGTAAATGTGATCAATTAAGGTTGAGGATGTAGATGTGGTTCTAGTGGGGTTTTTAACTAATTGTTTTAAACCGAATAAGGCTGTTGTTGATTCCCATGCAGCATGGTGCCCTTTGGGCTTAAGTAGGTCAATGTTAAAGTCGCCCAGAAGAACAATGTTATCTTTACTTTGATTAACTTTATCCATCATTTCTACGAAGTCATCATACCAGTCCCAGTTGGCTGCTGGATTTCTATAGATAAAGCCAACCAGGACTGTGGGGGATTTAGATGTTTTCACCTCGACCCATAAACTTTCAACTTCGGCTGACTCTAAGTCCTGTCGTCGTTTAACGTTACTAATTATCGAATCATGTATATATACTGCTAGTCCAGTGTGCTGGGGACTTGAAGCATCTCTGCGGAGTACTGAGAAGTTTGGAACTGAGATGGAGTTATCCCTGACAGTGCTTTTGAGCCTCGACTCGGATACACCAAAAACATGAAAATGTGTTGGCGTGTTTAAGAACACAGACAAATCTGGCACCTTATTAACTAAATGGTAAATGTTGAGGTGACCAATTCTCAACTCATCAGGTCGTTGTGGGTCAGTTTTTACACTATATTTTGGCATGTTGGTAACAGAACAAACGTAGCAATAATATTGCAAAAAAATAATAAAAAATAATGTCAATGTATAATGAATAAGAAAGCGACAAGAAAACGTAGAAAAAACAACAGCAACAACAATAAAGCAAAATTAAAATGTTTTTGACTCTCGTGGTCAGAGTCCGCTGCGAGTTCGAATTGCTTGGTAATGTCAGATACAAAATAAAAGGCTCGACAGCTATGTATAAAGAATCAGAAAATAAACAAAAACACTTCCAAGCGCACCTAGGCACGCTCGCCCGATGCTGCAGTTCCTAACTACTATTATAGTAATAATCGCACATCAAAATAAAATGGACTTCTATAATTTAAAGCAAAACAACAACAACAACAAAAAAAAGTCACTGCGACTTTAAAATCAAGCACAGCTAACTACGGACAGAACAAAACCGCAGTCATTAAAGTCGAAAATGTAATTCTAGATAATAAAATAAAAATAAAAAAAAAAAAGCTCAATTCAACTCGACTCGAGGATTAATGTCACAAAGAGATCCACGAAACACGCACAATAGAACTTTGGCAAGGCTGCGAGAAAACTACTAAAAAACAACAAAAACTGTCTGAAATACACGCTGTCAAATAAGAAGGGTGTGTCCTATGACTGTCTAACACAAGCTGTCAATCTAGAGACTCGTGTCCTAATGTCCGGCGCGTGGTCTAAATTTCTGCAGCAGAGAAAACAAGGCCGCGCAGTCACTTTCACAGAGAGAGAGAGAGAGAGAGAGAGAGAGAGAGAGAGAGAGAGAGAGAGAGAGAGAGAGAGAGAGAGAGAGAGAGAGAGAGAGAGAGAGAGAGAGAAGAGCGAGAGAGAGAGCCGTGCGAGAGAATGACGTCATATTTAAAGTATTATATAAGTGTCTGGGTGGTGACGGAGTTGCCTCTTTTACGACATCGCCACTGTCTGACTTCCTCTAGAAGTAAAGTTTTTTTTTGTGTGTGTTTTAATTCTTTTCTGAGAAAAAAATGTTTAGTAAAGAAGTTGAAAGGATACAAAGCTGGCTAATGAACTCATCAAATATCTTTATCCAAACTAGCGATATGCAAACGTTTAATTAAATATGACAAAGATTACGGACTCTAATCTTGGTTAACCGACTTCTTATAAACGGTTGTTTATGTCTTCACTGAGACATTCAATTACAATATGCTCGGCGGCTCTCTTAGCCACCCACTTAAGAAAGTATTTCGCCAAGTTTCAAGCTTGTGTGTACAGAAATGTCGGAGATTCTCTTGTTTACATACATACACACATACATACATACACACATTCGGCGCTTCACGCCAAATGTACGTTCAGCAGCGAGGTTAGCGTAACTAGACATGACGTAATTTTTATCTTGTTACTTCAATTGTTAGAGGTTTAGTCTGCCTGCCTCTGACATCATGGACATGCTATTAAATTTGCCACACCGAGACCCTTCCCAAAAGGTCCCTTCTATAAATAGAAGGGACTTAACAAGTCCTCAGCGCATGTTCTAGGGACCTGGCCGCCCACCTCAGGGAACAAGAGGACCAGTCCCTTAAGGACCTTGCAGACTTAGCTCACAGATACCTGGACGCCCACATTATGAAGCTCGGGCCCGTTAAGATGCAGCGGGTGTCTACACCAGCAGAGGAACAAAAATGTCAGAGATACCCCGAAAAAGATGCCGGTGGTGAGCCTGACATGTTTCTTCTGTGGAAATACGTGACACAAGGCAATACGATGTCCTTCCAAGGGTGCTCCCCGAGGCGACAACACCAGAAGGCCTAAACAAGACCGCGGGACAGCAAGCAGAAGTTATACCACATCTCAACACAGTGTCGCCGATGTACTGGCCAACGATGTGACGCCACCTGGTGACTTTCAGTCTGGAGAGAGGCGAGCGACACTGAACTGATCGAGTACTTGAAGAGGAGTGGTCGCTTTCCAGTTGGCGATATGGCTACATTCTTATCAGTTTCCAATATCGCGCTGCTTGAGAGTAAAGTGCCCAACATGCCGGTGGTGTCAGGATTCATCGGCAACACATCAGTGAGGGTGCTGAGAGACATGGGTTGTAGCAGCGTCATCGTGAGAGAGGACCTAGCAGCTGAAGACCAAAAGCTACAGGAGTAGACAACCCCCATCCTGGCAGACGGAACTGTGAAGATTATCCTCTTGCACAGGTCAGCGTCAACTCCCCGTACCTGACAGGAGAGGTAAAGTTATTATGTGTGAGGACCACAGTCTACGACCTCTTCATCGGAAGCGTTGACGGTGCCAGAAACGCTGAGGATCCAGATATGGAGTGGAGACCTGAAACTGTGCCGTTACCACGAGAAGCCAAGCAAAGAAGAGTCACCAGACCTTCCCTCTAAGAGTAGCTGACAACACAGAAGCAGCCGTGGTGAATAGGGACAAGCTAGTGGAACTACAGAGAGCCGACCCCACGCTTGACATGTTTCGAGGTCAGACCGCGCCCGTGACATGAAGAAGAAAGGAGGTAACCTTCCAGACCAGAAAGGACATCTTGTACCGAGTATTCAACAGACAAGGAGACAAGCCTGTCCATCAAGTGGTGGTTCCTGAACCCCTGAGGATGCAGGTGGTGAAACTGGCCCATGATTCCATTTTAGGAGGACACCTGGGAATCAGTAAGACCCTCGACAGGATCCAAGCAGTCGTCTATTGGCCTGATAAGGAGGGGGGGGGAGCGTCATCACCCGATTGTGCAGGTCGTGCGACAAATGCCAGAAGAGAGTCTCCAAGGGAAAGGTGCCCAAGGTTCCTCTCAAGAAGATACCACTGATCGATATGCCTTTCAAGTGAGTAGATGACCATCGCTACATTTTGACCTTGATGGATTATGCTACAAGATATACTGAGGCCATACCATTAAAGACGATCGACACTCCAGCAGTCGTAGAAGCGCTCGTGGACATTTTCAGCCGTCTGGGGATTCCTGTGGAGATCCTGAGTAATCTAGGGACCCAGTTCGTCTCCGACAGTATGGGGGAAGTCAATAGGCTGTTGAGCATCCGACACCTCGCTACGACCCCGTGCCACCCCATGTGTAACGGGTTGTTTGAAAAGTTTAATGGAACATTGAAGGCTATGCTGAAGAAACTGTGTGCTGAGCAGCCAAGGTTGTGGCATAGATATATCAATGCCTTGCTCTTTGCATACCGTGAAGTTCCCCAGGATTCGACAGGGTTCTTCCCCTTTGAATTAATAATAATAATAATAATAATTATGGTATTTATAATGCGCGTATCTTATAATAATTATAACTCTAAGCACGCACTCACAACTCACGCACGCATGCGCACGCTTTAGACGACTCACGTACCACAAATAGCGAAATACATTACGACAGTCAGCTTGGGGTGGGGAGTGTGGTGGTATAGTGCTAGAACTGTTGAAAGAGGTGAGTTTTGAGGGCGGACTGGAAGGAGGAGAGAGAGTGTATCTGACGGAGAGAGAGTGGGAGAGTGTTCCAGGTGGATGGACAGTATACTGAGAAGGAGCGGGGGCCGAAAGTGCTGAGTTTGGTGCGGGGGATGTGGAGGCGGAGCGGAGGAAGCGGGGAGGAGTGTAGGGATAAAGTAAGTTTGAGAGATAGGCAGGAGCGCAGTTGTTCAGGGATTTGTAGCAGAGAGACAGAATCTTGTATTGGATGCTTTGGGGGATGGGAAGCCAGTCAAGGAGTTTGAGCAGGGTGGGGGGGGGGGTGATGTGGTCGGATATTTTCTTTCTGAGGTCGAGGCGGGCAACATTGTTCTGGACGCGCTGGAGAGCAAACGTGGTGGAGTGAGGGAGGCCGGAAAGGAGAGAGTTGCAGTAGTCGATGCGAGTTAGGATGAGAGAGACAGCAAGTTTGGTGGCAGCTTCGGGAGTGAGGTATTTTGCTGATCTGACTGATGCGGCGGAGGTGGAAATAGCATGCCTGGGTCGTGGCGGAGACGAAGCTGGTCATGGAAAGAGAGGAATCGAGGATAACGCCGAGGCTTTTGGCCGAGTCAGAGAGGGAGATAGGGGTGCTGTCGAGTTGAAGGTGGAGAGAGTGAGGGAGCTGGGAAATTACTGTACGTCAGGACTGTAAGGGAACCCATGCACATCATAAAGGAGCTGTGGACCAAGGACATTGACGCGCCTGAGGCGAGGATCAGCTATCCGCATGTCTTCGACCTGAGAGTGAAGCTGGAGAATACCCTCAGGGTGGCTTCAGTCGAGAGAGGTCATCAGGACAAACCACAACAAGCGGCGTTGGTGCGTCTGGCTGCTGACGAGAGTCTAGACGACGAAAACCTCTTCGACCAAAATGAACTTTACCGCAAGGAGGGTGTTGAAGACATCCAGTTCGGGCAAAACCTGATCCAGCTAAAACAAGAAAAGCTGAGAACCCTAACTACAGAGTTCAAACAACGGTTTAAGCCTGACCATCCAGCATGAGGTTAATCTGACATCACACGAGTCGTTTTGCAGCAAGCCGTATCGTCTACCTTACAACATGAGGTGAAGAACTGAAGAAAGACATCAAGGAAATGCTGGACCTGAAGTCACCAGGGAGTCCAAGTCGCCATATGCGTCCCCAGTAGTCATCGTGAAGAAACCAGATGGTGTATGTGGACTACCGTAAACTCAATAAGCTGACAGTCTTCGACCCAGAGCCCACGCCCACAGCGGAAGAACTGTTCCAGATGGTTTTCTCCAAGATTGGCCTAAGCAAAGGGTACTGGCAAATCAAGGTTGCAGAGAAAGATATCTACAAGACAGCGTCCGTCACACCCGACTGTCATTGGGAGTTCCTGAAGATGCCTTTTGGAATGGTAAATAGTGGCGCCACCCTAAAGAGAGCGGGCGGTCCGTGGCGCAGTGGTTAAGGCGCCTGCCACCAATGCCAAAGGTACGAGGTTCGATACCGGGTTCCGGCGTTGGACATTTCTCCTCTGGTAAGTGTCACCGTTAATTCGGGCGGACCGTCGGGGGTTCTTTCTCCGGGTACTCCGGTTCTTTCCCCCCCCCCCACCCCCCCCCCACCCCCCACACTTTGGTACCGGTCTCAGGCCACTTTACAAATTTCAAATACAAGCGATCAAAAATCTCTGTAACTTCAGTAGCTGATTGGCCCTTCGTTTGTCTTGTACTGTGTCTGTACTGTGTTTGTCTTAAATGGCGTAAAACCGTGTCTGTTTCGTGAGTGTGTGTGTTGGGTTTCAGGCGCGGCGCTTTGAGTCGATTTCCCCAAAATTGAGAAAAAGCGCCATATAATAACGGTATTATTATTATTATTATTATTATTTATGAGAGGACTGAAAAAAATCCTAGGGGATATGCAAAATGTGGTCTTTAACTCATTCTACCCCAACACCGAAATCTCCAAATTTTGGCGTTGTTCTCTGAAGACTGCATTGCCTAAGGGCGCCAAGCTATTCTGGCATCACCCTTGAACTATCATGGTCGATCCTTATCTTGATGTGGTGGGTTTGGGGTAGAATGAGTTAACTGGGACGACATCTTGATTCATACCAAGACCTGGGAAGATCACCTCAAGGCCCTTCGACAGTTGTTCCAGCGCCTGTCAGAAGCGAATGTCACCATCCTACCAAACAAGTGTATTTTGGGGCCGACAACGTAGACTTCATCAAGCACCGGATAAGCGATGGCTTGAAAGGACTACATGACGACAGTGTGAAAAAGATTAGGGATGCCCCACGACCTACTACCAAGACACAGGTTTGCTCCATTATGGGCCTGGCGAACTACTACCGAGAGTACATACCGAACTTCGCAGCTGTCACAGCACTCCTGACTGACTTGCTGAAGAAAGGACAAGCCAACGAGTTGAAGTGGGAGAAGGCCCAAGAGCGAGCATTCCAGGCAGTTCGTGACATCCTGACCGAGAAGCTCGGTCTACACCTCCCCGACCCATCGAAGATCTTCGTCCCGAGGACCGACGCCTCCAGCGACGGAGTGGGTGCCATCCTAATGCAGGAGGATGACGGGAAACTCTACCCAGTGAGCGACGCCAGCAAGAAGTTGACCCGAGCCGAGAAGAACTACTCTACCATGGAGAAGGCGTGCCTAGCCATCCTAATTATGGGGTGAGGAGGGTGCGCATCAAGGAGTACCATTTGTGTTGCAGACGGGACCATTCACCCTTGAACTATCTCAACTCTGCCAAGTTCACAAACTCCCGGCTTAAAGGAACTGTGAGACAATTATTCCAGAGTTTATTCGAGGGCATGTGTGTGTGGATCATAGGAAAGAGCCCGTGTTCAGTTGAGTTATATTTTATCAGAATCGCGTACCGTTTTAGTATTATTTGTTTTCTTTTGGAAAATTGAGATCGATTTTGTGTGTGTGTGTGTGTGTGTGTGTGTGTGTGTGTGTGTGTGTGTGTGTGTGTGTGTGCGTGCGTGCGTGCGTGCGTGCGTGTGTGCGTGTGTGTGTGTGTGTGTGTGTGTGTGTGTGTGTGTGTGTGTGTGTGTGTGTGTGTGTGTGTGTGTGTGTGTGTGTGTGTGTGTAGCTGCAATGTTGCACATTTCGCTCAATAGTTGCAAAGTCCGACCTAGATTGAACCTGAAGGTTCTGGAAAAGGCGTGATTGTTCAAGTGACCTCAAACTTGACGTCAAAGTTGTATAGTACATATGTTGGCTACATTTCGTAACATTTATGTAATGCACCTAGATTTTAGTGGACGATTGCAGATGGATCTAGAGTTGGTTGGTTAGTTCGGGGTTTAACGTCCACGGCAATATCACCGAGATGATAATGGACGGCTCTGAATGGCGGGTTTATGGGGGACAGGGAAATCTATTAAGTACGACCTGAACACTGATCAAATCAGGAGCACTGCAGCTGTGGCACTTTGATTTACCAGGACCTTTCTAGAGTGTCCTTTTTAATGATAATTAATGATTTTTGGTTACGTTTTCTTATCTGATTGGTTGAGGCGTGTAATTTCCGGGATTGTACTGGAACTCTGTAATAGTATAAAAGATGGTGTTAGGAAGTATGTGCATGCATTGTATACGAGACTGTATCAAAATATGGATGCATTTGTGAGAGATATTGCATCGTGAGAATAAAGTACTGTAGGAACTCTTACTCCAGTGTGGTCTACAAACGTATTCCACTTGTGACGAGTTGCAGCTGAGTGAGGTTTCTTTTTTTCAAGAGCCCTGTGTGAGTGTCAGGTGTGATTGCATCATCATCATCATCATCATCATAGGACAACGACTAGCGCGTAACACTGACTATAATCAAATACGGTAATCGCTAAATAATAATAATAATAATAATAATAATAATAATAATAATAATAATGGCTACTTATATAGCAAATCAATCCAGACCAAAAAGGTGACTGCCAAGCGTGTAATATGCAAAGAAGTACCCAACGGAGAAAGAAACACGCTTAGAAAAGACGGGTACAACACAATTTATTAATATTTCGGGTAAATACCCTTTGTCAAAATAGACAAACAAACAAACATAGAGATTAGCCGCTACTTATCTTCAATGGCAGAAGGAATGTGGCAACTGAAGGAGGTGACGTAAAATAAAAGAAAAGGAAGAACAAAAGTGCGGAAAAAGTAAAAATGACGTCAACGAAAAATCGCGTAAGAGAGAGACTCGGAAAGAACCTGAACACGAGAGACAAGAGTGTGTGCAAGCACGTGCAGGAGCGAGCGAAAGAAAAGGCGTGTAGATGAGGCCAGAGAGAGAGAGAGAGAGAGAGAGAGAGAGAGAGAGAGAGAGAGAGAGAGAGAGAGAGAGAGAGAGAGAGAGAGAGAGAGAGAGAGAGAGAGAGAGAGAGAGAGAGAGAGAGAGAGAGAGAGAGAGAGAGAGAGAGAAAGAGAGAGAGAGAGCGAGACGGAGAGAGAGAAAGAGAGAGAGAACGAATGGGGAGTACCCTTGGGCTTATATAGCGCTTATCCTTAAATAAGCTCTAAGCGCTTTACAAAGAAATAGTGGGAGTGGAGGGGGTCATAAAACCAGAGAAACAACGGATTCTGCAATACACACACACACACACACACACACACACACACACACACACACACACACACACACACACACACACACACACACACACACACACACACACACACAGGTACATAATGACAAAGAACTGAGCTACATTGGGGTATCGAACAGGTGGGTCTTTAGGGCAGATTTAAAGGCAGTGAATGAGGAAGAATGTCTAATGTCTATAGGTAGTGAGTTCCAGACAACAGGTCCAACGTGCGCAAAACAACGGTCGCCTCTGGTTTTGTATTTGAAGAGCGGGACTCTGAGAAGGCGCGTGTCACTATTTGAACGGCGGGAGCGGGAGGGAGTGTATAGTTGAAGAAGATCAGCGAGATAGGTAAGGGTTGAATAGTTAATAGCTTTGTAGCACAGACAGGCGATTTTGTACGAGACTCGTTGTTTGACTGGCAGCCAATGAAGTTGTCTCAGAATAGGAGTGATGGGCTGATGCTGTGAGGCGCGGACGATGAGACGTGCAGCACAATTCTGAACTCGCTGCAATTTCTGAATGAGAAACTGAGGGAAACTAAGAGGGCATTGCAATAATCAATGCGGGACAAGCCTAGAGAGACGACCAGTTTGGTGGTAGCTTCAGTAGTGAAGTAATGACGGATAGAACTGATGCGTCTTAATTCCAGAAAAGCAAGTTTGCAGACATGATTAATAAAAGAAATATAGAAATGTCACTAAAAAAAAAAAATGAAATACTGTACTCGCTGGGAAAAAAAGTCGAATCTCTTGGCTTGACTTCGCGAACGAAGATTTTATAGGAGTTGCCCACGACGTCTGCAGGCTTGTTCGTGGTTGCGGAGGCCAATCCGAGACAGGCAGGTTCGACCGCAGTGGCTGCAGGGGAAGGTATGGCCAGGGTTCTGAGCTGCGGCATCTCTGTTTTTTCTCCTGAGCCGCTTGTCCTTAAGGCTAGCTCTGTGAGAGTCCTCAAAGGAGACAGCTGCCTTGTAAATGGTGGAGCGCCAGGTGTCACGGTCCGCAGCAAGCGAAGACCACTGGTGGTGGTCGATTTGGCAGGCACTAAGTGACTTCTTGAGACAGTCTTTGTATCTCTTCTTTGGTGCCCCTCTGTCACGGTGTCCAGTAGCAAGCTCGCCGAACAGGGTGATCTTTGGTAGGCGATGATCCTCCATCCTGGAGACATGCCCCGCCCAGCGGAGCTGTGTCCGCAGCAGCAAAGCCTCGATGCTCACAGTTTCAGCCTGTTCAAGGACCTCGACGTTGGTGACATAGTCACTCCAGTGAATGCCCAGGATGGTACGCAGGCAGCGCTGGTGGAAGCGTTCGAGGAGTCGTAGTTGGCTGTGGTAGAAGGCCCAGGACTCGGAACCATACAGCAGGGTGGTGAGGACCACAGCTCCGTACACGCTGATCTTGGTGCCTGTTTTCAGCTGTTGATTGTGCCACACCCGCTTGAAAAGTCGCCCGAAAGCGCTGTTCGCTTTTGCCAGCCTGCTGTCAAGCTCCTTGTCCAGCTTGGCGTCCGACGTGATAATGCAGCCAAGGTAAGTAAACTGGTGCACTGACTTTAGTTCAGACTCGCCAATGGTGATGTGAGGAGGGCGATACACTGTCTTGGGTGCCGGCTGATGGAGGACCTCTGTCTTTTTCAGACTGACCTCGAGTCCAAAGAGCTGGGCAGCATCTGCGAAGCAAGACGTGATGCGCTGCAGGGCTATCTCTGTGTGTGCAACGAGGGCAGCATCATCAGCAAAAAGCAGCTCACGAATCAGTTGGTCTAGGGTTTTCGTGTGGGCCTGCAGTCGTCTGAGGTTCAACAGGCTGCCATCGAGACGATACCTGATGTACACTGGATCGTCATCATCGAGGTCCACTGTGGCCTGCTTCAACATCATGCTAGAAAAGATGGTGAAGAGGGTCGGTGCCAGCACGCAGCCCTGCTTTACGCCATTGAGAATAGGGAATGGTTCTGAGAGGTCATTGTTGAGTCTGACCTGGCCTTGCTGGTCTTCGTGTAGCTGGACAATCATGTTGAGGAACTTTGGGGGACAGCCAAGTCGCTCCAGGATCTGCCATATGCCTTGCCTGCTCACAGTGTCGAACGCTTTTGTTAGGTCGACAAATGTTATGTTCGCGGCACTTCTCCTGCAGCTGTCTCAGCACAAAGACCATATCGGTGGTGCTCCTGTTTGCTCTGAAGCCACACTGGCCCTCTGGGAGTTGGTCTTCAGTGATGGCAGGTACCAGCCGATTCAGGAGCAGCCTTGCAAGGATTTTCCCAGCAATGGACAGCAGGGTAATTCCCCGATAGTTGCAACAGTCAGACTTCTCGCCTTTGTTCTTGTACAGGGTGATAACGACTGCATCACGGAGATCTTTTGGTAGTGTTCCTTCCTCCCAGCAGCAGAGAAAGAGGTCATGGAGCTTGTTGTGCAGTGCTGTGCCTCCATGTTTCCAGATCTCTGGCGGTATTCCATCAATGCCTGCTGCTTTGCCACTCTTGAGCTGGTGGATGGCTGTGAGGGTCTCTTCAGCGGTGGGCGGTTCGTCCAATTCAACCTTTACTGGGAGGTGTGGGATTTGTAGGACGACTGCTTTTTGAACAGTGCGCTCAGCGCTGAAGAGGCTCTGAAAGTATTCCGACCAGCGGTTCAAGATGGAGGTATTATCTGTGAGGAGTGCCTGGCCATTCGCGCTTCGCAGGGGACTTTGTACCAGGTGCCTGGGGCCATACACTGCTTTCAGTGCTTCGTAGAAGCCCCTGTAGTCACCATTGTCAGCACAAAGCTGGGTCCTCTGTGCAAGTCTGGTCCACCACTCATTCTGGAGATCTCTGAGCTTGCGCTGGAGACTGCTGCAGACGAGGCGGAAGGCAGACTTCTACACAGGGCAGGAAGGCTGGGCTAGGTGGGCCTGATGGGCGTCTCTTTTTTTTTTTTGCTAAGTGTTTCTGGATCTCTACATCGTTTTCGTCAAACCAATCTTTGTTCTTCTTTCTGGCGAAACCCAAGACTTCTGCAGAGGATTTTGTAATAGCAGTTTTCAGTTGTTCCCAAAGTGTTTCAGGGGAGGAGTCTACTGGGTCCGCTGTGTCTTTGAGCCTGCGCTGTAAATCTGTCTGAAAGGCAGCTTTCACATCGTCACGCTGAAGGCTGGCAACATCAAGCTTTTTCTTGGGGGGCCCCCATTTCTTGGGTTTTGGCTTGAAGTGGAGCCTGAGTTTGCAGCGGACAAGGCGGTGGTCAATGTGGCACTCTGCGCTGGGCATCACTCTGGTGAGGAGGACGTCACTGCGGTCCCTCTGACGCACTAGGACATAGTCGATAAGGTGCCAGTGTTTGGAGCGAGGATGCATCCAGGTGGTCTTTCGACTGTCCTTTTGCTGAAAAGTAGTGTACTCGCTGGGAAAAAAAGTCGAATAAACAGACGTCATTGACCTTGATCAAATAATGTACTCGCTGACAAGAGTTGAATAAACAGGCGTCATTGACCTTGGTCAAATACTTGACTCGCTGACAACAGTTAAATAAACGGTAATTGCTCAATAAAGAAATGTCACTGAAAAAAAAAATGAAATACTGTACTCGCTGGAAAAGAGTCGAATAAACAGGCGTCATTGACCTTGGTCAAATAATGTACTCGCTGGCAAGAGTTAAATAAACAGGCGTCATTGACCTTGGTCGAATACTGTACTCGCTGGCAACAGTGAAATAAACAGGTGTCACTGATTGTGATCAAATACTGGACTCACTGACAACAGTGGAATAAACAGGCGTCACTGACTATGATCAAATACTGGAGTCACTAGCAACAGCTACATCAACAGGCGTCACTGACCATGGTCGGACTGGACATACCTTTTACCAGGAGAGACGCTCTGCTCAAGTGGGGCTGAGCTTCTGCTTCCTCTGCTGGGGCGACCATAACCTTGATGACGTAGTTTCCTGTGTCGTTCGCGGTGGCGCTGTTGATGATCATCTGGTGGTCCGGTGTGAAGGTGAAGTGTGGGTCAGTAGAGACTATGGGTGTTCCCATTCCATCTCCCTGTCCACTCTCGCTAGCGTTGTCCGGTGTGAAGTACTGGAGCTGCAGGCGGACGATTTCAGCATTAGTTGTTTGTGTTTATACCCAGACAAACACACTCACTTTAACATTGTTTTATTCTAACATCTGGAGGAATACACACACTTTAACATTATGTTTTATTTTTCACCCCTAGACAAAGACACTTACATTAACATTATGTTTTATTTTTCACCCCTAGACAAAGACACTTACATTAACATTATGTTTTATTTTTCACCCCTAGACAAAGACACTTACATTAACATTATAATTTATTTTTCACCCCTAGACAAAGACACTTACATTAACATTATGTTTTATTTTTCACCCCTAGACAATTACACTCACTTTAACATTATGTTTTATTTTTCACCCCTAGACAAAGACACTTACATTAACATTATGTTTTATTTTTCACCCCTAGACAATTACAATCACTTTAACATTATGTTTTATTTTTCACCCCTAGACAAAGACACATTAACATTATGTTTTATTTTTCACCCCTAGACAAAGACACTTACATTAACATTATGTTTTATTTTTCACCCCTAGACAATTACACTCACTTTAACATTATGTTTTATTTTTCACCCCTAGACAAAGACACTTACATTAACATTATGTTTTATTTTTCACCCCTAGACAAAGACACTCACTTTAACATTATGTTTTATTTTTCACCCCTAGACAAAGACACTTACTTTAACATTATGTTTTATTTTTCACCCCTAGACAAAGACACTTACTTTAACATTATGTTTTATTTTTCACCCCTAGACAAAGACACTTACATTAACATTATGTTTTATTTTTCACCCCTAGACAAAGACACTTACATTAACATTATGTTTTATTTTTCACCCCTAGACAAAGACACTCACTTTAACATTATGTTTTATTTTTCAACCCTAGACAAAGACACTTACATTAACATTATGTTTTATTTTAACATCTGGAAAAATATACTGTCCATTTCAACATCCATGTTTTTATCCGGTGTATTTACAGAAGGTACTTTTCTGATGGCACACGCTCCAGACTACTCACCTGCGTGCCCAGGACGCCATAGGCACGCACGCCTCAAACTAACAAGTGAAGTAAAAACAATGACGTCATATCACGCTAACCTCGCTGCCGATGAGACGTTTGTATAATGAATAGTGAGGGTTAGGATTAGGTTGAAACACGCGTATTATGTATGCATGGGTAGAGGTGGGTGTGAATGTACAAGCGCCGCTCAGTTCAGTTCATAAAAGATGTTGTTGTGTGAGAAGTGTAAGAGTTATGTGTAAAGATTTTGTAGTGTTTACTTATGTCCATTTGGAATTTTGCAGCTGTGTAAGTGCAGGGAGAAAATGTTCATAATTATGTTATAATGTTTTCATGTCTTGTTTGTAGTATTTGTTATACATGTACCAAATCGACCACCACCAGTGGTCTTCGCTTGCTGCGGACCGTGACACCTGGCGCTCCACCATTTACAAGGCAGCTGTCTCCTTTGAGGACTCTCACAGAGCTAGCCTTAAGGACAAGCGGCTCAGGAGAAAAAACAGAGATGCCGGAGCTCAGAACCCTGGCCATACCTTCCCCTGCAGCCACTGCGGTCGAACCTGCCTGTCTCGGATTGGCCTCCGCAGCCACGAACAAGCCTGCAGACGTCGTGGGCAACTCCTATAAAATCTTCGTTCGCGAAGTCAAGCCAAGAGAGACATGTACCACAACCGAATTTCTCTCTTCGAGATAATAAAGTACTCTTATTCTTATTCTAACACCACCACAACTCCGCCTTTCCCCTCGCACACTCTACGCCGCAACCCCCCTGCCCGAGGACTGACTGTCCACTTCCAACATCTCAAAGTCAGGTGCACCCTGCCTGGAACTGAATGTCAAATTCCACCATGACTCAAAGCCACGTATATCCTGCCCGAGGATTGACTGTCCTCTTCCACCATGACTCAAAGCCACGTACATCCTGCCCGAGGATTGACTGTCCTCTTCCAACATGACTCAAAGCCACGTACATCCTGCCCGAGGATTGACTGTCCTCTTCCACCATGACTCAAAGCCACGTACATCCTGCCCGACGACTGACTGGCCTCTTCCACCATGACTCAAAGGCACATACATCCTGCCCGAGGATTGACTGTCCTCTTCCACCATGACTCAAAGCCACGTACATCCTGCCCGAGGATTGACTGTCCTCTTCCACCATGACTCAAAGCCACGTAAATCCTGCCCGAGGATTGACTGTCCTCTTCCACCATGACTCAAAGCCACGTAATCCTGCCCGAGGATTGAATGTCCTCTTCCACCATGACTCAAAGCCACGTACATCCTGCCCGAGGATTGAATGTCCTCTTCCACCATGACTCAAAGCCACGTACATCCTGCCCGAGGATTGACTGTCCTCTTCCACCATGACTCAAAGCCACGTACATCCTGCCCGAGGATTGACTGTCCTCTTCCACCATGACTCAAAGCCACGTACATCCTGCCCGACGACTGACTGTCCTCTTCCACCATGACTCAAAGCCACGTACATGCTGCCCGACGACTGACTGGCCTCTTTAACCATGACTCAAAACCACGTACATCCTGCCCGAGGATTGACTGTCCTCTTCCACCATGACTCAAAGGCACGTACATCCTGCCCGAGGATTGACTGGCCTCTTCCATCATGACTCAAAGCTACGTACACCCTGCAGCATGTATAACATGAAGGTCAAGGTCGCGGCCTATATCTATTGAATTTATGGACTAAATCTGCTTCAACATTTTCTATAAACTGCTTGTCAACCCTGCGCTGAAGTGGTCACTATAGTATACATGTTAAGACACCGTACCCGGTACAGGACACCGTACCCGTGTCTTAAACTGTGCAGAGGTACACTGTCTTGTGTTAAACTGATAGAGGACAGACCTGCCGGTGATAATTGATGGTGTCCACCAGTTCCCCGGGACCTAGGCGGAAACCCCAGGGAAAGGTGGCGGTGCTTCTTTCACAGACCACCAGTTGGGTTCCGTTCGGCAGAGTGTCGGTCCATTCAAACGCTGCTATCTGGCCTGTCAACAACACGTCACACACACAGTGCACGTGGGTCAATAATAGTCAGCAATGTCCAACAGGTTTGTCCACAGGTTGTACCTGCAGGCTGTAAACCTGACTCAATTCGTGTTAAGGCCCCGCCACACATGCCGGTTGTGCCCCGATTTTTAAGCCGATTCCGATCCGATTGCGATCGGATGACGTCATATATCCGATCCGATCCCAATCGGCTGGAAATCGATCCGAATCGGCCCCGATCGTAAGCTTCAACCAATCAGAGCGCGTCTCGCAAAGCACGTCGTTTCAGTTTGAAAATGGCGGAAGATCAGTACCACCTTCGTTACCGATGTCTCGCTCGCCTCTTCCCGAATATGATGCAAAACTGCTGATAATGCAAGCACATCATCATCACTGTCAAAACTAGCAGCCATTTTGCAGAACAGGTACGACTTTGATCTTCGGTTCAAACCGATCGGCTAAAACAGTCGGGAAATGTGTGGCAGTGCACACGTTTTTATAGTCCGGCCCGATCACCTACCGATTCGAAACTGTTAGGGAATCGGCCTCAAAATCGGGCATGTGTGGCGGGGCCTTTACATGTGCGCTCAAAACATGAATTAAAGCTAGTCAGCGAACCAGTGGCAAGCTACGCTGGGTCAGACTATCCCACAGGTAATCTCCAATGCAGACCCGATCGGGTCTGTGAAACTTTAAATCACTTGAACCACACCTCCCTCTAAAGAATTACCCAGAGTGCCAAGACGTTTCCTGTGCTGCTTGAACCCATTCAGCCCTGACGCACTACAGCAGGAGATGGGTCGACCATGATATTTCAAGGGTAGTGCCAGATTGGTTTGGCGCCGACAGGCGCCAAGCTAATCTGGCACTACCCTTGAATTATCATGGTCGATCTATCTCCTGCAACTGGTGCATAGTCGTTAGAGGTCACTTGACATCGGACCGAGCAATGTGTTTTCAAAATTTCTCCTCAAAGAAATTTTTTTCTCAACCACTTTGAGAACAAATATCATTTAGTGGCAATTGACCTAATATGGAGTATGTTTACTAAACTCCTGTCTAATATGGAGTATGTTTACTGAACTCCTGTCTAATATGGAGTATGTTTACTAAACTCCTGTCTATTATGGAGTATGTTTACTGAACTCCTGTCTAATATGGAGTATGCTTACTGAACTCCTGTCTAATATGGAGTATGTTTAATTAACTCCTGTCTAATATGGAGTATGTTTACTAAACTCCTGTCTAATATGGAGTATGCTTACTGAACTCCTGTCTAATATGGAGTATGTTTAATTAACTCCTGTCTAATATGGAGTATGTTTACTAAACTCTTGTCTAATATGGAGTACTATTACTAAACTCCTGTCTAATATGGAGTATGTTTACTAAACTCCTGTCTAATATGGAGTATGTTTACTAAACTCCTGTCTAATATGGAGTATGTTTACTAAACTCCTGTCTAATATGGAGTATGTTTACTAAACTCCTGTCTAATATGGAGTATGTTTACTAAACTTCTGTCTAATATGGAGTATGTTTACTAAACTCCTGTCTAATATGGAGTATGTTTACTAAACTCCTGTCTAATATGAAGTATGTTTACTAAACTCCTGTCTAATATGGAGTATGTTTACTAAACTCTTGTCTAATATGGAGTATGTTTACTAAACTCCTGTCTAATATGGAGTATGTTTACTGAACTCTTTTCTAATATGGAGTATGTTTACTAAACTCCTGTCTAATATGGAGTATGTTTACTAAACTTTTCACTGACACAAAAAACAGCTGCTTTTCACTGACACAACAAACCAGCTCCTTTTCACTGACACAACAAACCAGCTGCTTTTCACCGACACAACAAATCAGTTGCTTTTCACTGACACAACAAACCAGTTGCTTTTCACTGACACAACAAACCAGCTGCTTTTCACTGACACAACAAACCAGTTGCTTTTCACTGACACAACAAACCAGCTGCTTTTCACTGACACAACAAACCAGCTGCTTTTCCACTGACACAACAAACCAGTTGCTTTTCACTGACACAACAAACCAGTTGCTTTTCACTGACACAACAAACCAGCTGCTTTTCACTGACACAACAAACCAGTTGCTTTTCACCGACACAACAAACCAGCTGCTTTTCACTGACACAACAAACCGGATGCTTTTCACTGACATGACAAACCAGTTGCCGTTCACTCACACAACAAACCAGCTGCTTTTCACTGACACAACAAACCAGATGCTTTTCCCTGACACGACAAACCAGTTGCCTTTCACTCACACAACAAACCAGCTGCCTTTTACTCACACAACAAACCAGCTGCTTTTCACAGACACAACAAACCAGATGCTTTCACTGACACAACAAACCAGCTGCTTTTCACTCACACATATTCCTTGACTATGCATGCAGACCCCCCTCCCCTCCTCCATCCTCCCCCCCTCCCTATGTGTGTGTGTGTGTGTGTGTGTGTGTGTGTGTGGGTGGGGGGGTTATAGTGGTCGCGGTAGGGGTAAATGCTTCTTTAAAATGTGAAACCAGCGTCTCTTTACCTCTTCACGTGCGTTTCTTTTTTTAAGGAACATTCAGAGTTGTTCATATTTGTAAGTTTTCCATCTAATCCATTTCCAGCCTGTGATCAACAGACACCGGGGCACACCTCCCCCGGGATAACAGTAGCAGTGTGATCACCCTGTGCCAGGTCACGTGGCGAGTGTTGTTTATGGTTTGGCTGTGTTTATGTACTGTCAATGTTTTTATTTGTATTGTCATATTAGTATAATGACAGGCAAACGTTCCGCACATTTGACTTACAAAATTCGTAACACATTGGCCGATGGTGCAGTTGTAATGAAACGTTGGTATATTGTCTCCTGACCAGATTGTCGTCAGGTGGCAAAATCTTGAACATGGATACACGGTGGCGCAAAACAAGGATACCGTCCAACAGGTCCATTGCCAAACCAGAAGATGATCATTTAAACTGCATGGTTTTAACACAATTCTCTGACTTTCCATACCATATGACGTCTACAATATTGTACTCAAACATGTTTTGTTAATTTCAGCCTGGTGGACAATGATGATGGACATGATGAGCTGAACTTCAGACAGGGCGTCCATTTGTATTTTTGTTGGTGAACACAGCCGCCTTCCGCCTTCATTATCTATAGCGTGCACACAAGATTTTGCCAAGAAGTCACGTTTTATCCTGATACTCTACTTTATATGTTTTGCTGCAAATTGTACAATTCCAAAGTCACGAGTTTCAAACAAGAAATTGTGTTAGCATTAAAAATCAAGCAAACTTCCCGCAACAGTCTCTCTGGTTTGTTTATGGCCACGTTTGACAGATTACGAATTCTGTCACACGAAAGCATATGCAGAAATTTGCCTTTCAGTATATATTACTTTTGGGCTGATGTCTAATGATTTGTGTCCAGTTTCGTCAGTTTGCCTTGCATTGTACAGGGCTCAGAGCCTGCACTGCAGGCAGTTTGCCCTGCACTGTATAGTGCTCAGAGCCTGCACTGTAGCGAGTTTGCCTTGCATTTACAGGGCTCAGAGCCTGCACTGCAGGCAGTTTGCCCTGCACTGTATAGTGCTCAGAGCCTGCACTGTAGCGAGTTTGCCTTGCATTGTACAGGGCTCAGAGCCTGCACTGCAGGCAGTTTGCCTTGCACTGTATAGTGCTCAGAGCCTGCACTGTAGCGAGTTTGCCTTGCATTGTACAGGGCTCAGAGCCTGCACTGCAGGCAGTTTGCCTTGCACTGTATAGTGCTCAGAGCCTGCACTGTAGCGAGTTTGCCTTGCATTGTACACTGCTCAGAGCCTGCACTGCAGGCAGTTTGCCTTGCACTGTATAGTGCTCAGAGCCTGCACTGTAGCGAGTTTGCCTTGCATTGTACACTGCTCAGAGCCTGCACTGCAGGCAGTTTGCCTTGCACTGTATAGTGCTCAGAGCCTGCACTGTAGCGAGTTTGCCTTGCATTGTACAGGGCTCAGAGCCTGCACTGCGGGAAGTTTGCGCTATATAAATAATCATCATTATTATCATTATCATTATTAGTATTATTAGTATTAGTATTATTATGAAGCATCACGATTTATTATAATAATACAGACTCTAACGTGTTGGTAAACGTTATCCAGGCTCGCACAGGGAATGGAAGCAGTGACCTGGTGGTGCCCAGTGTGAATATGGTGCAGGCTGGTCTGCTTGTAAACATTGCCGAGAATGAAAGGTTTCGGAAATAATGTTTCACCAGTATTGCTGGGGTTGGGAAAGGTGCTATAAAACATAATAATAATAATAATAATAATAATAATAATAATAATAATAATAATAATAATAATACATAGTTCTTGTATAGCGCTGTTCTCCAGGAAGACACTGGACTCACTGCGCATGCACAACAGCACACCCTTTCTCTCTCAGACACACACGCACAATTATACACTACTTTAAACCACCCCATCCCTTCCCCACACCTTACATTCACTTCCTCTGGGATCAGAATAGGTGGCAGTCAGTCAACAGTTAGCTATATATGAGCTAAGTGTTAAATGCCCGACAAAAAAGAAAAGTCTTTAAGTGAGCCTTGAACTGTGACAATGTGGGCAGATTCCGCGTTTCCGTTGGCAGCGAGTTCCACACACTTGGGGCGAAAAAGGTGAAAAAACGCTCCCCGACAGTTTTCATTTTAAGCTTCGGGATTTTTAACAGCTTTTCACTGGAGGAACGGGGGGTGCGTGATGGCTGATAGGCAGACAGCTTGGCAGAGAGGTACGGCGGGAGAGATCCGTCAAAATGCCGATAGGCGAAAATTGCAATTTTGTACTGGCAACGGAATTTGACGGGCAGCCAGTGCAGCTGCTTCAGTAGAGGCGTAACGTGGTCTCTCTTTCGTTTCTTCAAGATGAGACGCGCCGCATTGTTTTGAATCATCTGCAAGCGTGAAATCTGATCGGCCGGTAAACCTGCCAATACAGAATTGCAATAATCGAGCCTGGAAGTAATGAATGCATTTACAAGTCTTGACGCCGTACCTAGAAGTGGGGTGTTCGTGTACTATCATTTCTAGACAGATCTAGCAAATCAAATTCTCAAACTGTTAGAATCATGGTCAGCTCGAGCTTTCCTCTCTGTAACTATGATTCAAACAGTTTGAGGATGAGAGTGGCGAGGTCTGTCTAGAACTTGCACATTTAGTATACGAACACTACACTTCCATGATCTGTTGGTGTGTAGAGCAAGGCGTAGACAACAACCAGGAACAGATCTTACACGGTGTGTAGAGCAAGGCTTAGACAACAACAACCAGGCACAAATCTTACAGGGTGTGTAGAGCAAGGCTTAGACAACAACAACCAGGCACAAATCTTACATGGTGTGTAGAGCAAGGCTTAGACAACAACAACCAGGCACAAATCTTACACGGTGTGTAGAACAAGGTGTAGACAACAACAACTAGGCACAAATCTTACACGGTGTGTAGAAAAAGGTGTAGACAACAACAACCAGGCACAAATCTTACACGGTGTGTAGAACAAGGTGTAGACAACAACAGACACAGGGACCAGGTTCATTGTGTCGTCCAGTCCTCAGTTCTCTTCCCGCTGACGATGAAATAAGAACAGAAAATTGTTGTTTAATTGTGTTCACATAGGAAATTTGCTGGTCAAGTCCGGTAACACACAGGTCAATATAAGTTATTGGTGCCAGGGGTTTGCTACAAAGACCCTTGTCGGCCTGAGGGAGGTCAAAGTAACCATTGTGCCCCGAAGGTTACTTTGACCTCTCTCGGGGGTACAAGGGACCGTGTAGAAACCCCTGCTACCAATAAGGTATTAATAATAATAATAATAATAATAATAATAATAATAATAATAATAATAATAATAATAATAATATAATAATAATAATAATAATAATGTATTATGTTATAATGTTTTCATGTCTTGTTTGTACTGTTTGTTATAAATGTACCACAAATGAATTTCTCGCTTCGAGATAATAAAGTACTCTTATTCTTATTCTTATTCATATTATATTTGTAAGGCGCCTATACTTTCGATAGAAAATCTCTAGGCGCCGTACAAATGACATACTAACATACATACACTTTGCATCCTACAACACATATATAGTCCCTAACATACACACTCACGCAACAAAATATACAAGAAAAATAAGAACAACAAAAAGAACACAGCAACAAAAAATGTTCACACACACAAAGACACACGTGTTCCGTTAAACCAACAACGGACACACCAGACATCCCTCACCGACAACGAAATGCTGACAAAAAGATGAATTATAACCGTGAATGCACGTTAAAGGAATAAATGCGTCTTTAAAGACTGACAGAAACTATTGGCTGATTCAACATATCTGATGGACTGTAAGAGTTTATTCCAAAGAAGTGGTCCTTGGTATGAGAAAGATCTCTTGCCAAAAGACTTGGTTCTCACAGTCGGAAAGCGTAATAGTTTAATGTCTGCTGAGGAACGGAGCTGTCTTGAAGTGTGTACAAATGAAGAAGCTCAGAAAGATAGACAGGGCCAGTAGAAGGAGACAGACAGGTATGACAGATGGACAGAACTTTGTATTGTACTCAGATGTGATAGGCAACCAATGGAGTGAACCCAGGATGGGTATGGTGTGGTCATTAAAGACAACATCGTCTGCTATATTTATAACGCAAGAAGTCAAGTTGATCAAACTACTGTGGCGTCTGCTCTAGTTGACCTCAATACGTGAACTGAGCGGGCCCCTGCAGTTGACCTCAATACGTGTCCCGAGCGGACCCCTGCAGTTGACCTCAATACGTGTACTGAGCGGGCCCCTGCAGTTGCAAAGGATCACGGTCATGCGCAAACACAGCTCTCGCGGGCAGCTTGACAATATCAGTTTGACTTTTGCAAAGCTTTACTAGCTGCATTGTCTACAAAGTTCACAGTAATGCGATTTAACAGTGAGTACGTGTTTTTCCGACTGGTGTTGACTAAACACAATAGTCCAGAACTAAATATTCGGCTGTGAAGCGACGATCGTGTAGCACTGATCTTGGTGCGACATTCTCTATCGGGGGGCTTGGGGGGGTGGGGGGGGGAGTCCGGCTCTATCTTTAGTCTTGCGCGTTTGGACGGTTGGATGGGAGCTGGATGTTGTGGTGTTAATACAATTGGCGAGTCTGAACTAAAGTCAGTGCACCAGTTTACCTACCTTGGCTGCATTATCACGTCGGACGCCAAGCTGGACAAGGAGCTTGACAGCAGGCTGGCAAAAGCGAACAGCGCTTTCGGGCGACTTTTCAAGCGGGTGTGGCACAATCAACAGCTGAAAACAGGCACCAAGATCAGCGTGTACAGAGCTGTGGTCCTCACCACCCTGCTGTATGGTTCCGAGTCCTGGGCCCTCTACCGCAGCCAACTACGACTCCTCGAACGCTTCCACCAGCGCTGCCTGCGTGCCATCCTGGGCATTCACTGGAGTGACTATGTCACCAACGTCGAGGTCCTTGAACAGGCTGAAACTGTGAGCATCGAGGCTTTGCTGCTGCGGACACAGCTCCGCTGGGCGGGGCATGTCTCCAGGATGGAGGATCATCGCCTACCAAAGATCACTCTGTTCGGCGAGCTTGCTACTGGACACCGTGACAGAGGGGCACCAAAGAAGAGATACAAAGACTGTCTCAAAAAGTCACTTAGTGCCTGCCAAATCGACCACCACCAGTGGTCTTCGCTTGCTGCGGACCGTGACACCTGGCGCTCCACCATTTACAAGGCAGCTGTCTCCTTTGAGGACTCTCACAGAGCTAGCCTTAAGGACAAGCGGCTCAGGAGAAAAAACAGAGATGCCGCAGCTCAGAACCCTGGCCATACCTTCCCCTGCAGCCACTGCGGTCGAACCTGCCTGTCTCGGATTGGCCTCCGCAGCCACGAACAAGCCTGCAGACGTCGTGGTCAACTCCTATAAAATCTTCGTTCGCGAAGTCAAGCCAAGATAAGAGATATGATAAAGTGCGCATTGTTGGCAACTCTGCATGTTGTTACGGAATCTACATCCACTGGGGCCCTAGTCAGAGTGCAGTGATCCATTCAGGATTCTGGTGAAAGTCACAATCCACTCCGCATCACGTGACTAGGGTTCATGCCACAGATGTTCCACTCTTCGCTGACAGCATTCGTTGTAAGTCCGTCTCGCTCGGCTGAATATTGTCTGAATCGGCTGAATGTGTCTCACTCGACTCGACTGAATGGTGTCTGACTGGGCTCAATCGGCTTACTATTATCAGAATCGGCTGAATAGAGGCTACCTCGGTTGAATGAGTCTCATTTGACTGAATGTTGTCTGATTCGGCTTAATGTTACTTACTCGGCTGAATAATATTATTGTCTGACTCGGCTGAATTTTGTCTGAATCGGCTGAATATTGTCTGACTCGCCTGAATTTTGTCCAACTCGGCTGAATTTTGTCTGAATCGGCTGAATATTGTCCGACTCGACTGAATATTGTCCAACTCGGCTGAATTTTGTCTGAATCGGCTGAATTTTGTCTGAATCGGCTGAATATTGTCTGACTCGCCTGAATTTTGTCCAACTCGGCTGAATTTTGTCTGAATCGGTTGAATATTGTCCGACTCGACTGAATATTGTCCAACTCGGCTGAATTTTGTCTGAATCAGCTGAATATTGTCCGACTCGACTGAATATTGTCCAACTCGGCTGAATTTTGTCTGAATCGGCTGAATATTGTCCGACTCGGCTGAATTTTGTCTGAATCGGCTGAATATTGTCTGACTCGGCTGAATGTTGTCTGACTCGGCTGAATATGAATATTGTCTAACTCGGCTGAATATTGTCTGACGGCTGAATATTGTCCAACTCGACTGACTCCATGCAAAGGAGATGGCAGCAGCTGCAGAGATGTGTCAGTCACCTACATTGGAGCCTGAGCAGCTCGTGGCCGCCTACAACAACGGGCTTTGACAGGTGCTCGACCGACACGCCCCGTCTGTCACCAGGCTGGTGAGGGACCGACCATCCGCCCAGTGGTTATCCGATGACGTCAGAGAAGCTCGCCGCCGCGCGGAGCGTCATTGGAGACGGACTGGTCTGACTGTCCACAGACAGATCTACGTGAAAGTGAGCGCCGATGTAACAGCGGTCATACAGTCTGACAGAAGACAGTTCTTCAAAGACAGGATGGACTCCAGCTCGTCGTCCAAGCAACTCTTCTCAGTCTTCAGTGAGCTGCAGGGCAAGCCCCGTACCACGCCCCTTCTGACGGATGTGCCAAGCCATGTCCTTCCTCAACGTTTCTGTGACTTTTTCTCGGATAAGATTAAGCACATCCGCTCTGAACTAGACTCGTGTTCATGGCCCTTCACTGTCTTTTTTGCGAGCGAGTGACTGAGCAGGGGATCCATGAACTTATTATGAAGTCACCAACAAAGAGCTGTGTGCTTGATCCCTTGCCCACGTCCCTCATGAAACAGTGTATCGATGATCTCCTCCCACTGATTACCACCATAGTTAATGCCTCTCTCTCTCTCTCTACAGGTGCTGTGCCTACTCAGTTTAAACATGCTGTTGTGACACCACTCTTGAAAAAGCCTGGACTGGACCCAAACGACTTGAAACATTTTAGACCTGTCTCTAACATTCCGTTTATTTGAAAGATTTTGGAGAAGGTTGTTTTTAAACAGCTACAAAGCCATTTGTCTGGAAACGGTCTTTTAGAAATGCACCAGTCGGCATACAGAAAGGATCACAGCACGGAGACTGCTGTGCTGAGCGTCCTGGATGGTCTGCTAGTGAAGGCAGACAAGAGACTTGTCTCTCTCATTGCTCTGCTGGACCTCAGTGCAGCATTCGACACGCTCGATCATTCTGTTTTGTTAAAGAGTTTAGAGGTGAACTTTGGCATCCGTGGTACCGCCCTGGCCTGGTTCACTTCATACGCTAAAGATCGTTCTCAGGTTGTTATTGTCAATGGCCAGCCAGCTGCTTCAAGTCTTTTGTTGTGTGGAGTCCCTCATGGCTTCATATTAGGGCCTGTTTTGTTCACTGTGTATTCACAACCACCGTCTGATGTAATTGCCGCCTATGAGTGTGATTTTCACAAGTATGCTGACGATACTGAATTGTCAAAAAGTAGCACGCCTGGCCATTTCAGCTCCGCTAAGATGATCGTACAGTGTCGTATAGACGACGACCTGTCCTGAATGACTAGCAACATACTTAAGCTTAACACTAACAAAACCGAAGCCCTGCCTGTTGGCTCACAGTCTCGCCTTAGTCTGATTGACAGCGAGTTCGCAAACATTGGTGGCTGCAGCGTTCCAGAACTGTATCAAATATTTGGGTGTGAAGATTGATTCGACGCTCTCCATGCATGATCATATCAGTAGCGTCTGCTGAGCTGGTTTTCTTGCGTTGCGCAGAATTTCTTCCCTCAGACCGTATCTCACAAAAAGTGCGGCGTCAAGACTTGTAAATGCATTCATTACGTCCAGGCTCGATTATTGCAATTCTGTACTGGCAGGTTTACCGGCATATCAGATTTCACGCTTGCAGATGATTCAGAACAATGCGGCGCGTCTCATCTTGAAGAAACGAAAGAGAGAACACGTTACGCCTCTACTGAAGCAGCTGCACTGGCTGCCCGTGAAATTTCGCTGACAGTACAAAATTGCAATTTTCGCCTATCGGTATTTTGACGAATCTCTCCCGCCGTACCTTTTGCCAAGCTGTCTGTTCATCAGCCACCACGTACCCTCCGTTCCTCCAGTGAAAATCTTGTAAAAATCCCGAAGTTTAACATGAAGACTGTCGGGGAGCATTCTTTTATCTTTTTAGCGCCAAATGTGTGGAACTCGCTGCCAAATGAAATGCGGAATCTGCCCACATTATCCCAGTTCAAAGTTCACTTAAAGACTTTTCTTTTTTGTCAGGCTTTTAACATGTAACTCACTGTTTTCTCCTAGCGAACTGCTGACTGCCTTTTAACATGTAACTCACTGTTTTCTCCTAGCGAACTGCTGACTGCCTTTTAACATGTAACTCACTGTTTTCTCCTAGCGAACTGCTAACTGCCTTTTATTCAGATTCTGGATCTGTTGTGACAGGGAAGTGGATGTAGGTTGCTAGTAAAGGATGGGGTGGTTTAAAGTCGTGTATACTTGTTTGTGTGAGAGGGTGTGCTGTTGTGCATGCGCAGTGAGTCCAGTGTTTTCCTGGAGAACAGCGCTACCCTTACAAGAGTTCTGTATTATTGTATTATTAATAATATTGTCTGACTCGGCTGAATGTTGTCTGACTCGACTGAATATTGTCTGACTCGACTGAATATTGACTGAAACGGCTGAATATTTTCTGACTCGGCTCAATATTGTCTGACTCGGCTGAATTATCTGATTTTTCTCTGACTCGGCAGAATTTAGTCCGAACTGTCTCACAGGAATTTTGTTTGAATGTTGGCTGAATCATACTCGTCCGACTTTAGTCTGAATTGTCTGATGTATTTGTCTGACGTATTTGTCTGATGTATTTGTATGATGTATTTGTCTGACGTATTTGTCTGATGTATTTGTCTGATGTATTTGTCTGATGTATTTGTCTGACGTTTTTGTCTGATGTATTTGTCTGACGTATTTGTCTGAGAGATCTGAATTGTTTTTGAATGGTATGAATCATCTGGATCTGCGCTGAACCATGTGAATCGTCTGATTTCAGTCCCATCAGCTGATTTAAATTCCCTCATGTTGAATTATCTGAGTTGTCCGAATTGGCTGATTTTACTCTGAATTGTTGATTCTAGTCTGAATCATTTGAGTTGTCTGAATTGACTGATTTTACTATAAATAGTTCATTTTAGTCTGAATCATCCGAGTTGTTTGAATCGGTTGTCTTTAATCTGAACCGACTGATTTGTTTTCTTCTAATTTTTGTCTGAATCCGCTGTTTTTTTTTTACTGAATCGTCGGGTTTGTTTGTTTTATGGGGGTTTTGTGCTCAGCTGAGTGTTGGCTTAAGCGTCCGGTTTCTGTCTGAATTTTCAGAACTGTCTGAATCGTCTCATTTACTTGAATTGTCTGATTTTCTTTTGAATGGTGTTATTTTTGTCTGATTTTGTCTGACTTTGGTTGACATGTCTGATTTCTGACTAAATAGTGGCTGAATGGTGATTCATTTGTGGCTGACTAAATTTGCACAGTTAGACACGATTCAGTTACGATTAACAAAAACTTCAGACAGAAATCAAAAAACGTTCGACTTGTCTTGACTATGGGATGACAGGGGTTAGTGGTAAGAGCGGCCCACGTTGCTTCGTGTGTGACTGGATAAGTAAATGCAGGTGACAGTGACTGGATCAGTGAATGCAGGTGACAGTGACTGGATCAGTGAATGCAGGTGACAGTAAATGGATCAGTGAATGGTGGTGGCAGTGACTGGATCAGTGAATGCAGGTGACAGTAAATGGATCAGTGAATGGAGGTGGCAGTGACTGGATCAATGAGTGCAGGTGGCAGTGACTGGATCGGTGAATGCAGGTGGCAGTGACTGGATCAGTGAATGCAGGTGACAGTGACTGGATCAGTGAATGCAGGTGACAGTGACTTGATCAGTGAATGCAGGTGACAGTGACTGGATCAGTGAATGGAGGTGGCAGTGACTGGATCAATGAGTGCAGGTGGCAGTGACTGGATCGGTGAATGCAGGTGGCAGTGACTGGATCATTGAATGCAGGTGACAGTGACTGGATCAGTGAATGCAGGTGACAGTGACTGGATCAGTGAATGCAGGTGACAGTGACTGGATCAGTGAATGCAGGTGACAGTGACTGGATCTCTGAATGCAGGTGACAGTGACTGGATCAGTGAATGCAGGTGACAGTACCTGGATCAGTGAATGCAGGTGACAGTGACTGGATCAGTGAAATCAGGTGACAGTGACTGGATCAGTGAATGCAGGTGACAGTGACTGGATCAGTGAATGAAGGTCACAGTGACTGGATCAGTGAATGCAGGTGACAGTGACTGGATCAGTGAATGCATGTGACAGTGACTTGATCAGTGAATGCAGGTGACAGTGACTGGATCAGTGAATGCGGGTGCCAGTGACTGGATCAGTGAATGCGGGTGACAATGACTATATCAGTGAATGGAGATGGCAGTGACTGGATCAATGAATGCAGATAGCAATGACTGGATCGGTGAATGCAGGTGGCAGTGACTGGATCGGTGAATGCAGGTGACAGTGACTGGATCAATGAATGCAGGTGGCAGTGACTGGATCAGTGAATGCAGGTGACAGTGACTGGATCAATGAATGGAGTGGCAGTGACTGGACCAATGAATGCAGGTGGCAGTGACTGGATCGGTGAATGCAGGTGGCAGTGACTGGATCGGTGAATGCAGGTGACAGTGACTGGATCAATGAATGCAGGTGGCAGTGACTGGATCAATGAATGCAGGTGACAGTGACTGGATCAGTGAATGCAGGTGACATTGACTTGATCAGTGA
>BTPG01000002.1:45201261-45233761 GCA_036245525.1 Semisulcospira habei | reverse complement strand
ATATGAAATCTGTAACAGAAGGCCAGTCCATGTTTCTTGTTCAAGGACTGAGAATGATATGAAATCTGTAACAGAAGGTCAGTCCATGTTTTTTTGTTTAAGGACTGAGAATGATATGAAATCTGTAACAGAAGGCCAGTCCATGTTTCGTGTTAAAGGACTGAGAATGATATGAAAACTTTAACAAAAGTCCAGTCCATGTTTCTTGTTTAAGGACTGAGAATGATATGAAATCTGTATCAGAAGGCCAGTCCATGTTTCGTGTTCAAGGACTGAGAATGATATGAAATCTGTAACAGAAGTCCAGTCCATGTTTCTTGTTCAAGGACTGAGAATGATATGAAATCTGTAGCTACATTACCGACAGAGAACGGTGAGCTTCAGCAGTGTTACGTGTATCTGTCTGCTGTTTTTGTATTTCCAGCAGGAGACGAAAATATCCATTGTGTGTGAGCTGACAGAGCATGTCACTAGGTATGATACATGTACATCACACAGTTGTTGTTTAACTTACATCTCAACTCTTGCTTGCCTCTGTCTTTTCTCTCTCCTTCCCACAGCCGCTGTCTGCTGCCTGCAGGATTCCGCTGTGAATGCTGGTTGTTACGGCGTCGTCACCACGTCAGATAACATACCTCACTATCTTGATGATGTGGTGTAAAGACGTCACTTCCATGCGCTCTCTTCTTTATTTGTGCGGCTTGACACATGAAGGCCCCGCCACACATGCCCGATTTTGAGGCCGATTCTTGAGCAATTTCGAATCGGAGTGTGATCGGACCGGACTGCAAAAACGTGTGCACTGCCACACATTCCCCGACTTTATTTAGCCGACCGGTTTAAAGTGAATCGAAGATCAAGGTCGTACCTGTTCAGCGAAATAGCTGCTAGTTTGGACAGTGATGATGATGTGCTTGCATTATTAGCAGTTTTACATCATATTCGGGAAGACTGAGGCGGGCGAAACATCGGCAACGAAGGTGGTTGACTGATCTTCCGCCATTTGCAAACTGAAACGACGTGCTTTGCGAGACGCGCTCTGATTGGTTGAAGCTTACAATCGGGGCCAATTCGGATCGGAAAAAATAGAGCAGTTTCTAAACACCCGATTCCCAGCCGATTGCGATCGGATCGGATATATGACGTCATCCGATCGCAATCGGATCGGAATCGGCTTCAAAATCGGGGCACAACCGGCAAGTGTGGCGGGGCCTTAAGTGTTGCTTGCTTGAATCACGTCTTCTAACGGCGCTGGGCCCGTGGTGAACGTTGGTTTCTATGGGCGGTACCACCGCCCGCACACACACGTCATCAATCTTGCTGCGTCAGGACTACGTGGCACATCGTCACGCATTCGTTTGTTCTGTAGTCCGTCACCAGCACGTCTGATTGTACAACACTGGTTCCCTTATCAACATTGGTTTCCATCTGTGCCTTTCCAACCCCTGTCACAGGAAGCCGTGATCTAGTGTTGGCACGTCGCATACCGGGTAGGCACTCACAACCGGGTGGGCACGTCACACACCGGGTGGGCACGTCACATACCGGGTGGGCACGTCACATACCGGGTAGGCCACAATTCACCCTTTTAACCATCCAGCCCTGACGCACTACAGCAGGAGATGGATCGACCATGATAATTCAAGAGTAGTGTCAGATTAGCTTGGCGCTTGTCGGCGCCAAGCTAATCTGGCACTGCCCTTGAATTATCATGGTCCATCCATCTCCTGCAACTGGTGCATAGTCATTAGATGACGCTGGGAAATACGGCCGTCGGGCTGAATGAGTTAACCGCGATGACTACATCGGGGCAGATCGACAATTTTACCTCCTGTCCAACCCAACTTTTTTTTCTCGGACCAAACGGTCCTTGAAAACGGCACTAAATGTTTGTGTGTATGAGAGAAATATCAAACTGGTGTAAGAAGTGGGCCTAACGGGCAGTTGGAGATCGTGCATACATCTGTTGTTATGTGTCCCCAACAACTGCCGCCACATATAGACGATCCCCAGCGCGCTAAGGCCATCGGACCGAAGTCGGCCCGGTGACCTTTTGCGCATTGGGTCCATGCCTCTTGCAAATGGTGGGGGGCGTGTTGCCTGAGCTTTTTGGGACAGGCGTTTTGCCTGAGCTTTTTTGGGAACAGGCGTTTTGCCTGAGCGTTTTTGGAACAGGCGTTTTACCTGGAACAGGCGTTTTGCATCAGCTTTTTGGAACAGGCGTTTTGCCTGAGCGTTTTTGGAACAGGCGTTTTGCATGAGCTTTTTGGAACAGGCGTTTTGCCTGAGCTTTTTTGGAACAGGCGTTTTGCATGAGCTTTTTTGGAACAGGCGTTTTGCATGAGCTTTTTTTGGAACAGGCGTTTTGCATGAGCTTTTTTGGAACAGGCGTTTTGCATGAGCTTTTTGGGAACAGGCGTTTTGCATGAGCGTTTTTGGAACAGGCGTTCATAGACTGCAACTAGAGCCAGAGAGAGATTCCTGTGAGCCACTACGATTACGGCAACACTATGACAATCGGTGCACATTGACAGCTGCAGCCGCGAGGCCAGGCGGTGTCCGATGATTAGTCATGTAGATAAGGGGAGGGAGGGGGGGGGGGGGCGTTTTGACTGGCTGTTACGTGGTGGGGTCGTAGTCGTAGTATGATAAACACACCAGACGCACGCACGTAAGGTTCTTTTAAATAAACTTCATTCAGCTGCAACCCGTCACACGTGGCTTAAGGATGTAGACAATACTGGAGTAACAGTTCCAACAATATTTTAATTCAGCGATGCGATCTGCACACAATGCATTCCCAAATGCACCTACACTGATACAATGTCTCTTCTGCAAATGTCCACACTGGCGATACAAAGTTCCTCACACGACGTACACCACTGTTACGCTGTGTCTCTCACAATGTACACCCTATATGGGCCACGTACCTACGATAAACTGTGTGTCTGTACAATTGACAATGCAAGACAATGTATATTCGCGCTCTCCTAGCACCAACCTTATATAGTAAGACACTTTCTAGAATAATCCAAGAAAATCATTCAACCAATCAGAATGGAACCCGTAACTGAAATCATAAATATTAATAAAAGAGGAACTTTCTGGAATAAACTAAGATAGTCTACAAAAATTTGGATGCTCGTTTCAGCCCCAAATCCCAGTATGTAATGATATCACACAAAAATATGACAAACCGTTTACGACTTTTCACAACACAAAGTAATGAACGGCTGCTAATTTCACGCGCACAGTAAACAACTATGACCAGCAGCTTTGCTACTATGTTACGAAAATGTAACTTACTCTTTTGACGTCACATGTACGAGGTCACTAGACAGCGCGACACTGTTTCGAATGTTCTGGTTCATTCTCAACTAATCTACGCAAAACGAAAATCGACCGCTCTTCTCCGTGCGACTTTTCTAGAAGCTTCCGGACTGTTACGTGGTGGAGTTGTAGTCGAAGTATGATAAACACACCAGATACACACGCACGTAGAGTTCTTTTTAATAGACCTCATTCAGCTGCAATCCGTCAACCGTGGCTTAAGGATGTAGACAAAACTGGAGTAACAGTTCCAACAATATTTAATTCAGCGATGCGATATCCTCACAGTAATGCTCTTTCAAATGCACAAACTACTGAAGACAAAGTCTCTTCTGCTATGTCCACACTACGACTCAAAGTTTCTCATACACAGCGTCTCTCGCAATAAACTGCGTATCTCTACAACTGACAAAGCAAGACAATGTACTAACGGGCTTTCGCAGCGCCCTCCTTATATACACTATCAAAATCTAGAATCTTCTACGGAAATCATGAACTCAAAAAACCAGAACGAAACGCGCAGCCGAAACTCATTAACATGAATTTTCCAGAAACAATATATCAGGCTACAAAAATACGGCTGCTCACTTCAGCTCTAAATTCTAGCATATAATAAAGACACGTAAAAGTATGGTATCCCTATCTATGATAGCTCAAAAAAGTACGAGAACATTCACCAAACAAAATAAAAGCTGCTCACTACACGCGCACAGGAAAAGTAGCGAAAATGTAGCGATGTCAGATGTCAACTAACCGACGTGACACTTACGAGGCCACCAGACAGTGCGACCTGTCTACAACGTTCCGGACTAAACTTAACAAAACGAAATCGGCTCTACTCACGAACAAAAGAAAATCTTACTAAAAAGGCACGAAATCATAACCGTGATAGCTCAAATAAACAACATATCATTACCTACGAATAACACATGTACGCTCTCACAGGATAACACAAACACAATCGTAACACGGACTAAAATTAGCGTATCATAACAAAGCTAAAACCGCTATCATGGACGAACGATAAAGAATCTCACTGAAAAGGTACGTGATACGTAACCATGATAGCTCAAATAAATATCGGATCGTTTCCTACGATTAACACATGCATGCTTTCGCAGGACAACACAACCACAATCGAAACACTGGCCATGTCCCTAGCAGAAGGGGGGGGGGGGGTTACGCTTTTGCTTCAGCTCTCGGGAACAGGCGCCATCAGACGAAAAAACTAACACCACCCAACTGCGGGAAGTAACAATTCCTCATAGCCTTCGCAGTTGCGGGGGCACATGAGGATCCGCGCGAACCTGAACGCCACGCAGCAGCAAGAGGCTCATGAGGATCTATGCCTCTTGCTAAAACCTCTTTGTATCCACGTTATGTTCGCGCCTGGCGATCTTACGCGTTAGATTTACACGGATTTCCACACCACAGGCTGCGTCCGCCTAGAGCGCGAGTAACAGCTGCGTCCGCTAGAGCGCGAGTAACAGCTGCGTCCGCTAGAGCGCGAGTAACAGCTGCGTCCGCTAGAGCGCGAGTAACAGCTGCGTCCGCTAGAGCGCGAGTAACAGCTGCGTCCGCTAGAGCGCGAGTAACAGCTGCGTCCGCTGGAGCGCGAGTAACAGCTGCGTCCGCTAGAGCGCGAGTAACAGCTGCGTCCGCTAGAGCGCGAGTAACAGCTGCGTCCGCTAGAGCGCGAGTAACAGCTGCGTCCGCTGGAGCGCGAGTAACCGTTTGAACAACTTGACAAATTCCTAACAACAGCATGCATGTGTATGACGTATGAAACGTTTGTCGTACGGTTTTATCAAATAAATGGTTCTATTTGCTGTCCACATATATTACTAAAACATTGCATTCTGGGATAGCGGAAACCAAAGCTACCTAGCGATTACTTACAGGGGGGTGCCAGACATTGCACCTAGTATCAACTATGTACAGCTGCTTTGTAGGGTGGATGCTGGGCCTTGCGCCTATTGACAACGTACAGGGTTGTAGAGTGGATGCCAGACCTTGGACCTATCGTCAACGTGCAGCGTTGTTGAACGGATCCCAGAGCTTGGAAACCGAAACCTATCGTCACTGTACAATGTTGTACTTTTAGGTGGAATGTCAGTTTTCAGACTTATCGACAACGTACAACGTTGTAGAGTTGATGCCAGATCTTCACCCCTTCTTTGCCTGATGGGACCAACTTTGCTATGTATCACGTCAATTTGCCTATTATTAATCTGCCCAGCGAGTCATTGTGTACCCAGCACGAATCTGGCGAGGCACGGTTCAGCTTAGTGTGAATATGCACTGCGGTGATATGCGTACATTTATTCAACTAAAATACATGAATCTGCAAAGGATTGCCTGCATTGCAGATTTAAGCTGTGTTTCTATATGGCGACGCGTCAGCGGCCCGACAAAGAAATTAGGTCAGGGCGGCAGGCGGAAAATCGCTGGTGTGTTTCCACATATCGGCGCGACAAAACGATTTTGCGTCTTTAGATTGAATTGAACAAAAATGGCTCAGATTTGGCGCGTGCTGAAAACCACGCTCCTTAACTGAGAAATGTCAGCAAAAAAAAACTAAACAAAATAAAAACAACAAAACACACACACCACACACACACACACACACACACACACACACACACACACACACACACACACACACACACACACACACACACACACACACACAACCGTCTTTGATTCGCTCAACTGATCCATAAAATTTGGTCTCCGCACTGTCGCTTGCTGCACCTCTTCCGCGTCGCGTTTATATAAACACTCCTTTATTTCTATGTTCTCGATGTTTGTCGCGGTCGCCAGCGTTTTCGTGTTGCTGTCGCGCCGCGATATGGAAACGGGTGGATTCCCGCCTGGGGCTTTACAGTCCAACAACAAGATGCGGATTTCATCCCAAAGTCCACGTATTGTTTGGAGCTCAGATGCGTTTATATTTTAGGAACATTCAGAGTTTTTCATATTTTTGTCTACCGTATTGAAAATACGGTAGACTTTGAAATGGGGCTGGGTCGGAGCGCATTCCGGAGCATGCACATGACGTTTTTGGCGTGAGGGGCAGAAATTCTGACAAAGAAGTAACAATATAAAAATGACGTCACGTCTAGACTTGGAGTACCCAAACGTCGTACATCACGTTATGCCAACTCTTTTGTCCCTCAGGCTGTTACCCTTTTCAACAGTAATATCATAGTCCATAAGCTAGGAAAGTCTACCGTGCACCCCCCCCCCCTTCAGTACTCAATAAGATGGGTTTCAAAGTGTTCCTTGGTATGTCCTGAGATGTTTAAGCCATGTTCCCCGAAAATCCTTAGGAACACACCAGAGATATAGCCGATGGCGCAAGGGTACCCCCATTCACGCTCTTCGCAGGTGCTAAAATGAGGTTGAGAAACATTTTCATCTAAATAAATCAGAATTCATTCCAGAAGCCCAAATCAGGCAATATTATGTCAAGGCACACCTTCTGCAGCCTCTGCAAAAAAACAGAATGAAAAAATATTGAATTTCTGGCTCACAGTGAAGGTATTTGTGCACCCAGTAAACGACCATTTCTGCGAAATCGCAAAAAAGACAAAAATAATGTTTCAGATGCCTTCAGACATTTTCTATAGCACTGACAGTCCATTTTCAGGTTTACATCATTAAAACAGGATGTCACAATTATTATAAACTTGACTAGGTGATGCTGTGATTACTGTGAGTGCCACAGTGGTTGATTTTGTATCCCTACCCCCAAGTTGTAAAAATACACAAAATTAATTAGAAAAATTTGCTTAAGTTATTCCATTTTATTTTGACCTCTCTTTACCTATTAAGTTTCAATAATGTGAGCATAACGAGCAAGAAAATAAGGAAAGTCGGCATCCTCTACAGTATGTTCGTGGTGAATGATAGCTTTTTCCCATTTAAAATTGCCGAATTGGGAAACATACGTTGTTTCTGATGCCCTCAGAAATTTTGTATACAACTGATAGGTCTTTTTATGTTTTATTGTTTAGGACAGAGTACCACAGTTACTCCCAACCTGATTTTATGATGCTGTGATGCATTTAGGGGCCACAGTGGCTGAATCTGCTGCCCTACCCCCATTTTACCTGTATGCAAAGGAACGAAAAAATGATCATAACAATTGCACCTCTGATTAAATATTTTTGTTGCCAGCTTTCTAACAAAATATGCATATTGAGCATAAACATTTGTGATAATTTCATTAATTTCAATGTGACCCATCAATTTAATTGTAATTCTTTTTATTTAAGGCATGCTTAACAGGGGCTGCCACTGAAGCTTCTACCGTCTGCACATTCAGCACTCTTGTCAAACTCGGGGAGATGTTGTGTCTGATGCTGTTTTTGGTCTACATTAATGACATCAGTACAACAGTACCAAGGTTCATCTTGAACATCCTCCATGCGGATGACTTTGCAGTGTGGAGTGCAGCAGAACATAAAGAAATAGCATCCTCCAGAATCCAGGATGCTGCCAATAGTCAGCAGCTGGAATAAAAGAGGCCACTCAAACTGAGCTAGACCATCTCTTTCAATCAGATGGAAAAGGTCACCTCAAAACTGGAGACCTTCCAGTACCAAAGACAGACAGGCCAACTTTACTGGCAACAAATAAATTACTGGATTCACGTGGAGGCCTCACATTGAAGCCATGGAAGCTAGAGCTGCAACAAAAAAAAGTCTCTGATGAAGAAACTGGTGGGGACCACATTGACGCAAATTACAACATCCTGGCACAAGCAAACACCTGCTCGGTCAGACCAGTTGTGCGGTACCAAGATACATCGACAACATGAAACACTGCCTGCAAAACCCAAAAAGCCAGGCTTGACAAGATGCAGAACATGGGTCATTCTCATGATGCAGTGACATTCTTAGAGCCATCTGGAGCACCCCAATTTAGGAAATATAGGACATTGGAGCCACTGGAATGCAGAACAGCACACATGATGAAGAGACTTACTAAACACCGACAGCATGGGAGACTACAGGAGCAGACCAAGAATCGTCAGAAATGCCCAAATCTGAACCGCCAACTGAAGGTCCTGCAAAGGGCTAACACTAACGTCCTGGAACCAAGCCCAAAGATGTGTGAATAGCTCCCTTCAGATACGTGGGCATCTCGAAAGAGCCTTCAAGACAACATAAACAATGTTCCAGGACTCTTTGCCAAAGGTCGCGGCACTGCACAAAGCCTACCCTCACAGCAGCTGTGATACCACACAAGATGCCATGCGGAATGAAGGAAGTGGCGTGTACATCTGTTGTGCAGACCGCACTACTACCTCCCTCTCCTTACCAGCTGGCGGCAGCAGCTCCAACTATCATACAGATCTGCAGGTGCTCAACATAGCATTAGAGCACTAGCTAGGGAAAGGCAGCAGCTTGATCCACTGATCTCACCAGGAAGCTTCAAGATAGACTGGATGCCCTGTCGACAAAATAGTGCTGCAGTGGATTCCTGTGCATTCTGGACTAGCTGGGAATGGAGACACTACAACAATAAAGTGATTGGCAACAGCAGAATGGCGGCTGCAGCCCGTGGGCAGATGACATCAACAAGCTGAACAGGGAGAGCCAGGCCACCATCTTTCATCTACGCACTGATTACTCTGGACTGGGTCCATACAGAAAAGTAGGAACGTTTCACAAACCCAAACTGAAGCCTGAAGGTTTACACACTTTAATCAGATCACTCTGTGTCAGCAATTATTTGAAGCTTCCGTGCCTAATGCATGAAGAGATTCCAAATAAAAGAACGCTTAGCGAATGGCGGACTTCGGTAGAAGCGTAAACAACCAATCAGAATGTTCGGCAGAAAGGCCTTGCAGTCACTTTATGATCAGAGCTAAATAGAGATCACTTGCAAAAAGCGTCAGCATGATCGTTCACAATGGAATAGTCACAAACTGGGGGAGAAAAGAAAAAGAAAAAAAAAAAAGAAGTAGACACAAGTTTGCCAGCACGTTGTCATTTTTTACAAACTTTCACAGACTTTAAGGAAAAGGACTGAAATTGACAGACTTTCCAGAGCCCTGAAAAAGCCTTGTCATTTTTTAACAACTTTCACAAATGTTCACAGACCGTAAGGACCCTGCTGGACTCACCTCGTGAGACTGGGTCATGTGGAAACAGCCCTATGCGAATTTGGCGTAGAAAATCAGTCTCCTTAGCACATTCTCCAAACATGTCCATACAGAGAAGCGGTCTGCTGGCAGTTCTGACCAGAAGACACGCCCCTGTACACCAAACTCTGGAAACATGCTGCCTAGCTCTTGACAGCTCACTTATTGGCAGCCAGAACAATATAAAGATTTAAAGATGGCCATCAAAATATTGAACGTTGCAGAAGGTGGAAGTGGAGATCTTGTGGGCGACATGTGCAAACTAAGTATTTTTGATAACATTGTTTTGGCTATTAGGAACCATGAAACTTTATTACGCATATTCATAGTTACACATTCCTAGATGAAAATAAATGAAAGGGAAAGGGGAGACCTTACTAGACCCGCCTTACGCTAGGTAAAATATCACCTAAAAGACCAGCCAGTTAAAAATAGTTACAATTAAATTGATGGGTTACATTGAAATTATTGAAATGATCACAACTTTTTATGCTCAATATGCATATTTTAAAAAAAATACTGGCAACAAAAAATATTTAAACAGAGGAGTATGACGTAAGCAATTTGTATGATTATTTTGCGTTACTTTGCGTACTGGTAAAATGGGGGTAGAGCAGCAGATTCAGCCACTGTGGCCCCTAAATGCATCATAGCATCACAAAATCAGGTTGGGAGTAACTGTGGTACTCTATCCTAACCAATAAAACCTAACAAAGACCTATCGGTTGTATACAAAATTTCTGAGGGTACCGGAAACAACGTACGTTTCCCAATTCGGCAATTTTAAATGGGAAAAAGCTGTCATTCACCACGAATGTACCGTAAAGGATGCCGACTTTCCTTATTTTCTTGCTCTTTATGCTCACATTATTGAAACTTAATAGGTAAAGAGAGGTCAAAATGAAATGGAATAACTTTAGTATTTTTTTTTTTCTAATTAATTTTGTGTATTTTTACAACTTGGGGGTAGGGATACAAAATCAACCACTGTGGCACTCACAGAAATCACAGAATCACCTAGTCAAGTTTATAATAATTGTGACATCCTGTTTTAATGACGTAAGCCTGAAAATGGACTGTCAGTGCTATAGTAAATGTCTGAAGGCTTCTGACACATTATTTTTGTCTTTTTTTGCGATTTCGCAGAAATGGTCGTTTACTGGGTGCACAAATACCTTCACTGTGAGCCAGATATTCAATATTTTTTCATTCTGTTTTTTGCAGAGGCTGCAGAAGGTGTGCCTTGACATAATAATATTGCCTGATTTGGGTTTCTGGAATGAATTCTGATTTATTTAGAGGAAAATGTTTATCAACCTCATTTTAGCACCTGCGAAGAGCGTGAATGGGGGTACCCTTGCGCCATCGGCTATATCTCTGGTGTGTTCCTAAGGATTTTCGGGGAACATGGCTTAAACATCTCAGGACATACTAAGGAACACTTTGAAACCCATCTTATTGAGTACTGGGGGGGGGGGGGGTGCACGGTAGACCTTCCTAGCTTGTGGACTCTCAGTAGATAGTGTCTGTCAACATTCTTCAGTTCTTTAGCACTACCCCATTCAGTAGTTCACTGCAACATTGCTGACACCAGAAGCACAGGGGGCATAAACCCTAAGTATTTATAATGCCCAGAGTGTTACAAAGGTATCAATACGTCTGTTACAGTTCATCTCTTTATGTGAGAGTTAGAGTGTAATATTTACTAACCAGAGTGAAACGGAATACAACACTTGGCAGTATAGAGAATGTACTATTTACTAACTTACTATTTGCAAACGGAATACAACACTTGGCAGTATAGAGAGTGTAATATTTACTAACCAGAGTCAAACGGAATACAACACTTGGCAGTATAGAGAGTGTAATATTTACTAACTGTAATATTTACTAACCAAAGTCAAACGAAATACAACACTTGGCAGGATACAGACTGACTGGGGGTGGGGAGGGGGGGGGGTTATGGTTGGGGAGTGGTGGGGTGGGGGGGTTCAGTTTATTTACTTTTTTTTCGATTTATTATGTTTCTCTTAATCGTTGTATTTGGAAACAGGACAGTTTGTTAGAGGGGCGTTTTGCCTGAAACTTTATCCTGCAAATAAAACGTTTCATCATCTCTCTCTCTCTCTCTCTCTCTCTCTCTCTCTCTCTCTCTCTCTCTCTCTCTCTCTCTCTCTATCTCTCTCCTCTCTCTCTCTCATCTCTCTCTCTCTCTCTCTCAATCTCTCTCTCTCTCTCTCTCTCTCTCTCTCTCTCTCTCTCTCAATCTCTCTCTCTCTCGGGGGGGTGGGGGGGTGTCGTGTCTAGAGTGCTCGTAGTGCATCGCTTGCATAGTTCGTAGTTAGTCTTGTATGTGCACGCGTATGGCTGCGTCGTCATCCTAACCGGTAATAAGTTCTGTCTGTTCTGATTCTCTCTCTCACACACACACACACCCACACACACGCACACACACACACACACACACACACACACACACACCCAGGCACACACAGAGTTTTGTTTAATGAGGACCCCGTTCGACTGGCCCGAAGTTCTAGGTGTGCAGCAATCGACAACGAATCATGATCAGAAGGTGCCTGTGTCAATAAGCCGCTGTGTTAAAAAAAAAAAAGTCCATAAATATTTGAGTTGGACTTATCCGACGTTCGGCTTAACGGAGCCGTTTTCAGTTGTAAGGTCAGTCATACAAAGAGCAGCTTCAAGCAGGGGAATAATGGTTCCAATTATCCCAGTTGTAAGGTCAGTCATAGAAAGAGCTCAGTCGGAGGTCCATGTAAGGTCAGTCATAGAAAGAGCAGCTTAAGTCAGGGGAATAATGGTTCCATTTATCTTCGTTTGGAAAAGAAGAACCACGTTAGACTTCTCCCGAGTTTAATTAACCCTGACTGGACGTGTGGACAAATACGTGGTACGGTTAGTCCTGAACGAGCAGCTTTGGACAGGGAAATAAACTGGTTCGACCTAAGGGCTTTGGACAGGGAAATAAACCGGTTTTACCTAAGGGCTTTGGACAGAGAAATAAACCGGTTTGACCTAAGGGCTTTGGACAGGGAAATAAACTGGTTCGACCTAAGGGCTTTGGACAGGGAAAGAAACCGGTTTTACCTAAGGGCTTTGGACAGAGAAATAAACCGGTTTGACCTAAGGGCTTGTCGACGAAAAAAGCAGCGTTGGACAGGGAAATAAACTAGTTTGACCTAAGGGCTTGTCGATCTATGCAACTGGTTTGACCTAAGGGCTTGTCCACCTATGCAACCGCATTTAACTCACTCGAGACGAACAGCATCCGGATACGCGGCTTAAGCCGGATGCCGTTCGTCTCGAATGGGTTAAACAAAAGTTGCAGGTATCCGACTGTGGAGAGGAGGAACACGTGCGAATTGTCCAAAGTTCGACTTGAGCGATTTCAGTTGTCCGTTGTAAAATGAGTCACATTAAGAACAGCTTTGGCCGGGATTTTGTTGTTGTTGTTGGGTGTAAGCGTTGTTGGACGTAACCGCTGTAGACTTAAGCGCATGGGACGGTCTATGCACACAAGACATGCCGAAGTCTTCCAGCTGACAGTGTACACGAGTTGTATTTCTAGCCTTGGTACTTCACTCGATAGCCACCGAGGACCAAAGTCAGTGATTTGAGGGAAGGGTCGATCGATCGATTAAATGATTGTCAGCTACAGACAGAGAACCTGGTTTGAAGAGTGGACAGTTATAGACGTTAAAACTGTGTGTGTGTGTGTGTGTGTGTGTGTGTGTGTGTGTGTGCGTGTGTGTGTGTGTGTGTGTGTGTGTGTGTGTGTGCGTGCGTGCGTGCGTGTGTGTGTGTGTGCGTGTGTGTGTGTGTGTGTGTGTGTGCGTACACGAAACCACTGAAATGGGTTACTTTCTTTACCATCCTTACGCAAAATGGGCGTGTGTAAAATTCTGGGTGACCAAGTCAGGCACCCATTTTTTCTGAGGGTTGTTTCTGCATTATCTTTCATTCAAAAGTCAGAAAAAAATATCAAAATAACATGTCCCCATTTCCCCAGATTTACTTCATGTTGTGTTTTTGCGATGCCCTGGGCCTGTGTGTTGACACGGAAGCGAGTGTTTAAAATCAACTTGATGATCGCTGATTGGTTAGCCCAACACCGATGAACGGAGTTGTTTCCCTTGCCCTTCCTAAAACGTCTTTCGTCCCCTGGCTGGCCGTTCTTCACGTTTGCAGAGGTACTTTATGCAATATTTCTTAGTTAAGAGCACGCACAAATGTACTTGTTCAGTGCAGTTATTTAACTGAGAGATGCCTCCAATCCCCGATACCCGTTTGGCCCAGAAAAATAAGGCGTCTGCTTCGGCCGTGGCTCGGTCCGTGTCTTCCTCTCTGACCGTTGAGTCTTGTAGTAAATGATAATAGAACCCCACGATTTTAACAAAAGCTTTCTTCTTCAATGAAAGGAATTCGTTCAATAACACCATTACAAGGTCAATCTGCCAAGCGATTTTGTTTCTTTTTTTCTGACATGTGTGATTGTCAGTGATCGAAAAGTAACTTGACACATGCATGCACAGTATGAGTTGACTTTTTTTTTTAAAATGGCGCCAGATTTCAAACCTCGTTCGCAAAACTGCCTCGCGATTCGAAGAACAAACGTCCACAAACAGGTCTTTCGGATTGTGCAACTGAAGTATCGCTTTTTACTGTGTTACCAGTTTTTAGTTCCCAGGGTCACCCTGGTCAGCCCCACAGGGTGGGTTTTTTTCTCTATTCTGGGGCATGTGTTTCTGTCTACCCTTTGTCCATCCACCTCTATTTGCCTTTTTAAAACTCTCCCTACTGTCTGCACTGCCTGTAGCTCTTGATATTGGATGTGTGTTGCTAAATGGTCTTAGCTTTATTTAGGCCCCATGTGTTAGGTTTATTTAACGTATTTGACCGGCTGGCGACATACATTCAATGTTCTGTTTAGGTGGGGGTTTTTTCACAAGCAGTGCAGGCACGTCCTGAGAAAGCCTTGTTGCTGTCGGGACGTTAAGCAATGTACAATCAATCTGATTCAAAATGTCAATTGGTTTACATGGTTGTATTGGACATGTTTGCAGCAACACCGTTTTGGTCACACCGGCTCAGGACTTTCTGCACACACCCAGCGCCGGATGGCAGCAGGATGTCCAAACCCATCGGGATCTATGGAAGTGGACAAGCACGCCCCTTCCTGGCACATGACCAAGGCCCATGGCAAAATTAGTCAGCTGCAGCATCATAGCCCCCCAGCCTCTGCCACAGAGGGTGCGTCTGGTAGGAGGGTGCATGGACGGCAGCGGAATGCTCCCAATTACAAACTGGTAAGTAAAGTGATTCTATGATCATCTTCATTTTATTGGCTGGCGTGCGAAGCAAAAGTGAGTTTATGTTCTGGGCCACTGGTCGTCCGTCCGTCGTCCATGGTAAACTTTAGCTCATTCCACCCCAACACCAAAATCCTTAAATTTTGCCCCTGTCCTCTCAAGACCACATTGCAGCGCAGGACACAGATCGACCATGATAGTTCAAGGGTGATGCTAGAATAGCTTGGCGACCGTAGGCGCCAAGCTATTCTGGCATCACCTTTAAACTATCATGGTCGATCCTTATCCTGCTGTGGTGTGTCTGGGGTATAATGAGTTATCGGTGGCATTTCTCGGAGACTATTCAAGCCACATTCTTCAAGCTTGGCCCAAGGATACTTTGTGGCAAGACCTTTTTAAACATGCCAATTTGAGTGACCTCTCTCAAAGGGTCACGCAGGTTGACAAATGTGTGAAAACTGCTTGCATTTTCAGAAAACGTGGATTTTGCTGCTGCTGCAGAAGCCAGCTCTCGTCACCGAGGTCACACATAGGTCATAGACGGGATTACTCTTTTTATTCTTGTGCAAGGCCCCTTAAACCAAAATTGGGCTGTTTCTGTCCTAATGCAGCTTTGGTTTCAATCTTTCTTTCTTTCTGACTTCAGGCACGTACCTCACCTGCTGTCGCACTCGATTTACTATTGCTGATCAGCGGAGTCGAGGGAGACAGTTTGGCAGGCACTAGTTATCAAGGGGAGAGGGAAGGGGGTAGAATGTGGGGACGCCGATAGAAAGTTGTGTTAACATTTTTAAAAATTAATGATTTTCGTTGTTGTTGTTACTGTGGTTATTTGTTTTGTCTGGTCTTTTTTTTTTAAATTATTGTTCTTTTGTTTATTATGATCATTTGGATTTCCTGCCTTTCTTAACTTTGGGTGTTTCAATTCTCCTTGCGTGCATTTTTTTTCTTTTAAATTCACATCTGTGTGTGTGTGTGTGTGTGTGTGTGTGTGTGTGTGTGTGTGTGTGTGTGTGTGTGTGTGTGTGTCTGTGTGTGTGAGTGTGTGAAAGAGAGAGAGAGAGAGAGAGAGAGAGAGAGAGAGAGAGAGAGTGAAAGAGAGAGAGAGAGAGAGAGAGTGCGCGCGTGAGTTTATATTTTTGTGTTTGTGCATATGTGTGCATAGAGTCATACTTGTGTGTATGCATCTATATAGTTTCATTTTTTGTTAGGCTTGATTCTGTATTTCTTTTAGTTTTCCTGTTTTGACACGCATGTTTATTTTTTAATCTTTATGATGTGCGTTGTATGACTGTGAACTGTATGCGGGCTGTGTAGTGTGTGTGTGTGTGTGTGTGTGTGTGTGTGTATGTGTGTGCGTTCCTGTGTGTGTGCGAGCGTTGGTGTGTGTGTGTGTGTGTGTGTGCGTTACTGTGTGTGTGTGCGTGCGTTGGTGTGTGTGTGTGTGTGTGTGTGTGGGTGTGAGTTGCAGCATGTTCGTGTGTGTCTGTGTGTGGTGTAGAATGTGTGTGTGTGTGTGTGTGTGTGTGTGTGTGTGTGTGTGTGTGTGTGTGTGTGTGTGTGTGTGTGTGTGTGATGTAGAGAATGTTTGTGCCTATGTGCTTTTATTTACTTTTGTGTGAAAACGTTGTTTTGTTTCTGATAGTGTTTAATGGTAGTTCTTAGCTTAATGGTAGTAACGGCAAGTTTGAAAATTGGTTCTGTCACCAAATACTTTTACCGTTATAAAATAAAGGTTCATTGTCATTGTCATTCTTTCTCCAGTTGGCAAATGGAGCCTGGGATGGACCTGAGACTGAGAGTAGTGCAAGCGCATCGCAATACGATGGCAGTGATGACGAGGAGTTTGTTCCTGGCTCGAGCTCACCGGATTCAGACGGTGTGTCGGCATCAATTGCTGGGATCTCTGACATAGACAGTATTGTATCGACTATGTTAGATTTCATCAAAGTGGCAGGTTCGGGGTGGCCAGGTGTCGGTGACGCTAGTACCAGCAAGGTGCAGTGTGCGTTAGGGGGTGGAATGAGAATGTGGATAGGCAGAAGGAACATGATGCTGGGGGTGGGGAAAGAGCACGTACAGAAAAAACAGGTGTACACGTGTCGCAAAGGGGGAAAGGAAAGTACAAATGGGACAAGAAACATGCATGCAAATTGTGTGGCAAGCTTGTCTTGAAAATGACCACGCACTTACAAGATGTCCATGCAGATGAGGCAGACGTTGCTAAAATTTTGTTGATGAAAAAAGGGACAAAGCAGAGACGTCGAGCATGGATCAGACTACAAGATGAGGGTGATTACATACATAACGTTGCTGTTCTTGAAAACAAATCCGGATGTTTGATTCCTAAGTATCGCACCAAAACTAGTAAGGTAAACGACCTTCTCGCCTGTAGCCATTGCAAAGGGCTCTATCAAAAAAAGCTGATCTCTGTACACTCAAAACGTTGCTGTCAGAAACCAGGAGGGTTTCAGATCACTCAGAGAGGGGAGGCGGCGCGCCGTGGTCGCCTAATGCTTCCAATACCCTTAGACGTTACATTTTCCTTCTATCACAAGGTCTTGGCCAGACAGAGAGATGATGAGATAAGCCGTCTCATCAGAACTGACCCCTTGCTTCTTGAGTATGGAAAGAGATTATTTGACCGCAGGGACATTGAAGAACACACGGCTGGACAAATCAGCTCCAGGATGCGGGAGTTAGGGAGACTATTAAAGATTATCAGAGTGAGGTCAGAAATGAAAATCGCAAGTTTAAATGCTGTGATCAATTCAGCTAGCTTTGATCATGTTGTCCTGGCTGTAAAAGAGCTAGCAGATTTTGATGAGGACACACATCAGTTCAAAAAAGGCAATCTCGCAATGCGCATAGGCCATGCTTTGAAAACGTGTTCACAGATCAAACAGTCACAGGCATCCAAACAGCTTGGGCAGGGTTCAGACGACAGGTGGCGACAGGAGCTCTCTGAGGCGCAGTGGTTTGGCTCTGTCTTCAACGGGGACTGGTATGATTGTGTGTCCGCTACAGCAGCCCAGTCGGTCGGGAAAATGACCAAGAACAAACCCAAGCTGATCCCATCATGTGAAGATGTGAGGAAGGTCCAACAGCTTCTTGAGACAAGGATGGTTTCGGAAGATTATCCGACAGTGGTTAAAGCAACTCTTTGTGCTGTATCACTTTTCAACCGAAAACGAGGGGGAGAAGTTCAGAGAATGAAGGTGTCAGACTTCCAGAATGCTAAGATTGGATCGATCACCAATCAAGATATCTTAAAAGGTCTCACAGAGGTTGAGAAGAAAATGGTGAATCATTTTCAGCGAGTGGAAATCAGAGGCAAGTTTAATAGGAGTGTTCCCGTTTTGCTGACGAAGAAGATGATGACAACTGTGGACAGAATCCTTCAAATGAGGCAATCAGTGCCAGCTCTCGCTGATTCCCAGTACATCTTTGCCACACCTTTTGGTCAGAGGCCTTACAGAGGCCATGATGTTCTGAAGGCCCATGCCCTAGAAGCACGGTTGTCATACCCAGCCATGTTCACATTTACTCAGTTACGGAAGCAGGTTGCAACTTTGGCTCAGTCAATGGCCATCTCGGAGTTAGACCAGGATCAGCTGGCAGATTTTCTTGGTCATGATATTCGGATACATCGCCATATCTACCGCCAACCTCAAGACGTCCTTCAAAAGGCAAAAGTGGCAAAGATTCTTCTGTCAGTTAACAATGGGATGACAGATTTTGAGAGTTGCATTAGAGCTGAGCTGGGCGATGATGAAGAGATTGACTTTGACAATGAAGACACATCAGAAACTGGCAGAGAGGTCTCGGGGAGAACAGCACCTGTGAATGAAGCAAGTAGCAAGTCAACAACACAGGAATCAATGAGCATGACGGAGAAAGGACATCCAGAGCCTGATGACAATCTAGATAGTTTTGATGATGACAGTACTGCGTCAGCTCCTGTTCGAAAGAAAGCTAGATTTACAAGAAAACCATGGGGGGAAGCTGAAGAAAAAGCTGTTCAAACTCGTTTCAAGACACACCTCGTCATGAACAAACTTCCTGGAAAGGCCGAGATACAGCACGCAATGGCAGAAGAGCCTGCACTTAGACATAGGCGCTGGACAAACATTAAGGATTACGTCCGCAACAGACTGAAAAAGTTACGAAAGAAATGAATTGAGGTTCCCCGCCACTCGCGGCATTTTCGGTCTCATACAGATCTATTACAAGAGTGTTATTATTGGGGTGGTTTCAGCATGTATAGCCTGCTTTGTTTTATCTGATGGACGCCTGGATCATTTTGTATACTGTATAACCTTTCGATTTGCAAAACCAAACAGCCGGCTGGGGACAAAAGACAATAATAAGATAAGAAAACCATTGACAACGTAAAGATTTATTACAAGAGTGTTATTATGGGGGTGGGGGGTGGGTGGGTTGCTCTGCCTGGATCATTTTTGTATACTGCATTCCATCCATTTAAAAATCTGCAAACGGAAGAAAAATGGTTGGTTGGGGGACGAAAGACAATAATAAAGGCTGAAGTTTCAAGTGATTTTTAATGTTGTCAATTAATTAATGTCAGTGTTCTGTTCTGTCATTTTAACTCATTCTACCACAAGACCGGAATCCCCAAATGTTGAAGTAGTCTTCAGAAGACTGCGTTGCAGTGCAGGACACAGATCCACCTTGATAGTTCAAGGGTGAGCCAGAATAGCTTGGCGCCCATAGGCGCCATGCTATTCTGGCATCACCCTTGAACTATCATGTTGGATCTTTATTTTGCTGTGGTGTGTCTGGGGTAGAATAAGTTAAGTGTTAGTTTGTTCAGTGTTCTGTTATGTCATTTTAACTCATTCTACCCCAAGACCGGAATCCCCAAATGTTGAAGTCGTCTTCAGAAGACTGCGTTGCAGTGCAGGACACAGATCCACCATGGTAGTTCAAGGGCGCCAAGCTATTCTGGCATCACCCTTGAACTATCATGGTCGATCTTTATTTTGCTGTGGTGTGTCTGGGGTAGAATAAGTTAAGTGTTAGTTTCTTCGTCTGGGTCTTTTTCTATCTTTCATATTTTTCCACACTTTTTGACCCGAATCATACTGAGGCTAAAAGCTTCAAATTTGTTCACTGCCATCATTCTATGCAAGCTACATTACAGTACTTACAGATGAGGACATAGACCAATGGCTTTAGTTCAAGGGTGGTGCCACAATAGCTTGGCGCCTAGAGGCACCAAGCTATTTTGGCACTAACCCTTGGACTATTTCAGTCACACTTGTTGCACACACTGGTGTATTCCAAATGATAAGGGTTAATATTCAAAATGCTCTGTTGCTGTTTGTCTAAAACTCCAGAGTAACCAAAACCCCAAAAAAATTCCTTTAATTTCCAGAATGCATTATGTTGATTCTCACATAAATGCCATGATAAACTGTTTTGCTTCAGAAGGACAAAACGCAGCAATGTTTAAAAGATTTCCTCTGTAAAAATCATAATCGAAAGGTTACGGGCCAGTGTTTATTGAATTTTGTACCATACAATGTTAAAAATGTAAAAGCACACATACACATTAAGTTGGAAAAAAAATTAATGTGAAAAAGAAGTATTCCATGAACTTGACCTTATTACAGACGCCTACTGTTGTGAAGACACCCATTTTGACTGTAATGCCAGTTTTTGTGTGAGAGGCATTCACTTTATTGGTAGAAACCCATTTTTTTCCATCTAGTGGCTCTGTTTCTAGAAAATGTCTATTTTATTTTAAGTTATAGAGCTTAGTTATAAGGTGAGTTCTAAACATTCGCATCAATTCCAGAGCCCTAGAATAAATAGAAATATGGGAACCCATTTTGACATAAAATGGTAGGTAACCCACTCTGACGCTTTCGTCCCCAAGTGTGTGTGTGTGTGTGTGTGTGTGTGTGTGTGTGTGTGTGTGTGTGTGTGTGTGTGTGTGTGTGTGTGTGTGCGTGCGTGCGTGCGTGTTTGTATGTGTGTGTTTGTGTGTGTGTGTTGTGTGTGTGTTTGTGTGTGTTTGTGTGTGTGTGTGTGTGTGTGTGTGTGTGTGTGTGTGTGTGTGTGTGTGTGTGTGTGTGAAATGCCCACAGCTACCTGTTGGGGACAGCGCTCATTATGTCATTTTATTTTTTTGTAACAAGGTACATCGCACACCACTATGTGATGTCTTGATGTGACCAGCCGTATACCCTTATGACATTTCACAAATCAGTCATGTTTTGTGTTTGTTGTCTGAGGTGTATTTCTATCTATCTATCTATCTATCTATCTATCTATCTATCTATCTATCTATCTATCTATCTATCTATCTATATCCCGTAGTCTTGCCGACCGTTGGGGCACCACTGATGACTTGGCAACCAGCTCCCTCCATTCCTCTCTGTTCTCTGCTATTCTCAGCGTATCGCCCAGCTTCAGTCCTGTCCACTCTGATATAATATTATTGTCCTCCCATCTTTTCCTCTGTCTTCCTCTCCTTCGTCCTCCTTGCACAGTGCCTTGCAGGATTGTTTTGGCAAGCCCTGCTGAGCGCGTGACATGCCCATACCACTTCAGTTTGCGTTTTCTCACAATGGCTAATAAGACTTCATAGGGCCCGATGGCTTGCCTGATTCTGCTTCCCACTTCCTCGTTTGTGACGTGATCTCTGTATGAGATGCCAAGCAGCCTTCGAAAACATCTCATTTCAGTGGCTTGTATCCTTTCAAGGTCAGCTGTGAGGGTCCATGACTCGCAGGCACACAAGAACACTGAGATGACTAAGGAGCGCATCAGTCTGATCTTGGAGCAGAGTGTGATGTTTCTGTCCTTCCATATGGTCTTCAATCTTGTCAGTGCTGTTGTTGTCTGCGCAATCCTGGACAGTATTTTTGGTTTTGATCCCTCATCTGTCATAATGGCTCCTAGGTATTTGAATTTCTTAACTGTTTCCAGTTTTTGGCCTCCAACCATGATTTCAGTGCCAATGCCACTGGCGTTATTGGTCATCAGTTTGGTCTTCTCTGCACTGATTTCCATCCCATATACAATGGCTGTACTATCCAGCTTTTCCACCAGCTGAGCTAGCTCCTTCACTGTTCCTGCAAGACCATCAATGTCGTCCGCAAAGCGCAAGTTCGTGATTGTTCTGCCTCCAATACTGACAGTTCCTTCATGATCTTTCAGAGCGTCCGTCATGATTCTTTCCAGGAAGAGGTTGAAAAGAGTAGGTGAGAGCAAGCAGCCTTGTCTGACTCCAACTGTAGTCCTAAACCAGTTTCCTATTTTGCTGTTGAAGCAGACTGTGCTAGTGGCCTTGTTGTAAAGGTTTGCTATGACTTTGATCAGGTTGGCATTGATGTTGTATAGCTTCATGGTGGACCAAAGGGCTGCATGCCACACCCTGTCAAACGCTTTCTTAAAATCCACAAATACATGATAGAGGTCCTGCTGGTGCTGGAGGTATCTCTCACATAGAACTCTCAGGTTGAAAATCTGCTCAGTTGTGCTGCGCCCTGGTCTGAAGCCTGCCTGTTCCTCATCTATGATTTCCTCTGCCTGTGGCTTCAGCCTGTTCAGTGGGATCTTTAACATGACTTTGCTTGGGTGGGATATAAGACTGATCGTGCGATAGTTCTGGCATTGATGTAAGTTGCCTTTTTTGGGGAGAGTTATTATAAGTGATTGGGTCCATGGTGTGGGCCAATCCCCTGACTGCCAGATCTTATTGCAGATTGTTAGTAAGGCGCTTATCTTGTCTTCTCCCCCTTCTTGGACTAGCTCTGCAGGGATGTTGTCTGCTCCTGCTGCCTTCCCTTTTTTCAGCGACTTCACTGCAGCCTCTACTTCGTCTCGGAGGATGGGATAGTTGCCATTGTTGGTCACGGGTGGGTTGACAAGTATGCCTGGGTCCCCTGCAGCTCGGTGGTTGTACAAATCTGAGCAGTACTCACGTCCATCTCTTCAGTATGTCTTGGTCTTTCGTAAGACAGTTCCCTTCACTATCTTGAATGATTGAGGTGCGTCCTTGTTTTACACTGTGTAACGCACGCAGACTTGCCCACAGTCGTACGCACAGACTCTCACGCAACAGACGCATACACCGCCACTGACTCAGACGGGCGCATTCATGCGGTAAAACACAACACACGGGCTCCCTTTCTAAAGTAACCTTTATACACTATAAATGAAAAGAACGACTTAAATGATTATCAACTATATACACTGTTCTATTATCACACCACACACGTATCACAATATCTTTGCCAGGTTAGGTCTTAGTCTCACATTGCCTCCAACCTGTTTGATGTTGTTGCCTGGTTACGTTGGTCCTTCTCACGTCTAGGCGTGAAAGTCCTTCGTCGTACGCTTATTGCCGTCCTGTCTCTCTGGGCACGGACGTCCTTGTTCTCGTACGGTACTCAGTTCTCGCTTGGACTTGGGTGTCTTGGTTCCCAGTCAGACTCACTCTCAGAAGAGCTGGAGGGATGACCTCACGTAGGTCCCACCTGCGACTCGACGTCTCGGCGTCCGTCTTTCCACTCTTGTTACAAGAACTCTGAATAGACAACAAAAGTCCCAACGTAACACTTGCTAAACACACAACATATTGGATCAATGAGAAACGTCACGTAACCTGGCTGATACAAATAACTCACACGTTCATTCACACACACACACACGTGCTTCATAAACTATTTTCGTATCACCCCCATATCTCTGTCACTATCTTGAAACAGACTATAGCCTAACTGACACTCTTGCTATACCTTACTCTATACCCTGGAAAAGACTATGCTTACCCAACCACGTACTATCTTCATAGCGGCTTAGACATACACACTTCATATTCCTTTAGTCATCTAACTCGGTAAACAACTGTATACAAAAACACCGGTTACTTCACCGAATTCTAAACATACTATACTAAACCAAACCGGAACACCGCTATACAACCACATTAATCTTACCACGCATACTGTCTTTAACTAAACAACTATCAATACTACGTTTATAGAAACATACCTGAAATCTAGGCTTCAGAGTCTTGGAATGCGGGCTAGGTAACTCAAACACAACCGTTCCATACGACAAGACAGCCCGCACTACCGATCTAGACCTCTGACAGTCACAGCTTCCGCCTAGAACTCACTAAACAGAACTCACTAAAAATCCCGTGCTAACCATGTCTTACAGATTTCCCGTGCGTCGAGTGCCACACGGACTATTGGCACCAACAAACCGTTAACAGAAACCGTACCGTACTAATCCTACTCGTTAACAAAAACCGTACCGTACTAATCCTACTGTGCGAGCACTATGCACAAGCATAGAGCTTCATCACACACTGGTCAGGTCTTTCACCATCTGGTATGCTTTTTTGCTATTATTTTTGTTCAGATTTTCTTCTACGTGTTTATACTGATCTTCAATCCACTTATTCTTTGCCTTTTTCATGCTTTTCTTGATATCCTGGTTAATTTCCCTGTATTGTTTAGCTCCTTCTACCTCTGATTTCTTTTTCTTTAATTCTCGACGCTTGTCACATAGAACAAAGATGTCAGCTGTAACCCAAGGTTTCTTTGCTTGTCGGTGTTTGCCAAGGATCTCATTGGCTGTTTGGGTTACAGCAGTGTTAAATGTGTCAATCAGTGAGTCCACGTCCGTGTCTTCTGCGCCAAGAAGTAGCAGTGGTGCGAATTTTCCTCCTATCTTTGCCTGAAAGGCAAGGATAGGAGGAATGGTGTATTTCGGGCATGTTTAAGCCTTTAGTTTTGGCTAAAGGCTGCCTTCATCAGCGTGCTGACCCTTTTGTTTTTGTTGAGTAAACCTTTGTTAGGTTTCTATGTTGTTGTTTTTTATTTTTTATTGAACATTTTTTAAGATTAATTACATGAACACATATGGACCGCAAACAAGTACAACACAAATACGAAAGAACTAAAAATCGTAATACCCAAACTGATAATAAATTATGTTAAAAACAGTTAATTTAATTAAATTAATGTGTGTGTGGAAAGAGAGAGAGAGAGAGAGAGAGAGAGAGAGAGAGAGAGAGAGAGAGAGAGAGAGAGAGAGAGAGAGAGAGAGAGAGAGAGACTGTTCCTGGAATTTGTTTTGTGCATGCATGTATTGGTAAACGGATAGTTGCCAAAATTCAGCAGGAAGTAACTGTGAATCATAGCAGGCCAAACCGAACCCAACTGCAGTCTACACAGATTAACAAGATAGGTGACAGAAATTAATTATTTACACAAAGTTCAAATAAGGCAGCCACAGACGTGTAAAAAGGCTAAGTTTGTTTCTGACAGAAAATACATATTTCTCTGTACAGTATCTGTTTTTGAACTCTGCCAAAAAAACAGAAAGGTTTAGCTGCTTATTCAAACAACGGCAGCGGTAAATAAAAAACTTTGCCATTAATAAGAGCAAGTCAAGAACTGGGTCTGTCCGCAGCCCATTTTTCACCCCAAACACAACTAATTCTGTACAGAGTTCAAAATTGTCACAATGAGCACATTTTTCTTTTAGTTTGCTCAGTAATTTGTCCCAGAAAGCACGCACCACTGTGCACTCAAAAAATAAATGTTCAATAGACTCTTTAGAGAGTGAACAAAAGGTACAAAGGTTTGAATCCTTTAACTGTCTATAGCGCAGGTAAACATTGGTTGTCAGTATTCTATGGACGTTTTTATGGTAGTTTGTTTTTGGTTCATTCTGTATTGTTCAAGTAGTTGGTGTATTCTCGCTAACGTCACTGCCAATTGAAAGGGCTAGTGGCGAGTAGAAGATAATGTCAGTGAGGGCGCAGCCACTGCTTATTGTATGAGCTAGTGTTGCGTAGATGGCTTCTTGGTTGTAGTTCAGTTTTGTTTCCACCACTGCCAATTGGTAGGGTTAGTGGGGAGTAGAAGAGCTGCTCTGTCGGGGCGCTCCCACTGCTCTGACAAGTTGGGGACAAGGTACAAGTTGGGGACGTCTCCATCTTGCACTAACGCCTCGATGCTGACAGTTTCAGCCTGTTCAAGGACCTCGACGTTGGTGACATAGTCACTCCAGTGAATGCCCAGGATGGTACGCATGCAGCGCTGGTGGAAGCGTTCGAGAAGTCGTAGTTGGCTGCGGTAGAGGGCCCAGGACTCGGAACCATACAGCAGGGTGGTGAGGACCACAGCTCTGTACACGCTGATCTTGGTGCCTGTTTTCAGCTGTTGATTGTGCCACACCCGCTTGAATAGTCGCCCGAAAGCGCTGTTTGCTTTTGCCAGCCTGCTGTCAAGCTCCTTATTATAATATACGCGCATTATAAATACCGTAATTATTATTATTATTATTATTATTATTATTATTATTATTATTATTATTATTATTATTATTATTATTACTCTTGATTTCGTTGTTTATTTACATGATGGACGCCCTGAAATCCATGTTAAAGATTCCAAATTGTTATTTCTCACAATCCCAAAATTTTTAATATTGGTTGCAACGGTAACATTAAGCAAAATCTTCGATGTCATAGGTGTGGAGTTTTCTTCTATTACAATTTTCTACCGCTGTGCCACATTTCAAAGCAATCATCCCATAATGCATTATTCTGCCGTAAGAGATCAGACTATCGCGCGTGAGCCAAACAGTGTGCTTGTGGTGACAGGGGAATTTACGCCCGTTTGATCTTCATTGTGGCGTGTTTCAGACTGACGTCATTTTTCCAGTGAAACCAGTGCACACCGTTCTTGTAGGGACTGTTGAGGTCAGCCTTGTAACAACCTACGTACCACCACGCGCTTTGATGTCTCATAGCACAGTTACGAGGCACTATGTCCTGGTCATTGTCCTTGGTGGAGAAACGCCAGTTGTTGTGAGAAGACAAACTGTCCCCTGTGACAAAGTCAGAATAAAAACTGCATTAGTGTTGGTTATTGACAGATGTGTCCCTGTGACAATGTCAGAACTGCATTAGTGCTGGTTATTGACAGATGTGTCCCTGTGACAATGTCAGAACTGCATTAGTGTTGGTTATTGACAGATGTGTCCCTGTGACAATGTCAGAACTGCATTAGTGCTGGTTATTGACAGATGTGTCCCTGTGACAATGTCAGAATTGCATTAGTGCTGTTTATTGTCAGATGTGTCCCTGTGACAATGTCAGAGTTGCATTAGTGTTGGATATTGACAGATGTGTCCCTGTGACAATGTCAGAGTTGCATTAGTGTTGGTTATTGACAGATGTGTCCCTGTGACAATGTCAGAGTTGCATTAGTGTTGGTTATTGACAGATGTGTCCCTGTGACAATGTCAGAGTTGCATTAGTGTTGGTTATTGACAGATGTATCCCTGTGACAATGTCAGAGTTGCATTAGTGTTGGTTATGGACAGATGTGTCCCTGTGACAATGTCAGAGTTGCATTAGTGTTGGTTATTGACAGATGTGTCCCTGTGACAATGTCAGAGTTGCATTAGTGTTGGTTATTGACAGATGTATCCCTGTGACAATGTCAGAGTTGCATTAGTGTTGGTTATTGACAGATGTGTCCCTGCGACAATGTCAGAGTTGCATTAGTGTTGGTTATTGACAGATGTATCCCTGTGACAATGTCAGAGTTGCATTAGTGTTAGTTATGGACAGATGTGTCCCTGTGACAATGTCAGATTTGTATTAGTGTTGGTTATTGACAGATGTGTCCCTGTGACAATGTTAGAGTTGCAGTAGTGTTGGTTATTGACAGATGTGTCCCTGTGACAATGTCAGAGTTGCAGTAGTGTTGGTTATTGACAGATGTGTCCCTGTGACAATGTCAGAGTTGCATCAGTGTTGGTTATTGACAGATGTGTCCTTGTGACAATGTCAGAGTAAAAACTGATCAACAGAACCTTCCACGACCATTGTGACATAGAAACTACAGGTAGGAAATACAGCGCACACATAAAACATGACCTTTCACGATCACTGTGACACAGTAACTAGAGGTGTAGTATAGGCAATGCAGAGAACACTTTGCAAGATCACTTTTACATTGAAGCTACAGGGTGTACAATTTGACATTGAAGCTACAGGGTGTACAATTTGACATTGAAGCTACAGGGTGTACAATTTGACCATTGTGATAATGTGGCGGAAATCGTACGCGCATGTGTCTTTCGCTGTTTTAGCATACTGATCCCAACGAAAGACAATACGTCGGCCAGACTGACACAATAAAGTTTTAGAATCTTGAAAACACAGCATTACGTCGCCAGCCGCGTGCGGTGTGTCAGGTTCAGCATGTAGGTGTCAATCGTATCAGGTTTCTTTCTCCGTTGGGTACTTCCGAGTATATACATGGGTTTTATGATTGCACTGTACATCCCAGGATCGGCGTAGTAACATCTAACAATATACCCGAGCAGAGTAAAGGTCACGAACCTAACAACGCCAAAACTGTCCAATAAATTAAAAGACAAAAAGCGTGCAAATTGTTTTACCTACCCACAGGCATGCGGTCCCCGTGTCAACTCCCCGACTACAGTATCGGGACAAGTCGCTCACCCTCCTCCGTTGGTGGGTCAGCTGGCCCGGGGGTTGTGTGATAAAGATAACTCGATACTTAGTCCGAAATAACTCAGTCGTGTGATCACCAAAACTTGGTTCGGTTTCAGTTTATTCTGTTTGACATGTATTTCGTCATGTATGGTTTAGGTCGTGTGATCACTTGGAGCGAGCCTTTACAGCGTCACTACAGCCTTTACAGCGTCACTACAGCCTTTACAGCGTCACTACAGCATTTACTGCGTCACTACAGCATTTACAGCGTCATTACAGCATTTACAGCGTCACTACAGCCTTTACAGAGTCACTACAGCCTTTACAGCGTCACTACAGCCTTTACAGCGTCACTACAACCTTTACAGCGTCACTACAGCCTTTACAGCGTCACTACAGCCTTTACAGCGTCATTACAGCATTTACAGCGTCACTACAACCTTTACAGCGTCACTACAGCCTTTACAGAGTCACTACAGCCTTTACAGCGTCACTAGAGCGTTTACAGCGTCACTACAGCCTTTACAGCGTCACTGCAGCCTTTACAGCGTCACTACAGCCTTTACAGCGTCACTGCAGCCTTCACAGCGTCACAACAGCCTTTACAGCATCACTACAGCCTTTACAGCGTCACTACAGCCTTTACAGCGTCACTACAGCATTTACAGCGTCACTGCAGCCTTCACAGCGTCACTACAGCCTTTACAGCGTAACTACAGCCTTTACAACGTCACTACAGCCTTTACAGCGTCACTGCAGCCTTCACAGCGTCACTACAGCCTTTACAGCGTCACTGCAGCCTTTACAGCGTCACTACAGCCTTTACAGCATCACTACAGCCTTCACAGCGTCACTACAGCCTTTACAGCATCACTACAGCCTTTACAGCATCACTACAACCTTTACAGCTTCACTACAGCCTTTACAGCATCACTACAGCCTTTGCATAGTCACTACAGCCTCTACAGACTTTGAAATGGAGCCAGCTGGAGCGCATTCCGGAGCATGCACATGACGTTTTTGGCCTGCGGCGCAGAAATTCTGGCAAAGAAGTAACAAGATAAAATGACGTCACGTCTAGCTACGCAAACCTTGCTAGAGAACGTCTTTTTGGAGCCAAACGGCATGTGTGTATGTGTGTGTGTGTGTGTGTGTGTGTGTGTGTGTGTGTGTGTGTGTGTGTGTGTGTGTGTGTGTGTGTGTGTGTGTGTGTGTGTGTGTGTGTGTGACAGCGACTAGAGCCCGCGTTTGTGGACGGACACGCTTGAAATTTTAGGATATTGCCCCTAAAAGAATCATCCCCTAACATCTTTTTCAAACTTTTTGATTAAGATGCTCATTGGCGAGAAAATGTCCGTTTAACAAACATCGGTTGATCCACACTGGAGTCCGTAATCCTTCTTATTTTTACTAGATATTTTGCATAAAGCTGGATAAAAGGGAGATATTGAATGAGTTTGTTATCCAGCATTGTGCCTCTAAAACGTTTTGCGTGATAATTAAATAAATTTTGAAAATATATATGTTCATGTTTTGGGGATTAATTTCACGAATATGGGTTAATAATAAAACAAATGATTTTTTTTAACGAAAAAAAAATCTTCTCATTTATAATCGCATGATTTTTTGTAAATGTATTTACATAAGACTGCAGTTTGTCTCGGCTGTCGGACCCCCACCCGGGTCTACCCTGGGGGACTTGGGTGGGGTTAGGTACTTTTTAGTTCTCAGGGTCACCCTGGTCAGCCCCACAGGGTGGGTTTCCTTTCCGATTCTGGGGCATGTGTTTCTGTCTCCTTTTGGTCCATTCACCTGTATTTGCCTTTTTTAAACCCTCCCTACTGTCTGCGCTGCCTGTAGCTCTTGATATTGGATGTGTGTTGCTAAATGGTCTTAGCTTTATTTAGGCCCCTTGTCGTAGGTTTATTTAACGTATAGGACCGGCTGGCGACATACCTTCAATATTCTGTTTAGTTTTTTTTTTTTTTCACAAGCAGTTCAGGCACGTCCTGAGAAAGCCTTGTTGCTGTCGGGACGTTAAGCAATGTACAATCAATCCATCTCGGCTGTCGGGTACAATTAGGTCAATTGTGACCTGTATGCCCTAGGGGTGAAAATCAAACAGTTTTCTACACCTTTTTTTCGGAGTCATTTGTAAAACAGCTAACATAACTTTGATTTATATTTTACGAAAAAAAACTATCCTCTCATTAATACCAGCATGCGTTTTCATAAACAGCGCTTGCATAAGCCTGCTGTTTGTCCAGGCCCTGGGGTAGATAAGGTTAAATTGTGACCTGTAAGCTCTAGGCATGCAAATCAGCAAAAACAAAATTGCAAAGTTGATTCTTTCATACGTCAAATGTTAGTACTGCAATGATGTCGTATAACATCGAGTCGTCACTATGAACACGGCGTCGTGGGGCTAATGAAGCTATGACGTGAAGCTTAAAATGACGTCATTTCGCTGCTCGTGCTATTATTAATTAATAAAGTCCCATCTAATTATAGAAGGGACTTTTTAAGACGGGTCGCTTTGGGGCGAATTTAATAGCATGGCCATGATGTCAAAGGCGGGCAGGCTAATCCTCTAACAATTGAAGTAACAAGATAAAAATTACATCATGTCTAGTTACGCTAACCTTGATGATGAACGTACATTTGACGCGAAGCGCTGTATGTGCGTGCGTGCGTATGTATGTATGTATGTATGTATGTATGTATGTATGTATGTATGTATGTATGTATGTATGTATGTATGTATGTGTGTACGTGCGTATGAATGTAAACAATAGAATGTCCGATATTTCTGTACACACAAGCTTGAAACTTGGCGAAATACTTTCTTAAATGGGTGGCTATGAGAGCCTCCGAGCATATTGTAATTGAATATCTCATTGAAGACATAAACAACCGTTTGTAAGAAGTCTGTTGACCCAGATTAGAGTCCGTAATTTGTGTCATATTTACTTGAACGTAAGCATATAGCTAGAAAGACATTGGATGAGTTCGATAGCCAGCTTTGTATCCTTTCATCTTCTTTAGTAAAAATTAATTCTTTTCAGAAAAAAAATTAAAACACTTAGAACCCTTTGCTTCTAGAGAAAGTCAGACAGTGGCAGTGACGTAAAAGAGGCAACTCCGTCACCACGCAGACACTGACATAATACTCTAAATATGACGTTTTTCTCTCTCGCGCGGGCGGCTCTCTCTCTCTCTCTCTCTCTCTCTCTCTCTCTCTCTCTCTCTCTCTCTCTCTCTCTCTCTCTCTCTCTCTCTCTCTCTCTCTTACTTAGACACTTTGTGTTGTGTAATTACACGCTAGGTGTCTATACGATTTTTTTTTCTTCAGCCCACACATTGTTGTTTTTTTTTTTTGTTTGTTTTTTTTTTTTTGTTTATTTTTGTATTTGCTGTTATTATTGTTTTTGCTCTGTTCTGCTTGACTATCTATACGTTCGCCTTTAATATGTCAACAGGTGGCAACAGCATTCATTCTTTAAATATCGGTCATCTTAATGTGTATCACCTTTGTCACAAAATACCAGATATAACTATTCTCCTAAACCAGTCCTCACCATTTCACATTTTTGGATTTACGGAATCTCGTCTAACAGCTAACATTAGTGACCATGCCATAGCTATATACAATTACTCCATTCTCAGGCGAGATGCATCTGCCCCCGGACATACTGGCCTAGCTGTGTACGTACACAATTCCATCAACAACTATGCAAAGAGGCGTTGTGATTTAGAATCCCCTAATATAGAGTGCATGTGGTTAGAAGTTAAAACGACCAAGTCCTCGCCTGTTCTTATAGGTTTTGTATATAGAAACCCAGCGGCCTCAGCCTCCTGGCAGGACGAGTTTGTGTTAATGATGGATGTGGTTCAGGAGTCCAAAGGTGATGTACATATTTTGGGAGACTTCAACATAGACTTGCAAAAGCAAGGGCACACTTCGTGGAGATCCATATTGAATGTTTTAGGGTTGAAACAGCTTGTCCAGTCACCTACTAGAGTGACTTCCTCATCTTCAACGCTGATAGACCATGTATATAGCACAAATGTCAGCGTTGTAAAAAATGTTAGCGTACCTAATATTTCCATTAGTGATCACTTTCCTGTTTGTTTTACGTTGTCTGTTAGGTTAGCTAAACA
>BTPG01000002.1:45153761-45196261 GCA_036245525.1 Semisulcospira habei | reverse complement strand
ATTAGTACTGATTACAAGTTCAAGCTGCCGGATATCCTGCCACTTGACAAGCAGTTCATTTATAATAAGTTGTTACTCATGCGCAAAATCACCCTCTCAGAGTCACCAGCCTATCTCTCTAATTTGTTCGCACTTGCCCACAGAGCTAGTCAAACATCAGGGAACAATCTGGTAGTACCAAGGCCCCGCTTAGATATTTACAAGACGTCCCTCTCCTACTCTGGTGCAAAATTATGGAACACAGTTCCTGCAGACATTAAAGCAGCACCTTCTTTACGAACGTTCAAGAACCAACTGCATAATTTTATTAAGTTAGTTAGTTAGTTATTTGTTTATTAAGAACATGTGAAAACATATTGTTCATATTTTTCTTTCACACACCGTCATTGACTGCAGACACATTTCCTTATTCATATTCATGTATCATAATACTTTAGACTTGCTGAGGAGTTCCTTGTCATTTCTTTTGCAGCATAAAATTATATTTTTTCTTGGTGTCAGTGTGTGTGTGTGTGTGTGTGTGTGTGTGTGTATGGGTGTGTGTGTGTGTATGTGTGTGTGTGCGGACTGGTATATATCAGTGTGAATGTGCGTGTGTGTGTGTGTGTGTGTGTGTGTGTGTGTGTGTATGTGTGTGTGTGCGGACTGGTACAGATATATCAGTACGTGTGTGTGTGTGTGTGTGTGTGTGTGTGTGTGTGTGTGTGTGTGGTGTGATGTGTGTGTGTGTGTATGTGTGTGTGTGCGGACTGGTATATATCAGTGTGAATGTGCGTGTGTGTGTGTGTGTGTGTGTGTGTGTGTGTACGTGTGTGTGCGGACTGTACAGATATCAGTGTGAATGTGTGTGTGTGTGTGTGTGTGTGTGTGTGTGTGTGTGTGTGTGTGTGTGTGTGTGTGTGTGTGTGTGTGTGTGTGTGTGTGTGTGGTGTAATGTGAACATTGATTATTTGAAATGAAATTATTGTTGCCTGCACTTTTTACTATTATGTATACTTTTATATATAAAATTTAGTATATGTGTGTTTACGTGCATGCTACAGCTTAGGAAGGACATGATTGAAAAAAGGTCATTGAAGGTACCTAATCATTTATCCTTGAAAAATAAAGTTTCATTTTATATTCTCTCTCTCTCTCTCTCCTCTCTCTCTCTCTCTCTCTCTCTCTCTCTCTCTCTCTCTCTCTCTCTCTCTCTCTCTAAAAAAAAAAAAAAAAACTTAAACACATTACTGATATGGAGACACGTCAACTGTTCTTCAATGCCCATTTTAGATCGCATATAGACTATGCTTCTACTGTGTGGGATGGTTCGAGAGATGTCAATTTGAAAAGATTGAACTCTCTACATCGGAGAGCTGCCAAACTAATACTCCTTGATCCCAGCTTAACTACTGACCAAAAATTGGCAGCCTTAAAAATTCTTCCCCTGAAAGATCATCTAATTTACAATAAGGGAATGGTTATGTTCAAGGCATTAAACGATAAGCTACCCCGATATATCACATCGCTATTTACCGTCCAGTCATCAACATACTCCAGATCAAGAAAATCCCTTATTGTGCCGCGACCTAGAATTGATCTCTATAAAACGAGTTTGACGTTCTCTGGCTCTAGTCTTTGGAATGCCTTGCCTAGAAACGTCACGACATCAGCTACTTTCTCCTCGTTTAAAGTCAGTCTCATCAAGTACTTATTTTTGTCAGCAGCATCCCCGTGACTGTGCACATATTGAAAAATACTATTTCTCATTAGATCATTAATTGCGTGTATCACAGGTTTCGACTGATGACTCATATTTATTCGGTACAGCTTGTAGCCAGCTACTCATATGACTGAGTAGCATAAGCCGCGTAAGCGTGTGTGTGCACGTGTGTGCGTGTGCGTGTGTGCGTGTGCGCACGTGTATATTAGAGAGAGTGGCGTGCTCAAATGTGCATGCGTTATGTATGCGTATTAGGTTGTGTGTATTCTTATTATATTATTTTAATTAAACCTCACAACATGTCATTATGCCCGATTAGTAAAGTTGGTAATTCCTATGTCACTTCCTCCCAACATTTTTTTTTTTCATTCTTGGCTTGTGCTGTGTCATGTAATTTTTTTTTTCCTTCTTAGTAGTAGAAAACAATTAGTACGATAGTAACTCTGTAATCAGTAGATTAGCAACGGCAAGTTCGAAAAATGGTTGTTACTACCAAAACTTTTACCGTTGTCAAATAAAGGATCATTGTCATTGTCATTGTCCTCTCTCTCTCTCTCTCTCTCCTCTCTCTCTCTCTCTCTCTCTCTCCTCTCTCTCTCTCTCTCTCTTTGTGTTTGTGTGTGTGTGTGAGCGTGCGTGTGCGTGCGTATGTGCGGGCGTGCGTGCGTGAGCGAGTGTATACATGCGTCAGTGTGTGGTATGTGTATGCTTACATGTCTATGTCATTTATGTAGTAGATGTAGCAACGGCAAGTTTGCAAACTGGTCCTGTTACCAATAACTTCTACCGTTGGAAAATAAAGGTTCATTGTTCATTGTTCATTCATTGTTCTCTGTTGGCGCCTCTCTCGAGTAAGTCGCACGTCAACATCGCTCCGTGTTTCAGAGACATTTGCGTTAGCAGTTCTTGTCTGTGATGTGTGATTTTTGGCATAGTGTTTTGTGATGGTGTTTTCTCACGGAAATTAATTTTACAGTGATGTGGATCTCATAATCTGTGAGTTACAAACATTTTAATTTTCACAATATTTTCCCCCATGGGATGCTTGAATCGTATACGATGTACAGCCTCTTTGTGTGACGCTTGGCGCCAGCCTGGCGTTTCTACAACAGTGGCCACCTGTGTTTGGTTTTCACATTAACATTCTCCCTGACTGGCCTTCGCTCAAGATATTTTATGTGATGCTTCCCAGCCCTTGACACTAGCTCTCGAGCGCGCCGGCTGGTAATCGACGCAGAGTAAACAAGATGGCGAGATGGGCCCTCGCTACGAGACAGCATCGCCGCAGCCTGAAACTATCCAGCTGCAACAGAATGCAGGCCCCTTCCGTCTAATTCACTTTCCCACCATCTTCCCTCCACCACCACACCCTCCCCTCCTTCCTTTCACCATGGGCCCTGTCACCCGAGCTGCACAAGCGAAATATGCCATCGACGCGTCAATAGAGCGCATACGGCACACGGCGCTGGACCCTATCCAAAAGACGTTCCAGAGTGCAAAGCTGCCGTTGTGGAGATATGTTCTCTACACACGGTACATTACTGAATGCCCGACTGCAATCAACAACGACTGGCTTGATTATGAGCAAACAAACAACCAGTCCGCCATCATTTCAGTCGCCACTCCAATACTTAGCCCCTCTCCTCCCAATCTCTTCAAGACATTCCTTCAAGTGTACCTCGAGTCGCGCAAGCTAATTACCATCACCCTCTACCATACAACAGGTACCGTGCTCACAGGGGATCGCTTGTCGGCAGTGGGCGGACGAAGAGTTTGACAAAATGAAAAGAATAGTCGCCATTATGTCTGATGAAGATATTACTTCACCCATTGAACCCGCCTTTACCTCCCAGTCATCCCTCCTACCTATTCTCCCCCCTCCCCCCCCCCCCCATCTCAAGATGTACCCCACTCAGCTGAAAACCCTGAGGCCTACAACATCTGTATGTCTAAACAAACTGGCCCCTCCTACAGCCCTCCCCTCCCTGTCGATCCATCCAATGGCCAGCGCCCAAGTGCAGAGACCCCCGTCACGTCAACCGTCACTATTCCCATCACGGCGGTGGATTCAACGGATGAACGACGCGTGTCGAGTGAGGGCAGCGAAGAGCGACCCATCTCTCCGGGCACTGAATATCATCAGTGTGCAACCAGCCTCCGGGTTGACCCCGCCCACTGACCACTCAACTGTTGACTGTGGAAATAATCGGCCACAGCTCCGCCCACCAACGGGTACACTCGTGGCTATTGAAATCACCGATATCCCGGACAAGGTCACTCACTCCTGCTTCGTTGGTGTGGGTGGTCACAGCCATCTACCGCTCTTACTGAACACCGCTCACCGGCTTCTCGCTCACCTTCAAAACTGCTATAGGTCTGCCTGAGTCGGCGTCATCTGCCACTACGCTCCAGCTACCTTCGATAACCTACGCTGCCAACCTCTACCGCCACTGCCACTGTCAGCTCTAACGACAGGGCTACCATCGCCATATTCCGCCACTACAACCAACTGCCTTTGCGGTCCTCTTCGGCTTCCTTCACTCAGCCTCAAAATTTCAACAACAAAAAAAGAGCGAAATTTCTGAGAAGGTGACATACCCGCTTGAGTCTGGCTTACCCTAGCTTAGGACGTAAAATTAATACTGTCTCTTTGTGGACATAGCAGTGTAACGCCTGACGCACCACTTGGCTGGCTGCGCAAAAAAAAAAAAAAGTACTCGACAGTGCCGAACTGGGTCAGCTCGCTCACCCAGCCGGCGCTGCACAGCATAGCGCGCGCGACCTAGCCTACTAGACCGCGATAACACTTGAGACTAAAAACACTACTACAAGCCTAGCCTACCTAAAAATTTCTTTCTGCCCGGCGGCGCGGCCAACTGCTGGTCACGCTGCTTCGGTGCAGTACCAAGGCCTAGCCCATAGTCACCTAACTGTAGCGAGATGGACGACCTTTTTGGGTCTCTATCCTCGTCTACCAGTAACCAAAGCCTGGAACCTCCACCACTAAAAGCACATCTCACAGGAGAAAAAAAATAACAAAAGACTAAACAAAACAAAAAGAAACGGAGATTGTCCTCGACATCTTCGACAATTTCACCCCGCCGATACCGGCGTGGGGAGCTTAGGCCTACTCCCCCCCCCCCCCCCCCCCCCCCCGGCCTCTGAGCCTCAAATAAATAACGACTCTGGCGGCGCTGGCCTACGGGCAGACTCTCTGCCCGACGGCCATGTGCTGCCCGGTGCTAACCAGACTAACCCAGCTAAATCTGTCACTGTCCATAGTGAGGATGCCCCTGTCTACAGTGAGGATGCCCCTGTCTACAGTGAGGATACCCCTGTCTACAGTGAGGATGCCCCTGTCTACAGTGAGGGTGCCCCTGACGACTCCGCCTCTAACACGCCCTTCCTCCAAATGGAGGAGGGCCTGGCGGGGGACGAGGAGGGGGAAGAACAGTTCCTTACAGTAAACAGAAATAAAAGCCGAAAAAAACGAAACAAAAATCAACCCAGCAAGACCGCCGGCGGAATAGCCTCCGAACCCGTCGCGGAGGAGTGGTGTAGGTTCCCTGTCCGTCTCAGTGACTTGGGGACCGGCTCCACTCTCATCCGCGACAACTGCCGTATGGGTTGTCCATACTAATAATAATCGCCTAATTACATAATTGAAGTTTCTATTATAATCCAAATAATTTTTGCTGTCTGAAGTGAATTTTCACTATGATCCAAATGATTTGCTTCGTATATAGGTCAAGTTATCATTAGCGCGTGTCCGTGTGTGCGCGCGAGCGTGTATGTGTGTGCGCGCGTTTCATGTACTTTATGTTTTTCGTTTCTTTTTGTATGACCGAATGAATGAATAAATTTTGTTTAATGTCTTTTTATGTTTAATGTCTCCTAATTTTTCTTTGTGTAATTTGGTACTATTAGTATTACAATTATTATCCTGTGTTTGTAGAGTAGCAACGGCAAGTATGAAAAATGACACACGTGCTAATTACTTCATTCGTTGATAAATAAAGTTTCATTTCATTTCATCTCTCTCTCTCTCTCTCTCTCTCTCTCTCTCTCTCTCTCTCTGTATATATCTATATATATATATATATATATATATATATATATATATATATATATATATATATATATATATATATATATATATATATATATATATATATATATATCAATAATGCCCTCGGGCACAAACCACCACCCTTATAGAGAATTTGCTGAGCTTCTGTGAACAAAGGACAGCTAGCAAATCCCCCTTCTCTATTCCTACATTGGCTGTGCATGAGGTTGGTAGGCTAATCATGTCAATGAAAAGCAACAAGTGCTTAGGGCCAGATGAAATCAGTCCCAAGATTGTGAAAATCGCCTTCCCTTACGTTGTGAAATCCCTTACCTATATCTACAACTTGTGCATTTAGCACAACACGTTTTCGCAAGAATTCAAACAAGCCAAGGTAGTACCATTATCAAAGTCAAAAGACCTGGAAGATGTAAACAACTATAGGCCGATTTCACTTTTGTCAACACTCTCAAAGCCGCTCGAGAGGCATATCCACAAGCACTTGTACAAATATTCAGAGGACAGATAACTATTTCATGCTTTTCAATCAGGTTTCTCTCAAAAATAATCCTGCCATACAGCGCTAACAAGACTAGTAGATACCTAGCTCACGTCATTAAAAAAATCGGAAATTACCATAGCCGTGTTTCTGGACTTCAAAAAAGCTTTTGACCTAGTTAACCATGATATCCTGATAGCGAAGGTTGAAAAATATATTAGTTGTTCCAGCACCGTATAATTTTTTCGATCCTACTTAAGCAACAGACATCAACGGGTGTTATTAAACGGTACCTATTCGTCACCAGGCATTGTCAAACATGGAGTGCCTCAGATCTTTGTCCTTGGGCCGCTGCTGCATTGTTTATTTATTAACGCTTTATCTGAGCAGCTCAGAGACAATGTGCGACATTGGCAGATCTGCGAAATTTGTTTTCAAAAGGAAATAATTCAACATCAGAATCAGGTCAAAGACAAAAGGTAAAAACCATTGACAGCGAGGACAGCTCTCATATAGAAGGGACTTTGTGGATTATGGTTCATCCCATATTGTTTTTCTTCAGAATAGCTATGCAACGCCAGACCACAGAGCTTACAAATGGGGGGAATCGCCGTGTGTCCGTCTTTATTTCTGTGTGCCAGTGTGTGTTAATCAGAGGGTGTGTCAGAGTAGAAGGAAATGGATTCCTGTCGCTACACGAGCCCACAGAGCGTACTAAAGGCGAGAAAGCACCGAGTGTCCGTCTTTATTTGTGTGCGCCGACGTGCGTGTTGATCAGAGGTTGGCTTAGAGATGAGGGGTTTTGATCAGCTTCACAAGCCTAAAAATATGAACAACTGTGAATGTTCCTTAAACATAAACGCATCTGAGCTTCAAACAATACGGTAGACTTTGGGATGAAATCCTCATCTTGTTAACGTTTGTTTTGCTTTTTGTGTGTGTAAATATCTTCTGTACATGACCCGTGTGTGTATTAAATATCACATAAATACAAGTTGTTTGCTAGGGTAATAAAGACAGGTCCCACCAAGGTATGCATCCTGTCGTTCTGGTCCCGACGCCTAATGTCATCCGAGCATGAAGTCAGAAATGTGTGAAGCACTCGGGGGCGTTTCGATCGGTATTCGTAGTTAGTAACTACAGGCTCCGATTTACTCATCAAGGAACCGGCCTACAATTCTCAGTCCATTCCTTGGTGTATTCCTCTGTGTCGCATTTTATTCTTTACATCTGGACATGGTGACTGTTGTCAGTGCAGTCCATGCATGTAAATGTGGCCCCTGATGTAAAGTATGATCGCTTTCAAATCCTCTCAAGATCCAGGTAGTCCAATTATGCTCTCATGTCAGGGTACGATTGTATCAACGCGTCTTCTTTTCACGGCGCTTGTGCCTGTCAGGTCAAAGGTCATTGTCCTGCTCAGCGGGGCTTAGCTGCCATAAGACGCCAGATAGCGTTGGGAGTCTGCGTGCATGGACGTCTATTGTCGCGCGGGAGTCATATTCTTTGTTTATTACTTCATCCATTTTGACGGATAAGTCTCAGATTTAATGTTGTTGTTGTTGTTGTTGTTTCTGTATTCGTGTGTGTAGATGTTGCTGGCTGGGCTAGTACACAGCTGTTTGTGTGGCTGTTTTGCTGCACTTGCAACAGACTGACATTTGTATCGCCCTCTGTGTAGATGATACCGACCGCAGTGTTGCCGTGGTACATATTTAACAGTTGATACTTTAAAAGCAGCTTAGTGTTGTAGTTGTTGCTACTGTTTTGGAGTGGCTGTCGTATTGTTGATCGCCAAGCTGTTGTTGCCGTTAGCTTAAGTGTCAACTTGTTAATATGGATGTTGTTGTCTCCAGGTGGGCCGCCTGACGTGCATACCGACTTAATGGTAGATGATGGGTTTTGTCGTTGTAAATGGGCCTTCATATATTTGAGTGCTTCAAACAATAGTTGGTCTCGCTTTTTGCGAATGTTTTAATCCTCCTTTCAATTGTGTGCGCTTATAAACCAATTCTTTGTAACCACTGTTGCCTGGTGTTGTGGAGTAAAATTGGCGCGTTGTCTTGTGGCCGATGTGAAATAGGCAGTGTCCGTTTCGGATTCCTGTGCCTCTATTCTTAGACTGTGCCTTCCTCGTTGACGGGAGGTAAGTCTTTTAACAAACAGTATGACGTCATATGTTTGGCCCACACAAAGCATTCAGAAGGCGGACATAGCACAGCCCGAACGGAGAGCACCATAACCAAAATGACTACATCATGGTGAAGAGACGCTTCCAAACCAGCGTAAACATACCAAGACAAGAAGTGTTCCAAGAGATTGGCAGGGACCATGACTTAGTGATCATGACCTTCCGACTCAGCCTAAAGAAAGTCAACAAGCAGGGGTCCACCAGAATCAAGTTCGATCTCGAGAAGTTAAAAGATCCAGAGGTAGCGGAAGCCTTCCAGGCAAAGATAGGTGGAAAATTCGCGCCACTCGTGCTGCTAGGTGCAGAAGACACGGATGTGGACACACTTATCAACACATTTAACACTGCTGTAACACAAACAGCCAGATCATTGGCAAACACCGACAAGCAAGAAACCTTGGGTTACAGCTGATATCTTTGTTCTATGTGACAAGCGTCGAGTATTAAAGAAAAAGAAATTTGAGGTAGAAGGAGCTAAACAATACAGGGAAATTAACCAGGATATCAAGAAAAGCATGAAAAAGGCAAAGAATAAGTGGATTGAAGATCAGTGTAAACACGTAGAAGAAAATCTGAACAAAAATAATAGCAAAAAAACGCATACCAGCTGGTGAAAGACCTGACCAGTGTAAAACACGGACGCTCCTCGATCATTCAAGATAGTGAAGGGAACTGTCTTATGGAAGACCAAGACATACTGAAGAGATGGACAGAGTACTGCTCAGATCTGTACAACCAACGAGCTACAGGGGACCCAGGCACACTTGTCACCCCACCAGTGACCAACAATGGCAACTATCCCATCATCCGAGAAGAAGCAGAGGCTGCAGCGAAGTCGCTGAAAATAGGGAAGGCAACAGGAGCAGACAACATCCCTGCAGAACTAGTCCAAGAAGGAGGAGAAGTGCCTTACAAACAATCTGCAATAAGATCTGGCAGCCAGGGGATCGGCCCACACCATGGACCCAATCACTTATAATAACTCTCCCCAAAATAGCAACTTCCCACAATGCCAGAATTGTCGCACGATCAGTCTTAAATGCCACCCAAGCAAAGTCATGTTAAAGATCGTACTGAACAGACTGAAGCCACAGACAGCGAAAATCATAGCTGAAGAACAAGCAGGCTTCAGACCAGGGCGCAGCATAACTGAGCAGATCTTCAACCTGAGAGTTCTATGTGAGAGGTACCTCCAGCACCAGCAAGACCTCTATCTGTCTTTGTGGATTTTAAGAAAGCGTTTGACAGGATGTGGCATGCAGCCCGTTGGTCCTCCATGAAGCTATACAACATCAATGCCAACCTGATCAAAGTCTTTACAACAAGGCCACTAGCACAGTCTGCTTCAACGGCAAAATTAGAAATTAGTTTAGGACAACATTCGGAGTCAGACAAGGCTGCTTGCTCTCACCTACTCTTTTCAACATCTTCCTGGAAAGAATCATGACAGACGCTCTGAAAGATCATGAAGGAACTGTCAGTATTGGAGGCAGAAAAATCACGAACTTGCGGACGACATTGATGGCCTTGCAGGAACAGAGAAGGAGCTAGCTCAGCTGGTGAAAAATGATTGATTGATTGTACATTGCTTAACGTCCCGACAGCAACAAGACTTACTCAGGACGTGCCTGGACTGCTTGTGAAAGAAAAATACTAAAATGAATATTGAATGTATGTCGCCAGCCAGTCTAATACGTTAAATAAACCTACGACATGGGGCCTAAATAAAGCTAGGACCATTTAGCAACACACATCCAATATCAAGAGCTGCAGACAGCGCAGACAGTAGGGAGAGTTTAAAAAAGAAAAATACAGGTGAATGGACCATGGGTAGACAGAAACACATGCCCCAGAATAGAGGGGAACACCCACCCAGTGGTTCTGACCAGGGTGACCCTGGGAACTAAAAAGTAGTTAACCCCACCCAAGTCCTCCAGGGCATACCCAGGTGGGGGAGCTGGTGGAAAAGCTGGACAGTACAGCCATTGCGTTTGGGATGAACATCTGTACAGGGAAGACCAAAGTGATGACCAACAATACTAGTGGCATTGGCACTGACACCATGATTGGAGGCCAAAAACTGGAAACAGTTAATAAATTCAAATACTTAGAAGCCATTGTGACAGATGAGGGATAAAACTCAGAAATACTGTCCAGGATTGCACAGACAACAACAGCACTGACAGGATTGAAGACCATATAGAAGGACAGAAACATTACACTCTGCTCCAAGATCAGACTGATGATGCGCTCCTTAGTCATCTCAATGTTATATATGCCTGTGAGTCATGGACCCTCACAGCAGACCTTGAAAGGATGATACAAGCCACTTAAATGAAATGTTTTCGAAGGCTGCTTGGCATTTCCGGGGCGGTCCGTGGCGCAGGGTGACCTTGGTAACTAAAAAGTAGTTAACCCCACCCAAGTCCTCCACAGCAGACCCGGGTGGGGGGGGCCTTTAAATATAGCCTTTCACGCCCTTTTACACAGAAACTACAGGTGCAGTCTTGTGAATACAGCGCACACATTAAATATTACCTTTCACGCCCTTATACACTGAAGCTACATGTGTAGTGTCATGAATACAGCGCACATCAACGGAGTCATCGATGTCAGCAAAATGTCCCAGCCCGACCTCGTGGAACAGTTTGCAGAGGCCTTCCAGAAGGAACTTGAAACCTCACAGCCCTGTGACTCTGACTTTGCCAAAGAGAAGTGGGAAGCCCTGCAGGACACCATGCGCCGAACAGCCTTGGCCACCTTTGGGAAGAGGACTTCAAAGACACAAGACTGGTACGAGGCCAAGTCGACCGAGATATCCCCCATCATCGTAGCCAAGCGAACTGCCCTTGCTGAGTACAAACGGTCGCCCAGCAAAACAAACCTGCAGGTTCTCAGGGCTGCTAGGAGCAAGGTCAAACAGTGTTACGATTGTGGTTGTGTTATCCTGTGAGAGCATACATGTGTTATTCGTAGGTAACGATCCGTTGTTTATTTGAGCTATCACGGTTACGTTTCACGTGCCTTTTTAGTTAGATTTTCTTTTGTTCCTGAGTAGAGCCGATTTCATTTTGTTGTGTTCAGTCCGGTGCGTTCTAGAAGGGTCGCACTGTCTAGTGGCCTCGTAAGTGTCACGTCGGTTAGTTGACATCGCAACACTTCGCTACATTTTTCGCTACTTTTTGTTTTCCTGTGCGCGTGTATTGAGCAGCCTTTCTTTTGTTTTGGGAATGTTCTCGTACCTTTTTGAGCTACCAGGTGATAGGGATACCATACTTTTATGTGACTTAATTATATGTTGGAATTTAGAGCTGAAGTGAGCAGCCGAATTTTTGTGGCCTGTTGTATTGTTTCTGGAAAGTTTATGTTAATGAGCTTCGGCTGCGTGTTTCGTTCTGATTGGTTGAGTTGTATGATTTGCATAGACGGTTCTGGAATTTCGAAGTATTATATAAGTAGGGCGCTGGGAAAGCGCGGGAGTACATTGTCTTGCTTTGTCAGTTGTAGAGACACGTATAGTTTATTGAGAGAGATGCTGTGTATGAGAAACTTTGAGTCGTAGTGTGGACATAGCAGAAGAGACTTTGTATCAGTAGTTTGTGCATTTGAAAGTGCATTATTGTGTGGATATCGCATCGCTGAATTAAATATTGTTGGAACTGTTACTCCAGTATTGTCTACATCCTTAAGCCACGTGTGACGGATTGCAGCTGAACGAGGTTTATTTTAAAGAACTCTACGTGTGTGTGTCTAGTGTGTTTATCATACTTCGACTACAACTCCACCACGTAACAAACAGATTGCCAGGCGCTGCGCCAACGAGTACTGGACGGAGCTCAGTGACAACATCCAGATTGCAGCCGTTACAGTAACATCAGAGGAATGTATGACGGCATCAAGAAAGCATTGGGGCCAACCCAAAACAAGACGCCCCCCCCCCCCCCCCCCTTCAAATCCTCCACCGGGGAAATTATTACGGACAAAGGTTAGCAGCTGAAGCCGATGGGTGAAACACTATTCTGACCTCTACTCCAGACAGAACGTCGTGACCCCCATCAGCTCTTGACGCCATCGAATGCCTGCCTGTAATACATGAGCTAGATGCAGTGCCAGCAATAGAGGAGCTCAGCAATGCCATTGACAGCTTGGCTTCAGGCAAAGCCTCAGGCAACGATCCGATTCCCCCGGATTTGATCAAGAACTGCAAGGCCACCCTCCTTCTCCTCTTGCATGAGGTCCTACCCCAGTGCTGGCAGGAAGGAGAGGTACCACAAGACATGAGGGATGCCAAGATCACCCTCTATAAGAACAAGGTCGAGAGAAGCGACTGTAACAACTACAGAGACATATCCCTTCTCAGCATTGTCGGCAAAGTCTTTGCCCGGGTCATCTTGATCCGTTTGCTGATGCTGGCAGAACGTGTCCATCCCGAGTCACAGTGTGGCTTCCCAGCTAAGCGGTCAACGGTAGACATGATCTTCTCCCTCCGTCAACTCCAGGAGAAGTACATGGAACAACACATGCCTCCGTATGTCGCTTTTATTGACCTCACGATAGCCTTCGACCTGGTCAGTAGAGACGGCCTGTTCAAGATCCTCTCAAAGATTGGATGCCCGCCCAAAGTACAGAGTATGTGATAGAACCCTGCCACACCAACATGAAGGGCACAGTGCAGTTCAACGGCAGCACATCCGAACCCTGTGACGTATGCAGCGGAGTCAAACAAGGCTGCGTCCTAGCCCCTACTCTCGTTGAGATCCTCTTCGCTGTCCCGCTCAAACAAGCTTTTAGTAATGCAACAGAAGTAATCTACCTGCGAACCAGATCAGGTGGCAGGCTTTTCAACATTGCCCGCCTCAAAGCCAAGACAAGGATACGCAAAGCCCTCATCAGGGACATGCTGTTCGCTGACTTGTGGCAGTTCGACCCATACCCAGCAGGAACTACAGTCACTGATGGACTGATTCTCCCAGGTTTGCAAGGACTTCGGACTGACTATCAGTCTAAAGAAGACGAACGTCCTGGGACAGGACACAGAGACACCGCCATTCATCACCATTGACAACTACGAGCTCGACGTCCACCAGTTCACGTATCTTGGGTCCACCCTCACCGATAACCTCTCTCTGGATAACGAGATCGGCAAGAGGATCGGGAAGGCTGCTGTAAACCTTGCACGCCTCACAACTCGAGTGTGGACAATTCCCAAGCTGACTGTGAAAACAAAGATGGCTGTGTACAACGTCTGCGTCATTAGCGCACTGCTGTACGGCAGTGAGACATGGACCACATATGCCAGACAGGAGAGAAGATCTGAGAAGCATCCGCAGTATCCTGGGCGTATCTTGGCAAGATAGAGTGACCAACACCGAAGTCCTGTCCCGCGCTAGCCTTCCCAGTATGTACACCCTGCTCAGACAACGCGGACTGCGCTGGCTCGGCCACGCTCATCGCATGGAGGATGGCCGCATCCCAAAAGACATCCTGTACGGAGAACTGGCAGCTGGGAGAAGAAACACTGGTCGCCCCAAGTTACGATTTGTAGATTTCTGCAAGAGCGTCATGAGAGCACTGGACATTGACACAGGGTCCTGGGAACGCTTTGCGGATGACCGTGCAAAGTGGAAAAGTATCCTCCACCATCACCTCAAGTCAGGGGAAGATAAGATGTCAAAAGCAGCAACAGACAAGCGGACACGCAGAAAGGAGTGCAACAACTCCACCAGACCAGCGACCACGTACATTTGTGATCTTTGCAGGAGGGACTGCCACTCCGGCATTGGCCACTACAGTCACAAAAGATGCTGCTTTAAATCCAGCTGAGCAGGCGATCAGATCAGAACAACTTGGATGCATTATCTATGGTCGATTCAGACCGACGGAGGCCCATTGGTAGTGTCATGAATACAATGCACACATTAAATATTACCTTTCATGCCCTTATACACTGAAGCTACAGGTTTAGTGTCGTGAATACAGTACACACATTAAATATTACCTTTCATGTCATTATACACTGAAGCTACAGGTGTAGTGTCGTGAATACAGCGCACACATTAGCAAGCGGCTAACTCCACAAAAATACAGATCTTAGCTATAGAGGAGGTCAGCGTTGGTAGATACAAGGCACATACTCAACGCTGGACAAATAAACAGTTATGTCCCTTGCCCCCGCACACTCCCAAATCGCCAGCCGACGACAAATACATGGCACGTGGTTCGTTAGTTAGTTGTATGTAACGCCAAGAAGACAGCTGAGGTCATCTCATGGCGGCACAGTTTATCACCATGTGTGTGTAGTGAGAAGCCGACTTGATCACGTAAGTGGTCAAGGGCACTAACTCTTTGTTTGTCCAACGTTCAGTGATTTCCCTTAGTTTCTACATGTTATCTACCAACGCTGCCCTCACCTATGGTCTGCAGACAACTGCGCGTCCAAACGAAACAGGAGTTGTCACTCTTGGATCCCGGTTTGTACACACCTGCCGTGCCGGAGTAGCCTGTAACAGAGAGGCGGTACATATCCCCAGGTCCATTAATGAAGAACTCGCTGTACTCGGCGTATGCTGTTTTTTCATCAAAGTCTCGCAGTTCCACGCGCAGCTTGTATTTCCCTGACATGGTGAGTTGGTGAATCTTCTTCAGACCTGTCGTCAGAAAGTTGTTCAAATCATTCTTCATGAAGCCTGGATGGAAGTGTTGGTGGGAGTGCTGGGTGTTGTCAATACACACACAGGCTGTCAACTGATGTCTTTGTGAAGTGTTGATGAGAGTACTGGATATTGTCAATGTGAAGTGTTGGTGAGAGTGTTGTTGTCAATGTGAAGTGTTGGTGAGAGTAATTTGTCAAAGTGAAGTGCAGGATGTTGCAATGTGAAGTGTTGGTGCGGGTGCTGGATTTTGTCAAAGTGGTGTGTTGGTGAGAGTGCTGGATGCTGTCAATTTGAAGTGTCAGTGAGAGTGTAGTTGTCAATGTGAAGTGTTTGTGAGAGTGATTTGTCAATGTGAAGTGCAGGATGTTGCAATGTGAAGTGTTGGTGAGAGTGCTCAATGTTGTCAATGTGAAGTGTTGGTGTGAGTGTTGTTGTCAATGTAAAGTGTTGTTGAAAGTGATGAATGTTGTCAATATAAAGTGTTGGTGAGAGTTATGTTGTCAATGTAAACGTTTTGGTGAGAGTTTTGATGTCAATGTGAAGTGCTGGTGATAGTTCTGGATGTTGTCAATGTGAAGTGTACGTTAGGGTGTTGTAGTCAATGTGAGGTGTTGATGCGAGTGTTGTTGTCAATGTGAGGTGTTGTTGAGAGTGCGAGATGATGCCAATGTGAAATGTTGGTGAGCGTGATGTGCTTTGATTATTTTAACTCCTACTTTCATTATCTTGTAATGACTGTAACGACTGTAATGACTGTAATGACTGTAATGATTGTAATGACTGTAATGATTGTAATGACTGTAATGACTGTAATGATTGTACACTTTATTTATGCTTATCATTCTGGAAAAAGTACTTGGAGTTTTTAAGTCCCTCTCAGTTGTTGACAGCGAGAGACAGATCGCGTGTCTGACAATAACAGCGTGATTGTGAGCGTGCCTGTTTACGATGCGTGCACGTTTATCCATGTGTATGCGGAGTGTGAGATGTGAGTGTGTGAATGTGAGTGAGATGTGAGTGTGTGAATGTGAGTAAGATGTGAGTGTGTGAATATGAGCTCTGGCGCAGCATCCCGCGACTGGAACAGGGGACGTAATATTTCATAAATCACAGAAACTCTAGCCCCCACAGCAGTATCAATTTTCTACAGACATTGTTAAATCCACGTTTACTATACATCTTAAAATAACGTTGTCTGATTTGAATCCCCTGAAGCCTGCGTTTCATTCTACCTGATAAATGCTATAATGAATTTGTGGTGACAAAGCCATTTATATTGCACAACAAATCCCAAAAATGCCAAAACATTCACAGAGAGGGAGAGGGAGAGAAGGCCATTACCTAGCCAAAACTCGCCCCTGAAATCACCGAAGCCGTCCTCATATTCTTTCCAACCTCTGTAGAATTCCACACTGCCATTAATACGACGCTGTATGGTCTGAAACACACAAATCCGGCGGTATGTACATGAAGTAGATGGAGCGGGAACTACGAATCACAACAAATTCCTTTCAGAACTAAACCTTTCTTCACCAGTGACTGAAGCAATAATCTTTTGGTTTGTAATACAAGAAGCAGTGCGGATAGAGACGGCGGCAACAGCAATAACAACAAATATACACCGTCAACAGCAATAACAACAAACATACACCGTCAACAGCAATAACAACAAACATACACCGTCAACAGCAATAACAACAAACATACACCGTAAACAACAATAACAACACACATACACCGTCAACAGCAATAACAACAAACCTACACCGTAAACAAAACAGACGTAAACACAATAATAATAATAATAATAATTACGGAATTTATAATGCGCTTATCTTATAATAATTATAACTCTAAGCGCGCACTCACAACTCGCGCACGCATGCGCACGCTTTAGACAAATGACTCACGTACCAAAAACAGTGAAATACATTACGACGGTCAGCTTGGGGTGGGGAGTGTGGTGATCTAGTGCTAAAACTGTTGAAAGAGGTAAGTTTTGAGGGCGGACTGGAAGGAGGAGAGTGTTTCTGAATGAGAGAGAGAGTGGGAGAGTGTTCCAGGTGGATGGACCGTAGACGGAGAAGGAGCGGGGGCCGAAAGTGTTAAGTTTGGTGCGAGGGATGTGGAGGCGGAGAGGGTCGGAGGCAGAGCGGAGGGAGCGGGAAGGTGTGTAGGGGTGAAGTAAGTTGGAGAGATAGGCAGGAGCGCAGATGTTCAGGGATTTGTAGCAGAGAGACAGAATTTTGTATTGGATGCGTTGGGGGATGGGAAGCCAGTGAAGGATTGATTGATTGATTGTACATTGCTTAACGTCCCGACAGCAACAAGGCTTTCTCAGGACGTGCCTGCACTGCTTGTGAAAAAAATAAAAAAATAAACAGAACATTGAATGTATGTCGCCAGCCGGTCAAATACGTTAAATAAACCTAACACACTGGGCCTAAATAAAGTTAAGACCATTTAGCAACACACATCCAATATCAAGAGCTACAGGCAGTGCAGACAGTAGGGAGAGTTTTAAAAAGGCAAATACAGGTGAATGGACAAAGGGTAGACAGAAACACATGCCCCAGAATGGAGAGAAAAATCCACCCTGTGGGGCTGACCAGGGTGACCCTGGGAACTAAAAAATACCTAACCCCACCCAAGTCCCCCAGGGCAGACCCGGCTGGGGTACCAGTGAAGGAGTTTGAGCAAGGTGGTGACACAACACTCTATCCTTCACTGACGTGGAAAATGCAAGAGACTCAAAACCCCCCGATCCCCGTAGCTAGCGTGACTCAGCATGTTCTTTTCCACTTGCAGGACCAGTTCATATCCGCGTTACGTAACTTAATGGGGGTCACTGGGCGTTGAATGTAGCCTAGTTTCCATGTGTCACCGAGTGCTTATTAGGCATAATTAAACGTTGGTCAGTGTTAGCATGCTGGGTTTAATACAGGGTTGGTACACGAAGCACGGTATACTCAATAAGGCGGGACAAGGTTAAGATGGTTATTCCACATTATTTTGTTGACACTATTGATTGTATAGGGGCTGAGGAGAGGCAGCGCGAGTGGATGGGACGAGATAATTAACTCATTGGAAATGTGCCACGTCCGGATACGCGGCGTCAAATCCGCGTGTCCGTATAAGATACTTCTACCAAGGAGTTAAAGCTGAGACTCAGTCTTTTTGTCCCGTCCCGCACGTGTTTTGAAAATGCCCAGCCAAGGCCCTGAGCTGACACACTGCGTTTGCGGCGTTTGATTGTCATCAGTCCGGGGTCTGTATAAGGCGCGCATCATTGGGGCCAGTCTAGTGCACATCGTGGAGACAACATCAGATACACTGAATTCCGGCAGCTTTACTTAATTCATTCTACCCCAAGACCGAAATCCCGAAAGTATGCCTTTGCCCTCTGCAGTGCAGGACACAGATCGACCATGATAGTTCATGGGTGATGCCAGAATAGGCGCCAAGCTATTCTGGCATCACCCTTGAACTATCATGGACGATCCTTATCTTGCTGTGCTTGGTCTGGGGTAGAATGAATTAAGGAGACACAGGAACTCATCCTGCAGCAGACGATACTGACAAATAAAGAGCCGGAACATTAGAGCCACACTGCCTGCATCAGTATTCCGTAACAGCAGTTGTCACAGCCCTAGTCCGCAGGTGCACACGGAGTGTGGCTGTCAAATGTATCTTCCAGTGATTTGTCAGCATCATCTGCTACATAATAAGTTCGTGTGTAGGCCTTGCACTATATGCTTGCGTGCCCAGAACTGACAGAGTTGAAACTCCACCAACTTAGTGAGCGTTGTAACCGACATTTCGGCAATGTATAGGCCTAGCGGGGTCCAAAAACACGTGCGGGACAGAACAAAACGACTGAACCTCAGCTGTAAATTGCTAGAGTGGTTGTTGTCCACTATCTATCTATATCCCGTAGTCTTGCCGACCGTTGGGGCACCACTGATGACTTGACAACCAGCTCCTTCCATTCCTCTCTGTTTTATGCCATTCTCAGCGTATCGCCCAGCTTCAGTCCTGTCCACTCTGAGATATTGTCCTCCCATCTTTTCCTCTGTCTTCCTCTCCTTCGTCCTCCTTGCACAGTGCCTTGCAGGATTGTTTCATCAAGCCCTGCTGAACGCGTGACATGCCCATACCACTTCAGTTTACGTTTTCTCACAATGGCTAATAAGTCTTCATAGGGCCCGATGGCTTGCCTAATTCTGCTTCCCACTTCCTCGTTTGTGATGTGATCTCTGTATGAAATGCCAAGCAGCCTTCGAAAACATCTCATTTCAGTGGCTTGTATCCTCCTTTCAAGGTCTGCTGTGAGGGTCCATGACTCGCTATCATACAAGAACACTGAGATGACTAAGGAGCGCATCAGTCTGATCTTGGAGCAGAGTGTGATGTTTCTGTCATTATTATGGTCTTCAATCTTGTCAGTGCTGTTGTTGTCTGCGCAATCCTGGACAGTATTTCTCGTTTTGATACCTCATCTGTCACAATGGCTCCTAAGTATTTGAATTTCTTAACTATTTCCAGTTTTTGGCCTCCAACCATGATTTCAGTGCCAATGCCACTGGCGTTATTTGTCATCAGTTTGGTCTTCTCTGCACTCATTTCCATCCCATATACAATGGCTGTCATCATCTTCTCCTCCTCATCTTGGCTTGACTTCGCGAACGAAGATTTTATAGGAGTTGCCCACGACGTCTGCAGGCTTGTTCCTGGCTGCGGAGGCCAATCCGGGACAGGCAGGTTCGACCGCAGTGGCTGCAGGGGGAGGTATGGCCAGGGTTCTGAGTTGCAGCATCTCTGGTTTTCCTCCTGAGCCGCTTGTCCTCGTGTAGCTGGACAATCATGCGAGAGTCCTCAAAGGAGACAGCTACCTTTTAAATGGTGGAGCGCCAGGTGTGACGGCCGACAGCAAGCGAGGACCACTGGTGGTGGTCGATTTGGCAGGCACTAAGTGACTTCTTGAGACAGTCTTTGTATCTCTTCTTTGGTGCCCCTCTGTCACGGTGTCCAGTAGCAAGCTCGCCGAACAGAGTGATCTTTGGTAGGCGATGATCCTCCATCCTGGAGACATGCCCCGCCCAGCGGAGCTGTGTCCGCAGCAGCAAAGCCTCGATGCTGACAGTTTCAGCCTGTTCAAGGACCTAGACGTTGGTGACATAGTCACTCCAGTGAATGCCCAGGATGGTGCGCAGACAGCGCTGGTGGAAGCGTTCGAGGAGTCGTAGTTGGCTGCGGTAGAGGGCCCAGGACTCGGAACCATACAGCAGGGTGGTGAGGACCACAGCTCTGTACACGCTGATCTTGGTGCCTGTTTTCAGCTGTTGATTGTGCCACACCCGCTTGAAAAGTCGCCCGAAAGCGCTGTTCGCTTTTGCCAGCCTCCTGTCAAGCTCCTTGTCCAGCTTGGCGTCCGACGTGATAATGCAGCCAAGGTAAGTAAACTGGTGCACTGACTTTAGTTCAGACTCGCCAATGGTGATGTGAGGAGGGCGATACACTGTCTTGGGTGCCGGCTAATGGAGGATCTCTGTCTTTTTCAGACTGACCTCAAGTCCAAAGAGCTGGGCAGCGTCTGCGAAGCTTGACGTGATGCGCTGCAGGGCTCACTGTGTGTGTGCAACGAGGGCAGCGTCATCAGCAAAAAGCAGCTCACGAATCAGTTGGTCTAGGGTTTTCGCGTGGGCCTGCAGTCGTCTGAGGTTGAACAGGCTGTCATCGAGACGATACCTGATGTACACTGCATCGTCATCATCGAGGTCCACTGTGGCCTGCTTCAACATCATGCTAAAAAGAGGGTCGAAGAGGGTCGGTGCCAGCACGCAGCCCTGCTTTACGCCGTTGAGAATTAGGAATGGTCCTGAGAGGTCATTGTTGAGTCTGACCTGACCTTGCTAGTCCTCGTGTAGCTGGACAATCATGCTGAGGAACTTTGGAGGACAGCCAAGTCGCTCCAGGATCTGCCACATGCCTTGCCTGCTCACAGTGTCAAACGCTTTTGTTAGGTCGACAAACGTTACGTACAGCCCTTTGTTCTGCTCGCGGCACTTCTCCTGAAGCTGTCTCAGCACAAAGACCATATCGGTGGTGCTCCTGTTTGCTCTGAAGCCACACTGGCCCTCTTGGAGGTGGTCTTCAGCGATGGCAGGTACCAGCCGATTCAGGAGCAGCCTTGCAAGAATTTTCCCAGCAATGGACAGCAGGGTAATTCCCCGATAATGGGAACAGTCTTTGTTCGCCTTTGTTCTTGTACAGGGTGATAACGACAGCATCACGGAGATCCTTTGGTAGTGTTCCTTCCTCCCAGCAGCAGAGAAAGAGATCATGGAGCTTGTTGTGCAGTGGTGTGCCTCCATGTAATAACGGTATTATTATTTATTATTATTATGTTTCCAGATCTATGATTGAATACAGCCATACAATCAATGCTTGCTGCTTTGCCACTCTTGAGCTGGTGGATGGCTGTGAGGGTCTCTTCAGTGGTGGGCGGTTCGTCCAATTCAACCTTTACTGGGAGTTGTGGGATTTGTAGGACGACTGCTTCTTGAACAGTGCGCTCAGCGCTGAAGAGGCTCTGAAAGTACTCCGACCAGCGGTTCAAGATGGAGGTATTATCTGTGAGGAGTGCCTGGCCATTCGCGCTTCGCATGGGACTTTGTACCAGGTGCCTGGGGCCATACACTGCTTTCAGTGCTTCGTAGAAGCCCCTGTAGTCACCATTGTCAGCGCAAAGCTGGGTCCTCTGTGCAAGTCTGGTCCACCACTCATTCTGGAGATCCCTGAGCTTGCGCTTGAGACTGCTGCAGACGAGGCGGAAGGCAGACTTCTTCACAGGGCAGGAAGGCTGGGCTAGGTGGGCCTGATGGGCGGCTTTTTTTTTGTTGTTGTTTTTGTTGCTAGGTGTTCCTGGATCTCAACATCGTTTTCGTCAAACCAGTCTTTATTCTTCTTTCTAGCGAAACCCAAGACTTCTGCAGAGGATTTTGCAATAGCAGTTTTCAGTTGTTTCCAGAGTGTTTCAGGGGAGGAGTCTGCTGGGTCCGCTGTGTCTTTGAGCCTGCGCTCTAAATCTGTCTAAAAGGCAGCTTTCACGTCGTCACGCTGAAGGCTGGCAACATCAAGCTTTTTCTTCGGGGCCCCCATTTCTTGGGTTTTGGTTTGACGTGGAGCCTGAGTTTGCAGCGGACAAGGCGGTGGTCAGTGTGGCACTCTGCGCTGGGCTTCACTCAGGTGAGGAGGACGTCACTGCGGTCCATCAGACGCACCAGCAATGGCTGTACTATCCAGCTTTTCCACCAGTTGAGCTAGCTCCTCTGTTCCTGCAAGGCCATCAATGTCGTCCGCAAAGCGCAAGTTCGTGATTGTTCTGCCTTCAATACTGACAGTTCCTTCATGATCTTTCAGAGCGTACGTCATGATTCTTTCCAGGAAGATGTTTAAAAGAGTAGGTGAGAGCAAGCAGCCTTGTCTGACTCCAAATGTAGTCCTAAACCAGTTTCCTATTTTGCAGTTCAAGCAGACTGCGCTAGTGGCCTTGTTGTAAAGGTTTGCTATGACTTTGATCAGGTTGGCATTGATGTTGTATAGCTTCATGATGGACCAAACGGCTGCATGCCACACCCTGTCAAACGCTTTCTCAAAATCCACAAAGACATGATAGAGGTCCTGCTGGTCTCAGGTTGAAGATCTGCTCAGTTGTGCTGCGCCCTGGTCTGAAGCCTGTCTGTTCCTCAGCTATGATTTCCTCTGCATGTGGCTTCAGCCTGTTCAGTAGGATCTTTAACATGACTTTGCTTGGGTGGGATATAAGACTGGGTGTGCGATAGTTCTGGCATTGATGTTATTATAAGTGATTGGGTCCATGGTGTGGGCCAATCCCCTGACTGCCAGATCTTATTGCAGATTGTTAGTAAGGCGCTTATCGTGTCTTCTCCCCCTTCTTGGACTAGCTCTGCAGGGATGTTGTCTGCTCCTGCTGCCTTCCCCTTTTTTCAGCGACTTCACTGCAGCCTCTACCTCTTCGCGGAGGATGGGATAGTTGCCATTGTTGGTCACGGGTGGGTTGACAAGTATGCCTGGGTCTCCTGCAGCTCGGTGGTTGTACAAATCTGAACAGTACTCTGTCCATCTCTTTAGTATGTCTTGGTCTTCCGTAAGACAGTTCCCTTCACTATCTTGAATGATCGAGGAGCGTCCTTGTTTTGCACTGGTCAGGTCTTTTACCAGCTGGTATGCTTTTTTGCTATTATTTTTGTTCAGATTTTCTTCTACGTGTTTACACTGATCTTCAATCCACATTCTTTACTTTTTCATGCTTTTCTTGATATCCTGGTTAATTTCCCTGTATTGCTTAGCTCCTTCTACCTCTAATTTCTTTTTCTTTAATTCTCGATGCTTGTCACATAGAACAAAGATGTCAGCTGTAACCCAAGGTTTCTTTGCTTGTCGGTGCTTGCCAAGGATCTCACTGGCTGTTTGGGTTACAACAGTGTTAAATGTGTCAATCAGTGTGTCCACGTCCGTGTCTTCTGCACCTAGAAGTAGCAGTGGTGCGAATTTTCCTCCTATCTTTGCCTGAAAGGCTTCCGCTACCTCTGGGTCTTTCAGCTTCTCGAGGTCAAACTTGATTCTGGTGGGATCCTGCTTGTTGACCTTCTTTAGGCGGAGTCGGAAGGTCATCATCACTAAGTCATGGTCGCTTCCAATGTCTGCTTCTGGAAAACTTCTTGTCTTGGCAATGTTCACACTGGTTTAGAAGCGTCTCTTCACCATGATGTAGTCAATTTGGTTATACTGCTCTCCGGACGGGCTGTGCCATGTCCACCTTCTGGATGCTTTGTGCGGGCCAAACGTGTTCATCAGCTTTAGATCATTTGAACTGGCAAATTCCAGGAGCCTTAAGCCTATGTCGTTGGTCTCTGCATTGCAGTAGCGTCCGCATGTGCCTTTCGAGTTCCTAGCAGCATCCTCTGCTATTTCGGCATTCCAGTCTCCCTGCACCACAAGAATGTCTTTCAATGGGATCTGGTCCAGAACTTCTTGCAGTTGGTCATAGAAGTCTTCTATTTCCTCATCGCCATAGTCTGTTGTTGGGGCATAAACTTGTACAATGGTGATATTAAATGGGGTTGCCCTCAAGCGTATGGTGATAAGCCTACTGGAGACTGGCCGACAACTCATGATAGTGTTCACGATGTCTTTGTGGACGAGAAATCCGACACCCTGTTCGTGTTTGTCTTCTCTGCCACCGTAGTACAGTTTGTGATTTTCCTGGGTTGATGTTTCCCCAAGGTTCTTCCATCGTACTTCGCACAGTCCTAGGATGATCCAATGGTATCTGCTCATTTCATGTGTCAGTTCCTCTACCTTTCCAGGCGTTCTTAATGTTCTGATGTTCCAAGTGCCAATGCTGATGCTGTTTCTGGCACGGAGTTTTGATGGTGATGGTGCACCAGTAACACACTTGACACCTCTGCCCTGGCGCAAGACAGAAGGCGAGGTCCTTGTTCCGGGGGACAACCGATCCGGTATGGATTGAGGTAAGGTTGTCATTTCATGTGGTGTGTCTTGGGCAAAAGAACCTGGCGGAGCCCATCCCTCTCCAGGCTGTTAACCACAACCGAAACTCCACATAACTTGTGGCTCGCCTTGGTCCTGGACACGTGGCCGATGAGACCCTCATGGGACTCTTTCGCCCTGAGTGGTGACTTCATCAAGAAGTTCATACACCCAATCAGGTACCGTGTCAGCACCCTAACCTTTGGTTATCCAAAACCTAACCTACAAGGCAGCAGGGGACTCGTGGAGGGCGGGGTCGTCTATGTCCCGTGCAGATGTGAACAACTGTCCACTATGTTTACCCGCTATGCCAGGGCCCTGCAGGCAGCATTGACCAAGGCAACACCATGCGAGATAAGGGGCATATAACTGATGATCAGGCGAAATGTTGCGATGGAAATCGATTATGTAAGCTGCCCATTACATCTCCAGATAAAGGAGGTGTCATAATAAATTGAAATTGGTCACTCGCGATTAAAAGAGTAGTTAGTTACGCAGAACTATAAAAGTGTTCTGTTCGTTGTCTTGCCTTGGCTGGATCCTGACATCTCGCCGACCGCCATCAAGTCGTCGAACCTTCGCACGGTTGTTTTTTGGTGAGCAGAACTTGTCATTTTAACGGTGTACCTCTCTTCTTTACGCCGATGGATGCTTGATGTGAGATTGTTCCTGCCTTATAAGTCGTGATGTACTTTAATTGTTTGCGTTAAATGTTCTGCTGACAATGAGGATTCGTGACTGCTGACAATGATGAGCGTTACTGAGCGTTCATTGTAGCCTAGTTTCCCTACTTTGTGTCTGCTGACAATGATGAGCGTTGCTGAGCGTTGACTGTAGCCTACTTTCCCTGGTTCGTGTCTGCTGACAATGATGGGCGTTGCTGAGCGTTGACTGTAGTCTAGTTTCCATGGTTCGTGTCTGCTGACAATGATAGGCGTTGCTGAGCGTTGACTGTAACCTAGTTTTCATGATTCGTGTCTGCTGACAATGATTTGCGTTGCTGAGCGTTGACTGTAGCTTAGTTTCCATGGTTCGTGCTGACAATGATGGGCGTTGCTGAGCGTTGACTGTAGCCTAGTTTCCATGGTTGGTGTCTGCTGACAATGGCGGGAGTTGCTGAGCGTTGACTGTAGTCTAGATTCCATGGTTCGTATCTGCTGACAATGATGGGCATTGCTGAGCGTTGACTGTAGTCTAGTTTCCAAGATTCGTGTCTGCTGACGATAGGCGTTGCTGAGCGTTGCTGAGCGTTGACTGTACCCTAGATTCCCTGGTTCGTGTCTACTGACAATGATGAGCGTTGCTGAGCGTTGACTGTAGTCTAGTTTCCATGGTTCGTATCTGCTGACAATGATGGGCGTTGCTGAGCGTTTACTATAGCCTAGTTTCCATGGTTCGTGTCTGCTGACAATGATGGGCGTTCCTGAGCGTTGACTGTAGTCTAGTTTCCATGGTTCGTGTCTGCTGACAATGATGGGCGTTGCTGAGCGTTGACTGTAGTGTAGTTTCCCTGGTTCGTGTCTGCTGACAATGATGAGCGTTGCTGATCGTTGACTGTCGTCTAGTTTCCCTGGTTCGTGTCTACTGACAATAATGGTCGTTGCTGAGCGTTGACTGTAGTCGAGTTTCCATAGACAATGATTAGCGTTGCTGAGCGTTGACTGTAGCCTAGTGTACCTGGTTCGTGTCTGCTGACAATGATGAGCGTTGCTGAGCGTTGACTGTAGTCTAGTTCCCATGGTTTGTGTCAGCTGACAATGATGGGCGTTGCTGAGCGTTGAATCTAGTCTAGGTTCCCTGGTTCGTGTCTTCTGACAATCATGAGCGTTGCTGAGCGTTGACTGTAGCCTAGTTTCCTTGATTCGTGTCTCCTGACAATGATGAGCATTGCTGAGCGTTGACTGTAGCCTAGTTTCCATGGTTCGTGTCTGTTGACAATGATGAGCGTTGCTGAGCGTTGACTGTAGCCTGGTTTCCATGGTTCGCGTCTGCTGACAATGATGAGCGTTGCTGAGCGTTGACTGTAGCCTAGTTTCCATTGTTCGTGTCTGCTGACAATGATGGGCGTTGCTGAGAGTTGACTATAGTCTAGTTTCCATGGTTCGTGTCTGCTGACAATGATAGGCGTTGCTGATCGTTGACTGTAGTCTAGTTTCCCTGGTTCGTGTCTACTGACAATGATGGTCGTTGCTGGGCGTTGACTGTAGTCTAGTTTCCATAGTTTGTGTCTGTTGACAATGATGAGCGTTGCTGAGCGTTGACTGTAGCCTTGTGTACCTGGTTCGTGTCTGCTGACAATGATGGGCGTTGCTGAGCGTTGACTGTAGCCTAGTTTCCATGGTTCGTGTCTGCTGACAATGATGGGCGTTGCTGAGCGTTGACTGTAGCCTAGTTTGCATGGTTCGTGTCTGTTGACAATGATGATCGTTGCTGAGCGTTGACTGTAGCCTAGTTTTCATGGTTCGTGTCTCATGACAATGATGAGCGTTGCTGAGCGTTGACTGTAACCTAGTTTCCATGAGGGTCAAGAGGTCTCTGCCTGACTCAAAGGGTGGGGCGCCAGGGGACAAGTTGCGCTGGTGGTGCGGGTAGTAGGGAACTCTTACAGCGCCTCCCCCTGGATCTCCCTAGTCTAGGGCCTCTTGGCCTTTGTGAGGCACCCTCGTGTGTAATCCTTCCGGACTAGCATAGGATCCCTCTATCCCAAGACCGCCCGTGCGTGGTCCCCGGCCACATCCTCTCCGAGGTGACCCCAAAAACTGGGCAGCACTAGCCCCCAGGCTGAACACGGCGGATCTAGAGGAGAGAACCTCGAAAATAAATCATCATTGTCCTGTTATATTGCAGGCCTGGCCGCTTCGCTGCGGAAAGGCTAAAGGAGGAAAACCCTGACATGAAAGCCCCCGTGTCTCCGGGAAAGGTTTTTGAGCCAGAGACTAGGACAAGGACAGTCTAATATAAAACCTACAACCCGAGGACCTCGATGCCACCGTCCCAGCTTGCTACGCCATGGCAGACGAACCAAGGGTTTAAAAGGTGGGGCCAGTACTGCGCACACTGCTCTCCACCAAACAGCTCCACAGCGGCGGCTTTAGGAAACATCCACGGACCATGACACCGACCATTCCAAGTCCTGTAGCGACGGGCGAGGGGCGAAACGGCAGGTGAAAGATGTCACTGGAAGCCGCAGTCTCAAACCTGCATGCAGGCGGTTCAGGATATTGGTCGCCTGATGTTGACCTGGGGATGACAACGTCACTCGGCACACCCTGAACGACCAAGCAGCCTTTTCTAGGGACAGCACTGCTTGCTTCACACGGACAGGGGCCTAGAAAAGGTGGCCTAACCAAAGCTCGTCCCCTCTCAACCCCAGTTGGCTAGCTGCAGTCAACGGGCATCTTCTCCTGCGGTGAGAAAACAAGAAAAAACAACGGATCCACTCCCATGACGACCAGGACCAGACTCAACGTAGCATGCTGGAACATCCGAACCATGCTTGACACAGCAGACAGCGGACGCCCTGAACGTCGCTCCGCCCTCATTGCTCATGAATTGCGGAGATTAAACATCGACATCGCCGCGAACAGCGAAGTACGCCTCCCGGACGAAGGCAGCCTCCAAGAACTTGGTGCTGGCTACACCCTCTACTGGTCAGGCAGGCCTGCATCAGAAAGACGGCTCTCAGGGTTGGGCTTCATGGTCAAGACAACCATTGCGACTAAGCTGGAAAACCTACCAACAGGTCACTCCGACCGCATCATGTCCATGCGCCTCCCACTGAGACACCAGCAATACGTCATCCTTCTCAGTGTGTACTCCCCAACTCTCCTGGCAGAGCCTGCAGAAAAAGACAAGTTCTACACTGACCTGCGCAGCCTCCTAAAGAGCACCCCTGCAGACGGCAAAGTAATCATCCTTGGCGACTTCAACGCCAGAGTGGGCCAGGACTCTGAAGCCTGGAAAGGAGTCAACGGCAAGCATGGTGTTGGGAAATGACAAAGCCCGCCTTCTGTTGGAGTTCTGTGCAGAGTAGCAACTTGTCATCACCAACACTACATTCCAGCAAAAGGACAGTCGAAAGACCACCTGGATGCATCCTCGCTCCAAGCACTGACACCTTATCGACTATGTCCTAGTCCGTCAGAGGGACCGCAGTGATGTCCTCCTCACCAAAGTGATGCCCAGCGCAGAATGTCACACTGACCACCGCCTTGTCCGCTGCAAGCTCAGGCTCCACCTCAAGCTGAAACCCAAGAAAAGGGGGTCCCTCCAAGAAAAAGCTTGATGTTACCAGCCTTCAGCGTGACGATGTGAAAGCTGCCTTTCAGACAGATTTGCAGCGCATGCTCAAAGACACAGTTGATCCAGTAAACTCTTCCCCTGAAACACTGGTAACAACTGAAAACTGCTATTGCAAAATCCTCTGCGGAAGTCTTGAGCTTTGCTAGAAAGAGGAATAAAGACTGGTTTGACGAAAACAACGTAGAGATTCAGGAACTTGTAGCAAAACAAAAAAGAGCCGCCCACCAGGCCCACCTAGCCCAGCTTTCCTGCCCTGTGAAGAAGTCTGCCTTCCGCCTCATCTGCAGCAGTCTCCAGCGCAAGCTTAGAGAGCTCCAGAACGAGCGATGGTCCAGACTCGCACAGAGGACCCAGCATTGCGCTGACAACGGTGACTACAGGGGCTTTTACGAAGCGCTGAAAGCAGTGTACAGCCCCAGGCACCTGGTTCAAAGTCCCCTGCGAAGCGCTGATGGACAGGCACTCCTCACAGATAGTACTTCCATCTTGAACCGGTGGTCGGAATACTTTCAGGACCTCTTCAGCGCTGAGCGCACTGTTCAAGAAGCAGTCATTTTCCAAATCCCACACCTCCCAGTAAAGGTTGAATTGGACGAACCGCCCACCACTGAAGAGACTTTCAAGGCCATCCACCAGCTCAAGAGTGGCAAAGCAGCAGGCATTGACGGAATCCCGCCAGAGATTTGGAAACATGGAGGTTCAGCACTGCACAAGAAGCTCCACGACCTCTTTCTCTGCTGCTGGGAGAAAGGAACACTGCCAAAGGATCTCCGTGATGCCGTCATCATCACCCTGTACAAGAACAAAGGAGAGAAGTCTGCCTGCTCTAATTATCGTGGAAGTACCCTGCTGTCCATTGCCGGGAAATTTCTCGCAAAGGCTGCTTCTGAATCGGCTGGTACCTGCCATCGCTGAAGACCACCTCCCAAAGGGCCAGTGTGGCTTTAGAAACCAACAGGAGTACCACCGACATGGTCTTTGTGCTGAGACAGCTTCAGAAGAAGTGCTGCGAGCAGAACAAAGGGCTGTACGTAACGTTTGTCGACCTAACAAAAGCGTTTGACACTGTGAGCAGGAAAGGCATGTGGCAGATCCTGGAGTGACAGTTCCTTAGCATGATCGTCCAGCTCCATGAGGACCAGCAAGACCAGGTCAGACTAAACAGTGACCTCTCAGAACCATTCCCCATTCGCAACGGCGTGAAGCAAGGCTGCTTGCTGTCACAGACCCTCTTTACATCTTCTTTAGCATGATGTTGATGCAGGCCACAGTGGACCTCGACGATGACGACGCAGTGTACATCAGGTATCGTCTCGATGGCAGCCTGTTCAACCTCAGACGACTGCAGGCCCACACCAAAACCCTTGACCGACTGATTCGTGAGCTGCTCTTTGCTGATCAAGCTGCCCTCGTTGCACACACAGAGAGAGCCTTGCAGCGCATCACGTCCTGCTTCGCAGATGCTGCACAGCTCTTTGGACTTGAGGTCAGTCTGAAAAAGACAGGGGTCCTTCATCAGCCGGCACCCAAGAAAGAGCATTGCCCTCCCCACATGACTATCGGCGAGTCCGAGCTGAAGTCTGTACACCAGTTTACTTACCTTGGCTGCATCATCACGTCAGACGCCAAGCTGGACAAGGAGCTAGACAACAGGCTGGCAAAAGCGAACAGTGCTTTCGCGCGACTATTCAAGCGGGTGTGGCACAATCAACAGCTGAAAAAGGCACCAAGATCAGCGTGTACAGAGCTGTGGTCCTCACCACCCTGCTGTATGGTTCTTAGTCCTGTGCCCTATACCGCAGCCAACTACGCCTCCTCGAACGCTTCCACCAGCGCTGCCTGTATACCATCCTCGACATTCACTGGAGTGACTATGTCACCAACGCCGAGGTCCTTGAACAGGCGGAAACTGTGAGCATCGAGGCTTTGCTGCTGCGGACCCAGCTTTGCTGGGCGGGGCACGTCTCCAGGATGGAGGATCATCGCCTACCCAAGATCACCCTATTCGGTGAGCCCGCCACTGGACACCGAGACAGAGGGGAACCAAATAAGAGATACAAAGACGGTCTCAAGAAGTCACTTAGTGCCTGCCAAATCGACCACCGCCAGTGGTCTTCGGTTGTTGCGGACTGCGACACCTAGCGCTCCACCATTTACAAGGCAGCCGTCTCCTTTGAGGACTCTCGCAGAGCTAGCCTTAAGGACAAGCGGCTCAGGAGAAAAAAACAGAGATGTCGAAACTCAGAACCCTGGCCAGACCTTCCCCTGCAGCCACTGCGATCGAACCTGCCTGTCCCGGATTGGCCTCCGCAGTCACGAACATGCCTGCAGACGTAGTGGGCAACCCTTATAGAATCTTCGTTCGCGAAGTCAAGCCAAGTTAAGACAGAAACTAAGTGTCAACAAGACATCAAAACGAAACTGTCCCGCTTACAGTCCATCCTTCTGCGTCTTGTATTTCCTCACAGATGACGTCTTGGCGCGGCAGGCGGCATACGTCCTGACTGACGGCAGCACGCGTCTTCTTTACTACAACAAACGTTAAAACAGAAACGAGAATGGCAAAGCCCTTAAGGCTCACGTGCATGCACGATCCAGTTTTAACCTATGTAAATGTTGTCTCAAAATTTATGCATTTTTCACACATTTGTCAATCTCCCATCACTTCTTCACCTCTTTGTCAAACTATGCCTACTATTTACATATTTCCTGATTTCTTATGACCCTTGACCTTTTGAAGGGGCCGTTCAAACCAAATCAGTATGCATAGACACGTCTTAACATCAGGTATCTTTGTTACAAGTTGAGTGTTGAGATTGTGAATAGTATTTGAGAACCAAGATGGGATGAAGCATAACCTAGAAAGTCCCTTCTATATGAGAGCTGTGCTCTCTGTCAAGGGTCTCCACCATTGTCTTTGATCTGATTCTGAGGTTGAAATATGTCCTATTGGAAAAGAAAAACATGGCAGATGTGTCCATGCACCAGTGAGCTCTATACGCGTCATTGGTTTGTCAAACATTTGTCACGACGTATTTTTGTGAATACTGTGGACTGTGAGATGGGGCTGGGCGGAGCACGTCCCGAGGCTTGCAAATGACGAACACAGGCGGGCACACATCAGACTTTGACAGACTCTCCCACTCCCGTCAGAAACACTCTATCTCCTCCTTCTAGTCCGCCCTCAAAACTCACCTCTTTCAACAGTTCTAGCACTATATAATAATAATGCATAGCATTTATATGGCGCATTTCTCATATTTATAATATAACTCAATGCGCAGAATGTAGCCGCGAACTGAACCCAACAAGCACGCTCACGTGAATCACACGCATTCACTCACACACGGTAAACACAGAACATTCACGTGGTGCTAAGGGCAAGCTCAAGCGAGCTACTGAAGTGACGGTATTTGGAAATCGTTTTGTATTTGAAATTTTATTAAGTTGGCTGAAACTGATACCAAAGTGGAGGGGGAGGAAGAGCCGGAGTACCCGGAGAAAGAACCCCCGACGGTCCGCCCGAATTAACGGTGACACTTACTAGAGGAGAAAAATCCGACGCCGGAACCCGGAATCGAACCTCGCACCTTTAGCATTGGTTGCAGGCGCCTTAACCACTGCGCCACGGACCGCCAAACTCCCCACCCCAAGCTGACCGTCGTAATGTATTTTCACTACTTGTGGTACGTGAGTCATTGTCTCAAGCGTGCGCATGCGTGTGCGAGTTGTGAGTGCGCGCTTAGAGTTATAATTATTAAAAGATAAGCGCATTATAAATACCGTAATTATTATTATTATGACGAACATAGACAGGCACACATCAGACTTTGACAGCGAATCATCATCATCATCATCAGTCCCTTGCCCGAACTGGGCGTTGGGGGGACTGAAAGGCAGCAGCAACAGACAGTGCTCTCCACTGAGTTCTATTTTGGGCGGTGGCAAGCAAGTCTGGCATCTCGAGTTCGGTCCATTCTTTTATGTTTGCGACCCAACTCTTTCTCTGACGACCTCGCCGACGACTTCCTTCGAGAGTGCCTTGGAGGATAGTCTTGGACAAGGTGTTGTGTCGGGTCACGTGGCCAAACCAAGCAAGCTTGCGCCGTTTCACAGTTGCCAGAAGGGGTTCATGTGGGCCCACCAGGGAAGTGACGATGCTCCGTACATATTCGTTGGTCTTGTGCTCGCGGTACGAGATGCGGAGCAACTTCCTCAGGCACTTGTTCTCAAAGGCCTGGATTTTCTTTTCTGAGTCTGCAAGCAGTGTCCAAGTCTCACAGCCGTAGAGTAGAATAGACACTACGAGGGACTTGTAAAGCCTGTACTTGATGGTGAAGCTGATGGAGTTACTTCGCCATATCCTGTCCAGCCTGGCCATTGCGGATGTTGCTGTACCTATCCTGATACGGATCTCTGCTATGCAACTACCGTCTTTGGACAGGGTGGCTCCCAAGTACTTGAAGCTATTGACCTCTTCTAGCTTCTGGCCATTCATGTGAATATTGCTGCTGCTGTCGCTTGTGGTGTTGATCATCACTTTGCTTTTATCCGTACTGATCTCCATGCCATAAGACCCTGCGCTACTTGAAAGTTTGTCTGTCAGGTTTTGGAGCTCACTATTGCTGCCTGCCATGAGGTCAATGTCGTCTGCGAATCGAAGATTGCACAGGGATCTGCCACCAATAGAGATTGAAGTATGGTGGTCGTGGAGGGTTTCCTGCATGATCTTCTCCAGGAATATGTTGAAAAGGACAGGAGAGAGCAGGCATCCTTGACGGACACCGATCGTCGTCCTGAAGAATTCGCCTGACTGATTGTTAAGTAGAACCGCGCTGCAGGCGTTCTTGTAAAGCGCTTCTATCATTTGGATCAGTCCCTCCTCTATGTTGAACGATCTCATGACTTGCCAGAGTCCGTCGTGCCAGACGCGATCAAATGCTTTCCTGAAATCAATGAAGTTGTGGTAGAGTTCGCGCTGATGCTGCAGATGTTTCTCGATCAGGACGCGGCAGTTGAAAATCTGCTCTACAGTGCTTCTTCCAACTCTGAAGCCAGCCTGTTCTTCTGCCAGCAGTTCCTCGGCGAAAGTTTTGAGGCGGTTGAGAATGATTCTAAGCATTACTTTGCTAGGGTGACTTATCAGACTGATAGTTCTGTAGTTCTGACAGGTTTCCTTTCTTGGGGAGCGGGATCACTAGAGACTGTGTCCATTCTACTGGCCATTTCTTTTGCTCCCAGATCTTTTGACAGAGTGTAGTGAGGACCTTCGTTGTTACTTCTCCTCCATGTTTCAACAGTTCAGCAGGTACGTTGTCTATACCTGGAGACTTTCCTCCCTTCAGGCCGCGTACGGCTGCTTCCACCTCTTCAGCTAACACTGGCAGGTCTTCAGCCTTCCTGGCCCCAGCCTGGTTGTTTTGGAGGATGCTGGTGTCTGGCTCAGCCTTGTAGTTATACAAGTCTCGGCAGTACTCAGTCCATCTGTTTAGTACAGCAGTGTTTTCCGTAAGGAGTTGGCCGCTGCTGTCTTCGATGACTGTGGCTGTTCGCTGTTGAGTCTTGGTGAGGGTCCTTAGCGTTTCATAAGCCTTCTTGCTGTTGCCGTTTGCCATGCCCTCTTCCACGCTACAACACTGGTCTTCAATCCAATCTTCTTTGGCTTCTTTCATCCTCTTCCAGATCTTCTTGTTGACAAGTCTGTACTTGTTTGCTGATGTGAGGTCTTGGCCTCTCTTTTTCTTCCAGGCTCTCCTCTCATCACAGAGATCGAGGATGTCATCGGTGACCCAGGGCTGTTTGCGCTTCCTCTGCTTCCCCAGCACTTCTTCTGCTGTAGAAAGTAACACCTCTTTTATATTTCCAGCAAGGGTGTCTACGTCGCAGTCCAAAGTAGCCAAGGCTGCAAATCTGCCTCCCACCTGGGCTTGGAAGAGCTCTTCTACTTCCGGGTCTTTTAGCTTCTGGAGGTCGAATCTGATGCGAGGGCTCTTGCTATCTCGTTTCAATGCCAGCTTCAACTTGAGGCTAGTAAGGACGAGGTTGTGGTCGCTGCCAATATCAGCGCCAGGAAAGGACCTCGTTTGTGCTTTGTTAACGCTGGATTTTGAATCGTCGAGGCAGCAAGATGAAGTCAATCTGGTTATGGACCAGGCCTCCTGGCGATTGCCATGTCACTGTTCTTGACTTCTTGTGTGGATGGAGGGTATTAGCAACGGTGAGACGGTGACTCTGTGCGAACTCTAAAAGTCGCAGGCCTCTGTCGTTTGTTTCTCCAAGGCCAAACTTGCCAGCTGTTCCTGCCCATTGTTGGTAGGCGTCAGGGCCGATCTTTGCATTCCAGTCACCGAGGACAGTCAGAATGTCTTTCTTAGGTGTTTTCTTGATGATGTTGTCCAGTTGTTCGTAAAATTCTTCTAATTCTTCATCATCATGATCTGCTGTTGGAGCGTATACTTGAATGATAGTGATGTTGTGCGGTCGGGCGGAGATGCGGATGGAGATTAGTCTGCTTGACACGGGGGTGCAGCTGATGACAGTTCCAGCCACCTCTTTCCTTACGATAAAAGCTACGCCATGTTCGTGCTTGGTTTCTTTTCCGCTGAACCAGATTTTATGGCCTTCATCTGTTGTTGTTTCTCCGAAGCCTGTCCATCGAACTTCTGCAAGTCCTACAATGTCCCAGCGATAGCGCTTCAACTCGTGGGTGAGTTCCTTCACTTTGCCGCACTGGTAGAGTGTGCGAACGTTCCAAGTTCCGATAGTTATTCCTTGCGTGGGCAGCTTGATGGTGGGTTTGGTTCCAGTAACACACTTGTCGCCCCCACCCTGGAGACCTCCAATGGGGTGCGCGGTCGTTGGTGATCCGGGCCCCGACCGATCCGGCATGTTATTCTTATTCTGTTGCTTGTCCATCAGTCCTTTCAATGGGCTTAGGCGAACTTGGCGGCGCCCGTCTCCTCTCCAAGTATTTCAACTGACTGAGAGACGCGTCAGCCCCTCACAACGTTTCGCCCGCCAGCAGAAGCGGTTACCGGGGTGTGGCTAGGTAAAGGACCTGGAGCCAGCTGTGAGAGTTGAGTGCCATGTGAAGACCAGTGCTCCCGCCTGCCCCAAGAGGCGCTGCTGGCTGAAAAGTCAAAGGTACTACTTCTCCATGAACACTCTACACCCCTTGACAGCGAAGTAACACGATAAAAATTACGTCATGCCTCGCTGCGCTATCCGCGCTGTTGATTTTGGCGGTAAACGCTGTGTGTGTGTGCCTGTTTATGCTTACTAGGCTAGTCACCAGTACGACACCATCATTTTAATTGTGTTCACTACACTGCGTTTTTTTCCGGCCTGTTTTTCTATGATTACAGTTTTATACGACTACAGTGAATTGTTCGTCATCGTTTGTTCTGTGCTCGCGCTGTGACTTTACCTTATTAGCTCTTTGTTGGACCATAAAATCATCTAACTTGGCTCTTGCCTGCAGTCGATTCTTTTCAAGTCGATTTTATCTTCACATTTAGAGCGATTTGTGACGCTTGTCTTAATCACACGTGTGCACGACTGACGAATTCAGTGCGCTGTGACACTTTCCCTCGTCGTGTTTTCCTTCACTTCCTGGTGCTAGTTTGCCTGTGCACACCTACGTAGTGCTGACAGACTTACATTCCCTGCCCCGCAGCGCGATCGTTCGGCTGTGACAGAGTACAGTGTTTGTGTGCTGAGGGGATTAGTCCCCCCACTGTGACATCGAGGATACTGGCCACAACGGAGTAAGGCAGTGACCTCTTTTGCTTATCTTCGCAGTGTTGTGTTTTTTCAAAGCGAAGAACAAACTCTAATTCACTTCACTTAATTTACGAACTTTTAAACGTTTATTTGTTGTAGTTTCTATTACACGTTAGCATAGTCTCGCGGTTTTATCATGATTTGTGACCGCCAACTACACATTGGTCATCTGAACGTTTACCATTTAGCCAATAAAGTAACCGATCCTTGTGTGCTCTTGACGCAACCCAGTCCTTTCCATTTGTTTGGTGTCACAGAATCGCGCCTCAATCCTAACATCAGTGATGAGCGGTTTCTATCCCGGACTTTACCGTCTTACGCCGTGATGCTGAATACACAGGTCAGACGGGCATAGCGGTGTATATTTACAACTCGATCAGCGCCATCGCCCGTCGGCGTAAGGACCTGGAATCACAAACGGTGAAATGTGTGTGGATTGAGTTAAGGGCAGACAAAGGTAGTCCTGTGCTCATTGTGTATGTCTACAGAAACCCAGCATCAAGATTCCAGTGGTTCGATGACTTTACTGTTGTGATGGATAAAGTAAAAAAATTCAGTGCTGAAATGTTGATACTGGGCGACCTTAATATTAATCTGTTCTTGAATAACACAGCCTGGGAGTGTACTATCTCTATGTTTGGGTTGAAACAGTTGGAACAGCAACCCGTGCTAGTCAAACTTCCTCCACCCTTATCGACCACATCTACACGACCAGTAAGTCAAGGATGGTGGGAGTAGAAGTGCCCCAGGTAGGGATTAGCGATCACTACCCTGCGTGCTGCTGCTTGATCTTAATATCGGATAATTCTTTCCGCAAGCACCAGCACACAACCATTAGATAAGATCGCTTAATCACTTTAACAGGGATGACCATAATGACCCTGACGACGCTTTGACTGAGTGGTACAGATTGTTCCTTGGTGCTCTTAATAAACATGCTCCATTCAGACAGAAAAGGGTAAAGAACCCCCAACTTCCTGCCTGGTGGAGTAAGGAAATCAAGGTTGCCATGCAAGTCATAAATGAAAATAAACGAAATAAAGATTTTGCAGCTTTTCGGAAACACAGAAAGTAAGAAAAGCTCAGAGATCGAATTTTCATCGTCTTATGGACGGCAAAAAAGATATTGTGTCTGTTTGGCGTGCGCTCAATGCTTTTTCGAGGTCTAAAAATACCGCACAATGTACACACATATCGCCTGATGTATTCAATCAGCATTTTCTCTCCACGGCCAGTAAATTACTTAAGAATACGTCCCCCGATCATTCACCTGTTGTGTCGAACAAGTTAAAGACGTTCTGCGCAGAAAAGCTCGGTCCTGACACCTCGTTCACTGTTCCGCTCTTAACAGTTCATGACGTGGTGAAAACATTTCATCATTAAAAAATAAAGGTACGTCTGGCCATGATGGTATTAGTAGCGTTGTCATAAAGATGACCATACCATATATCACTGAGTCACTAACATACATATATAACTTTTGTATTCAGCAAGGGAAATTTCCGTCTAGTTTAAAGAAAGCTAAGGTAATCCCGCTGCCTAAAACAAAAGATCTCTCTGGTCCTAACATGTTCAGACCTATTTCCCTGTTGTCAACTGTATCTAAACCGCTCGAAAAACATTCATACGCGCTTACATCAGTCGCTAGAAAAACACAAGCTCTTTCCTCCACTACAGTCTGGCTTTCGTCGGAAACACTCATGTCATAAAGCACTAATACACTTAGTTGACAGATGGCTGGCCGCCATAAATAGCGGACAAATGAATGGAGCTGTATTTTTGGACCTGTCAAAAGCGTTTGACCTAGTAAATCATGATAAACTGATTCAAAAACGTGTGTGTGTGTGTGTGTGTGTGTGTGTGTGTGTGTGTGTTTGTGTGTTTGTTTATTCCTGTACATATTAACTTTTACTCCGATGTGTGTGCGTGTGTGTGTGTGTGTGTGTGTGTGTGTGTGTGTGTGTGTGTGTGTGTGTGTGTGTGTGTGTGTGCGTGCGTGTGTGATGATGTATGCGAGAGCAAGGACATGATTGAAAACAGGTCTATTTCCTAATAATTTATCCTTGGAAAATAAAGTTTCATTTCATTTCATTTCATCTCTCTCTCTCTCTCTCTCTCTCTCTCTCTCTCTCTCTCTCTCTCTCTCTCTCTCTCTCTCTCTCTCTCTCTCTCTCTCTCTCTCTCTCTCTCCCTCTCTCCCTTCCTCCCTCCCTCCCTCTCTCTCTCTCTCTCTCTCTCTCTCTCTCTCTCTCTCTCTCTCTCTCTCTCTCTCTCTGATGTCCTCACCCCCCCCCCCGCCAACCACATGCAAGCAATCATAATTAAATCAACCAGAGGTATGTTTAGTGAGGTATTTTTTCATTGTATGGTTTGTCATTTTGCTTGAAATTTCTAATGCAGGAAAAAAATTAATACTTTACCTTTTTACAGACGCCTTATTTTCTTAAGATAGTCCGTGCTGAAATACATGATTCTGTCACGACACGGGTTTTTTTCGTCTAATTTTGTAGGGAAGTAAGTTTAGAGGGGTGATAGGATTTACATAGTCACCGGACGTACGGGTAGTTTAGGTGGGGCATTTGGCCTCTACACGAGTATTTGCTGCCGTGCGAGAATTTGGAGATCGGCGTAACACACGTGGTCGCTCAGTCTAAACGCTATCGGGTGGTGCTTGTTTCACGTGAATTATTACCGCTCGATTTACTGAGCGCCGTTTGCTAAACGTACGATACAAAATTGTCAGTCATTCGCTTTTCCAACTGCTAACGAGTCAGTCGTTTTTCCAGAAGGTCCAGTGACGTAAAATATATTGAGTTTGCTCAACTTTCAGTCGTGTTAAAATAAGGATACTTGCTCCATTTTTATACGTGATATTGTTTATTCCTAAACATTGTGTTAGCTAAGGAGCCGTGTGCCGTGAATGTGTAGTTTGCGAAAGCATTAGTTTAATTCAAACTTGTCGTTTGTGCTCCCGCTGGGGAGGTTCAGTAGCTTGCGAACTATATTCATTTTTCTCTATCTTCACTTGCGTGTTAGTAAGTATATTTCAGACAGAGAGAGAGAGAGAGAGAGAGAGAGAGAGAGAGAGAGAGAGAGAGAGAGAGAGAGAGAGAGAGAGAGAGAGAGAGAGAGAGAGAGAGAGAGAGAGAATGACAATGACAATGACAATTATTCTTTATTTTACAACGGTGAAAGTTTTGGCTGGTACAAGCATTATTTTCGAACTTTCCGTTGCTCAGCAGAATCGCCTGCAGTTCTGCACTAAATACAGAGGAATGGTCATGGAGGCGGAGCTTAAATGGGCGTCGAGGATGGCGAGAGGATACTGCAGCCGCAGCCACTCTCCCATCCTCAGACTTGGACCCATCCGTATAAAGACGACAATAGCCAGGAAACATGGAAAGGAGTTCAGTGAGGCTCTGTTGGTATATGGTTGATGGAGTACAATCCTTCTTGTAGGCGGTCAAGTCCAGCAAGATGTCAGGAACTGGCAGTAGCCAGGGTGGAGTGATGTGCTGCAGAGATTCCGAAACTTTGTCCAGGTCCACTCCGGCCGCCTGCAGATAAGGTCGGACACGGAATGAAAGTGGACGGACAGCTCCCGGATGGGCATCGTAAATCTCTGCAAACGACGGGTTAAAAACACAATCATAGGCAGGATTGTCTGGATGGGCCTTCAACTTTAGAACGTAGCTGAGCATGAGGCGGATGCGGCGGAGCCTGAGAGAAGGATCCCCTGCCTCGGCATACAGACTAGGAACTGGAGATTGCCTGAAGGCCCCCAGACACATTCGCAGACCTTGATGGTGAATTGTGTTCAGACGCTGTAGAACAGACTTGGAAGCCGAGCTATATACCACAAAGCCGTAATCCAGTTTGGGCCGAACAAGGGCCCGGTACAGTCGAAGTAAGACAATGCGGTCTGCACCCCAGTCAGTATGACCAACGACACGAAGAATATCGAGGGCCTTCCGACAAGAGGTTCTAAGGTAGTTAACATGGTTGCAGAAGGTCAATCTTTTGTCAAAGATGACCCCCAAAAACTTTGCCTCTTCAGCCACCTTAATTGGCACTCCAGCAATGCTCAGGCTAGGGTCTGGAAAAAATTTCGTCTGGTAGTAAAATGCACACAGACTGTCTTGGAGGGCGAGAACCTGAATCCGTTGAGAGACACACACCCCTGGATGCGATCAACGCACAGCTGCAAGCGCCTCTCAAGGGACGCAAGCCCTCGACCTCGTGCACACAAAGCAAAGTCATCCACAAACAAAGAGTATTCAGAATCATCCTTGACGGACTTCACAATGTTATTAATTTTAATGATAAATAAAACAGGAGATAAAATGATGCCCTGCTGGACACCCATCTCCTGTTCAAAGGAGTCGGAGAAGGTGGAGCCCACACGGACATGGAACGACCGATGAGACCAAAAAAAATTGTGAATACTGAAAAACGGGGAGGTGCCCTTTAAAACCCATGTCCGACAAATCAGACATTACACCATACTTCCAGGTAGTGTCATACGCCTTATCAAGATCGAAAAAAAAATCCATAGACATGCTGTTTGTTGACAAAAGCATCTCGGATAAACGACTCAAAGCGGACTAGATGGTCAGTTGTACGACGGAAGCGCCGGAAACCGCACTAGAGGTCTGTGATGAGACCCTGTGACTCAAGATGCCACACCAGGCGGGCGTTGACCAAGCGTTCCATAGTTTTACATGAAACGATGTCAAAGCGACTGGCCGGCAGTTGCCCGGGTCAGAAGGATCCTTACCCGGCTTGGGGATTGGCACAACCAGAGCCTGACGCCAAGATGGCGGAAAATAACCAGTTATCCAGATACGGTTAAAGGCCTTGAGAAGTGCAAGGAGTGAATCTTCAGGCAGATGTGTTAGGAGCTGATAGTGGATGGTATCTAATCCAGCAGCAGAGTCAGTACATTTCTACATGGCTTGCTGCAATTCGGAAAACGTAAAAGGGGCATTATAGTCCTCCGAGTTATCCGATATAAAATCACAAGTACAAGACTCTCGCTTCTCCTTCTCTCTCTGGAAGAAAGGTGAATAATGCTCTGCTGAAGAATTATGGGCAATGGTGGAGGCAAGCAAATTGGCCACAGCCTTTTTATCCGTGACCAAACTGGCACCATCTCTAAGATGGCCGACAGAAGCCGAGCCACCCCTGCCCCTAATTCTTCGAACAGCCTTCCAGACTTTTTGGGATGGAGTCCTAGAAGATAAAGATGAGACGAAGCTTCTCCAGGAAGCACGGCGTTCACGTTTTCAAATGTAACGGGTTTTCGCCCGCTATCTTTTAAATATTAAAATATTTGCTTGCGACGGATTGCAAAAAGCACGTCGCTGAGCAGATTTGCGCATTTTTTGGGCCTTGCGGCACTCTTCATTGAACCATGGTACTCTCGGCTTCCGAGGGAGTGATGTGGAAGTTCTAGGGATGGTTTCACCTGCTACGTCCACAAAATAGAAGTAAAACAAGAAACAGGTTCTTCAGCTGACATGACCACCTCGTCTGTAAGACGAGACTGACAAAGGAAGGCGAACAGAGGCCAGTTAGTTTTCTTGAGATTTCAGCGCCCCACTGGTGAATCCTCCTCACAGCTGACCGATGACAGGACTACTGGGGAAGTGGTCACTACCACACAGGTCGTCGTGAACCTTCCAGTCAAAGTCCAGCATGAGAGAATGATCACACACAGTGAGGTC
>BTPG01000002.1:45031261-45148761 GCA_036245525.1 Semisulcospira habei | reverse complement strand
GGGGCTAAATAAAGCTAAGACCATTTAGCAACACACATCCAATATCAAGAGCTACAGGCAGTGCAGACAGTAGGGAGAGTTTTAAAAAGGCAAATACAGGTGAATGGACCTCGGGTAAACAGAAACACATGCCCCAGAATAGAGAGAAAAACCCACCCTGTGGGGCTGAACAGGGTGACCCTGGGAACTAAAAAATACCTAACCCCACCCAAGTCCCCCAGGGCAGACCCGGGTGGGGTTTGAACGAGGTCAGTCAAGAAAGCGATCAACCAGACGAGCTCCGGAAAGGCTGCAGGCATGGACGGCATCCCCGTAGAGCTCTTCAAAAGAGCTGGACCTGAGACCATTGATGCCTTCCTCAACATTCTGACATGCATCCGGGCAGAGGAGAACATGCCACAGAAATTCAGAAATGGTACAATCATCTCCTTGTTGAAGTACAAGAGCAGCAAAGCAGACTGCCAATTACCGAGGGATCTCACTCTTGTCCATTCCTGGCACGATCCTCGCGAGAGTCACCCTCAACCGCCTGATCAGCTCGGTATCTGAGGAAGCACTTCCAGAGGCTCAGTGTGGCTTCAGACCCGGCCGCAGCACAGTCGACATGGTCTTTTCTGTGAGACAGGTTGTGATGAAACTCTATGCTCACACAGAGGCCGGGGTTTAGTACGGTACGGTTTTGTCAGCGGTTTGTTTGGTGACAGATATTCCGTGAAGCACGAGGCCCACGTGGAGTCGTCGGGAAACGTTTTACACGGGGGTTTTAGTGAGAGTTCAGGCGGACAAAGCTGTAGGAAATTAAGTGCGGGCTAGACTGTCAGTAAAGACGGATGTATGTCAGATACACTAGCCGTATTCCAAGACTCTGAAACCTAGAATTCAGGTATGTTTTATATGTATTATTAACAACTACTGAGTTAAAGATAGTATGCGTTAGTAAGAGTTAATTTGGTTGTGTAGCGTTGACTGGATTGGTTTGGTTATGTGGGTTTGGAATTCGTTGAGGTAACCGGTGTTTTTCCTAAAAGTGTGGTTAAATACCGAGATGGATAACTAAGAAATGTGAGGTGTGTATGCCAAGTCGTTATGAAGGCAGTACGTGGTTGGTTAAGTATAGTGTTTTCCAGTGTATGGGAGAATGTATGGCGAGTGTCAGGTTATAGTCTGTTTTAATGTAGTGACAGAGTTATGGTATGTTGAGAAGTATTGCGTGGTAGAAAGCATGTGTGTGTTTAGCAAGTGTTATGATTAGGACTTTATTATTCAGAGTGCTTGTCGGGAGGGGAGCGACGGACGCCGAGACGTCAGTCACCAGAGGCTACCGCCGCGGGATCTATTGTGAGGTCATCTCTTCATCTCTTCACTCAGGGAGTGAGCGACCGGTGCCGAGACACCCGGGTCAGCAAGGTCTGCGCTACAGAGCGAGTTAAGGGTACGTCCACGGTACGAGAAACGGGACGACGAGGAAGCGTGCGACGAAGGACTTGCACGCCTAGACGTGAAAGGACAGAACGTTACCAAGCGAGAACACTAGTAAAACAGGTTGGATTTTGAGAGACAATTATCTAGCCTGGCATGTACATTGTGTGTGTGTGTGGGGGGGGGGTGCTTGTAGTGAGAAGGGGTGTTGCATATAATTTAGATAGTGTTTTCGTTGTTATCTTGTATAAAGAACTACGTTAAAAAGAAAGCTAGCGTGTTGAGTTTTACCGCGTGAATGCGCCTGACTGAGTCAGTTGCGGTGTATGCGTCTGTTGTGCGAGAGTCTGTACGTGCGACTGGGGCAAGTCTGCGTGCGTTACACAGGTCCAGGAGAAATGCATTGAGCAGCACATGGACCTCTACGCTGTCTTCATAGATCTGACCAAAGCATTCGACACCGTGAACGGAGAAGCGCTCTGGGTCATCCTCGCAAAGCTCGGCTGCCCCAGAAATTTCAACAACATCGTCTGCCTGTTTCTTGACGGAATGGTAGGAGTTGTCAAGTCAAACGGCGACACATGCGCACCCTTCGACATTTTCAATGGTGTGAAACATGCGTACGCGCGCGCGCGCGCGCGCGTGTGTGTGTGTGTGTGTGTGTGTGTGTGTGTGTGTGTGTGTGTGTGTGTGTGTGTGTGTGTGTGTGTGTGTGTGTGTGTGTGTGTGTGTGTGTGTGTGTGTGCAAGCACGCGCACAACATGTGCGCGATTTATGCAATTTATATGTTAGAGTTTTTATCATTTTTTAAAGGTTTCTTTAAAGGTTTCGTAACACATCTTTTCTTTTTGTATCGCGCTGTATTCATCTGCTCGCATATAACTGATTTTTATACCTGTGCACTGCACGCATGCGACTGTGTGTGTGTGTGTGTGTGTGTGTGTGTGTGTGTGTGTGTGTGTGTGTGTGTGTGTGTGTGTGTGTGTGTTATTTTAGTCTTAGTAACTGACATCAAGACAAATTCCAATGTTTCTATTGTTGTTGTTTTTCTACATGGAAACATATAATGATGGAAATTATAGGTCAAGGAAATGCTAGGTAGTGGACCTAAACACATGCACAGTGAAGTGATTTTGGTGACCGAGGAGGAGGTGCTTAGCGTACTTAAACATACCAACCAAAACAAAGCGTCTGGGCCAGATGATGTTAGATCAAATGTGTTAAAATTATGCGCTGAACAACTGTACCGAATGTTTTTGCAATATTTTTAACATGTCACTTGCCCAGCGTGTCGTTCCCTGTTCGTGGAAGACCTCTTGTATTGTCCCCGTGCCAAAAAAGCAAACTGTATCTGTGATGAATGATTTAAGACCTCGTTTGTCATGAAGGTTTTTGAGAGGGCTGTTTTTCCACATTTTCAAATACAGAAGGCAAAGAGGTGTTGATGATACCATTTTGCAAGTTGTAAACATCTACTCTCATTTAGAAAAAAAAAGCAAAAGCCTTTATTCGACTGATGTTCTATGATTTTTCGTCTGCTTTTAACACTATTCAGCCACACATACTCGCTTCCAAACTAGTTCACATGAACATAAATGCCTCTACCATTCTTTGGGTTTTGGACTATCTCACTAACCGCCCACAGTATGTCAGAATTAGTTTGGATCTAATCTCAGGTGTACTTTTTACCAACACCGGTGCACCACAGGGACTGTCCTGTTGCTTTTCTTGTTTTCTTTGCACACAGCAAACTGTAGAGCCATTCATGATGACTGTGTCATGGACAAATACGCTGACGACACGGCACTCAGACAGGTCCGATTACAGATGAGGACTACATACACTATCGACAGGAGATCGACGAATTGCAGAGTTGTGCGATAGAAACTATCTTGAATTACATGTTGGCAAAACAAGAAAGATGGTCATAGATTTCAGGGGAAAAAACACCACCCCGATCCTGTTGTCATCAAGGGAACAGAAGTTGAGCGTGTAGAGTCCTACAAGTATTTAGGTGTTTTTTTGTTTGTATTTTTTTATGACAACGCACTCAACTGGAAACAAAACATATATGCTATTGTAAAAAAAAAAAACGTATACCCATCTTTACTGTTTGAGAATGCTCCGATCATTTAATGTAAGCACTCAGCTTTTACAGATGTTTTACTGCTACAGTATTGTTAGCTTTCTAACATTTGGACTGACGTGCTGTAGAAATTTATGTAAAAGAGATCAAGATCGTCTTAACAAAGTAATTCTTAAAGGGGGCGGGGTGATTGGTAGGGCACAAGATACTTTGGACACACTGTACAATAAACGGATTACGAACAAACTGACTGCCATTCTTGACGACAAAACACATCCACTTAGATATGAATTGGACAGCAGACGTATCGAACGAAGTGGCAGACTCCGAGTACCCAAAAGTCGTACATCACGTTATGCCAACTCTTTTGTCCCTCAGGTTGTTACCCTTTTCAACAGTAATATCAGTAGATAGTGTCGGTCAACATTCTTCCGTCCTTAGTACTTGCCCTTTCAGTAGTTCACTGCAACATTGCTGACACCAGACGCACAGGGGGAATCCACCTTAAGTGTTTCTGATGCCAAGAGTGTTACAGAGGTAACAATACAATTAATTGAGAGTTATGGGTTACTTAATTATTTCAATGAACGAGTGATGATGCCATGTGTTGTAGGGGCAGACAGTGATTTTCCCATGAGGGATTAACAAAGTATTATTGTATTGTATTGTATTGTATGGCAATAAACTATCTTATCTTATCTTATGGCGGGAAGCGCCGTGTGTCCGTCTTTATTTGTGTTGATCAGAGGTTGGCTTAGAGAGGAGGGAAATGGATCAGAAGGATAAAGAATAAAATAATGTTCCTAAAAGAAAACCGCACTGGAGCTCCAAACAATACGGAAGACTTTGAGATGAAATCCTTATCTTGTTCAATAAGAGATATTTCAACATCAGAATCAGGTCATCGACAGAAGTTAGAAATCCTTGACAGCGAGGACATCTCAAATATAGAAGGAATTTTGTAGGTTATGGTTTATCCCATTTTGTTTGCTGTTGAAACAGTTGTCGTTTTCGGTGAAATATATCTGAATATGCCTCAGAACAAAAACTTATCCTTTGTCAATAAAGACGCGGCTAGACATGGGAACGTTCGCAAAACACTATTCTCGCGAATATATCTATCTATCTATCTATATACCGTAGTCTTGCCGACCGTTGGGGAACCACTGATGACTTGGCAACCAGCTCCCTCCATTCCTCTCTGTTCTCTGCCATTTTTAGCGTATCGCCCAGCCCTAGTCCTGTACACTCTGAGATATTGTCCTCCCATCTTTTCCTCTGTCTTCCTCTCCTTCGTCCTCCTTGCACAGTGCCTTGCAGGATTGTTTTGGAAAGCCCTGTTGAACGCGTGACATGCCCATACCACTTCAGTTTGCATTTTTTTCACAATGGCTAATAGGTCTTCATAGGGCCGGATGGCTTGCCTGATTCTGCTTCCCACTTCCTCGTTCGTGATGTGATCTATGTATGAAATGCCAAGCAGCCTTCGAAAACATCTCATTTCAGTGGCTTGTATCCTCATTTCAAGGTCTGCTGTGAGGGGCCATGACTCACAGGCATAAAAGAACACTGAGATGACTAAGGAGCGCATCAGTCTGATCTTGGAGCAGAGCGTGATGTTTCTGTCCTTCCATATGGTCTTCAGTCTTGTCAGTGCTGTTGTTGTCTGCGCAATCCTGGACAGTATTGTTGGTTTTGATCCCTCATCTGTCACAATGGCTCCTAAGTATTTGAATTTATTAACTGTTTCCAGCTTTTGGCTTCCAATCATGACGTCAGTGCCAATGCCACTGGTGTTATTTGTCATCACTTTGGTCTTCTCTGCACTGATCTCCATCCCATACGCAATGGCTGTACTGTCCAGCTTTTCCACCAGCTGTGCTAGCTCTTTCTCTGTTCCTGCAAGGCCATCAATGTCGTCCGCAAAGCGCAAGTTCGTGATTGTTCTGCCTCCAATACTGACAGTTCCTTCATGATGTTTCCACGCGTCTGTCGTGATTCTTTCCAGGAAGACGTTGAAAAGAGCAGATGAGAGCAAGCAGCCTTGTCTGACACCGACTGTAGTCTTAAACTAGTTTCCTATTTTGCTGTTGAAACAGACTGCGCTAGTGGCCTTGTTGTAAAGGTTTGCTATGACTTTGATCAGGTTGGCATTGATGTTGTATAGCTTTGTTGTGGACCAAAGGGCTGCATGCCACACCCTGTCAAATGTTTTCTTAAAATCCACAAAGACATGATAGAGGTCTTGCTGGTGCTGAAGGTACCTCTCACGTAGAACTCTCAGGTTGAAGATCTGCTCAGTTGTGCTGCGCCCTGGTCTGAAGCCTGCCTGTTCCTCAGCTATGATTTCCTCTGCCTGTGGCTTAAGCCTGTTCAGTAGGATCTTTAACATGACTTTGCTTGGGTGGCATATAAGACTGATCGTGCGATAATTCTGGCATTGATGTAAGTTGCTTTTTTGGGGGAGAGTTATTATAAGTGATTGGGTCCATGGTGTGGGCCAATCCCCTGACTGCCAGATCTTATTGCAGATTGTTAGTAATGCGCTTATCATGTCTTCTCCACCTTCTTGAAATAGCTCTGCAGGGATGTAGTCTGCTCCTGCTGCCTTCCCTTTTTTCAGCGACTTTACTGCAGCCTCTACGTCTTCTGGAAGGATGGGATAGTTGCCATTGTTGGTCACGGGTGGGTTGACAAGTATGCCTGGGTCCCCTGTAGCTCGGTGGTTGTACAAATCTGAGCAGTACTCTGTCCACCTCTTCAGTATGTCTTGGTCTTCCGTAAGACAGTTCCCTTCACTATCTTGAATGATCGAGGAGCGTCCTTGTTTTACACTGGTCAGGTCTTTCACCAGCTGGTATGCTTTTTTGCTATTATTTTTGTTCAGATTTCTTTCTACGTGTTTACACTGATCTTCAATCCACTTATTATTTGCATTTTTCATGCTTTTCTTGATATTCTGGTAAATTTCCCTGTATTGTTTAGCTCCTTCTCCCTGTGATTTCTTTTTCTTTAATTCTCTACGCTTGTTACATAGAGCAAAGATGTCAGCTGTAACCCAAGGTTTCTTTGCTTGTCGGTGTTTGCCAAGGATCCCACTGGCTGTTTGGGTTACAGCAGAGTTAAATGTGTCGATCAGTGTGTCCACATTTGTGTCTTCTGCACCTAGAAGTAGCAGTGGCACGAATTTTCCGCCTATCTTTGCCTGGAATGCTTCCGCTACCTCTGGGTCTTTCAGCTTCTCGAGGTCAAACTTGATTCTGGTGGGATCCTGCTTGTTGAACTTCTTTAGGCGGAGTCGAAGGTCATCATCACTAAGTCATTGTCTCTTCAAATGTCTGCTCCTGGAAAACTTCTTGTCTTGGCAATGTTCACACTGGTTTTGAAGCGTCTCTTCACCATGATGTAGTCAATTTGGTTATGGTGCTCTCCGTTCGGGCTGTGCCATGTCCACCTTCTGGATGCTTTGTGTGGGCCAAACGTGTTCATCAGCTTTAGATCATTTGAGCTGGCAAATTTCAGGAGCCTTAAGCCTCTGTCATTGGTCTCTGCATTGCAGTAGCGTCCGCATGTTTCTTTCCAGTTCTAAACAGCATCCGCTCCTATTTTGGCATTCCAGTCTCCCTGCACCACAAGAATGTCTTTCTTGGGGATCTGGTCCAAGACTTCTTGCAGTTGGTCATAGAAGTCTTCTATTTCCTCATCGCCATAGTCTGTTGTTTTGGGGCGTAAACTTGTACTATGGTCATATTAAATGGGGTTGCCTTTAAGCGTATGGTGATAAGCCTACTGGAGACTGGCCGACAACTCATGACATTGTTGACGATGTCTTTGTGGACGAGAAATCCGACACCCTGTTCGTGTTTGTCTTCTCTGTGGTTTTTCTGGGTTGATGTTTCCCCAAGGTTCTGCCACCGTACTTCGCACAGTCCTAGGATGGTCCAATGGTATCTATTCATTTCGTGCGTCAGTTCCTCTGCCTTTCCAGGCGTTCTTAATGTTCTGACGTTCCAGGTGCCATGCTAATGTTGTTTCTGGCACGGAGTTTGGTGGTGCACCAGTAACACACTTAACACCTCTGCCCTGGCGCAAGACAGAGGGTGTATTCCTTGTTCCAGGCGACGACCGATCCGGTATGGATTGAGGTAAGGTTGCCATTGCATGTAGTGTGTCATGGGCAAAAGAACCTGGCGGAGCCCATCCCTCTACAGGCTGTTAACCACAACCGAAACTCCACATAACTTGTGGCTCGCCTTGGTCCTGGACACGTGGCCGATGAGACCCTCATGGGACTCTTTCGCCCTGGGTGGTGACTTCATCAAGAAAGTTCATTCACCCAATCAGGTACCGTGTCAACACCTAGCCTTTGGTTATCCAAAACCTAACCTGCAAGGCAGCAGGGGACTCGTGCAGGGCGGGATCGTTTTTGTCCCGTGCAGATTTGAGCATTTGCCCACTGCCCTCACTGTCTCGCGAATAATTATGGGAACATGCGAGTACTTACCATGGAAGTATGAAGCACTGTTCTCGATTTGACCGAGAACTGAAGCAGGAACAGTTGTGTCAAATGAAGAAGAGGTCACGCATGCGCACTGGTTCACACTTTAGAGAGTTTGCACACTAATGTTATAATAAACCAATAATATAATTTAAACTCAGTGGGAGGGCTCTTGCTGTAAGGCAAGGGGTGGGATTTGACACAACTGTTCCTGCTTTAGTTCTCGGTCAAATCGAAAACAGTGCTTCATACTTCCATGGTAAGTACTTGCATGTTCCCATAATTTAACCTCAAACTGGCGGAACAGTTGGTCAAATGAAGCTTTTAGAGAGGCATTAGGGTGCAAACTAATTTGCTCTCACGTAAGTCTATAACACTCACTTTAAACACCCCCAGCCATTGAGAAATAAGCATCAAGCAGAGCTTGGCCCATGATAGTGACAGGAGACTACTGTAGAATTTGGTGAAGTTTGACTCACTGGCCCAGTCTGCCGCTTCCATTACAGCATCAACAGGAGGCCCACGGCCGACTGCTGCTGATGTGCTTGCAGCGCGAGTTGAATGTGCCCCAAATTGTGTGTGTCTATGCCAGCTCGTATGAGAACATCCCGAATTCATCAGCATACAGTTTCTGTACCCACTAGTCTTTGAGGTTTTTGCACGCTTAAGAAAACGTTGACGTGCATTGTGGCGTATGGTCTCTGTCCTATGTAAATAGTCATTTAACACTGACAATGCACACACTTTAGTCACGTGTGTATGCCAACCGCTCAATAGGAGCTAAATGTCTGCCCTTATGAGACTGTTTAACACAAAAGACAACGTAGAAGACTACACGCTGCTCCGAGAGTTGCATAGATTATATCGCCAGATTAGCAATAGTCTGTCATCATTGTCCTGACAGCAAAGCAATTAATATCTCAAGTTTTTGTGTCAATTCTTTGAATGACAGTTTGTCATGTGACATTAGTACTGAATCTGATGTAGTGTCAAACACAACATCAATATTCCATGTAGTTACATATTTTTGGAAAAGTGGGTCTTAAGTTCATAAACTCCCTTGATGAACTTTTTTACCATTTTGTTTTCCCCAAATGACTCACAATCACTAACCTCAATTAAATCTTAAAGATCTGATCTTGCAATACAAATTGCACTGTACCCTGCACCAGTCTTGAAGAGGAATGCCGGAAATGTATCCATCTGTTAAAATTAAAGATGGCAAAAGTGGATTAACACTGTGTCTACTCTCATACCCGGCCATTCCATTTGCCAGTGTAAGTTGCATTTTGAGGTATTACATCTCCAAGAAGAGCACATGCTGTTTGGACTCTGGCATGAAAAGCCCTGTTTTCTGGGTCTACGCCAGAAATCTTGCAAGTGAAGAATTTGAGATTTGTGCAGGCAATGAAGTTGAGTTGAATTTTCAGGCATTCTCAGCAGGTTTCGCCTTGCCTAGACTAGAGCAGTACAGGCTGCTAAATGAGTAGACGTGCCAGTTGTGGATACCAGAATTGACTTGGCCATTCTGGAACTATTAATGTTATAAGTCCCCGCGCTTCGTCTTTTATTATTTTCCTCAGAACTAGAGGAATGAGGCTACAAAGTACAAGGGACAAAGCATAAAGAGATTTATCAGCCCAAGTATTATCAAATGCATTAATAGCAGCCGCCTCTGGGTCTGGTCTAGTCCTTAAACTATCTGTTGACCTGTGAAGCAAAGAGGTCAATGTCAGGCTCAAACCTTAACCCTCTCAGCGCCTCCTTTAACAAGTCAGGGTTAAACTGCCTTTCTGAATCTAAGTTTAACTGTCTTGATTACTCGTCTGCTTCAACATTAGCCTTACCAAGAATGTAAATTTCACTAAACCAATTATTTTTTTCTTTGCAAAACAACCAAAGCTGCTTAGTTACTGAATTACAGGCTTGTGAATGGTTTGTGCCTGTTACGTGGTGGAGTTGTAGTCGAAGTATGATAAACACACCAGACACACACACGTAGAGTTCTTTAAAGTAAACCTCGTTCAGCTGCAATCCGTCACACGTGGCTTAAGGATGTAGACAATACTGGAGTAACAGTTCCAACAATATTTAATTCAGCGATGCGATATCCACACAGTAATGCACTCTCAAATGCACAAACTACTGAATACAAAGTCTCTTTTGCTATGTCCACACTACGACTCAAAGTTTCTCATACACAGCATCTCTCGCAATAACTGCGTATCTCTACAACTGACAAAGCAAGACAATGTACTCACGGGCTTTCCCAGCGCCCTCATTATATACACTATCAAAATCTAGAATATTCTACGGAAATCATGAACTCAAACAACCAGAACGAAACACGCAGCCGAAGCTCATTAACATAAACTTTCCAGAAACAATATATCAGGCTACAAAAACACGGCTGCTCACTTCAGCTCTAAATTCTAGCGTATAATAAAGACACATAAAAGTATGGTATCTCTATCTATGATAGCTCAAAAAGGTACGAGAACATTCACCAAACGAAATAAAGGCTGCTCGATACACGCGCACAGGAAAACAAAAAGTAGCGAAAATGTTGCGATGTCAACTAACGGACGTGACACTTACGAGGCCACCAGACAGTGCGACCTGTCTACAACGTTCCGGACTAAACTTAACAAAACGAAATCGGCTCTACTCACGAACAAAAGAAAATCTTATTAAAAAAAACACGTGAATCATAACCGTGATAGCTCAAATAAACATCGGGTCGTTACCTACGAATAACACATGTACGCTCTCACAGGGTAACACAACCACAATCGTAACAGTGCCCATTTTATTTATGCATGCAACTGCTGTTGTATCGTCTAACACAAGACTGATGTGCACATCATGCATCTCAGCTGCATATATCTGTAAGCCAACGGTTGCAGCCATCAGTTCTAGCACATTGATGCTCTGACTTGATTCTTCTGAGGTCCAATGTCCCCCTGTTTTTTTTTTTTTCTTCGTTTTTACAGAAACATCCCCAACCAGTCCATGAGGCATCTGAATTTATAATGAAAACAGGTTCCTTTACCTCTAATTCATTATAAGCAATGCTGATATTAGTTTTCCATCAGAGTATTCCTTCAGGGCTTCTTCTGAAATAACAACCAAAGCGTCAAATGTACCAGCATTGGCTTCTAATGCTTTAATTTTCTCATCCTCCATATTCATGTAGTACAAAGATCAGTATTTAACCCTGGGAAGCTAGCCACTGCCAAACCTATCAAACTAGCCAACTCTTTACACTTTAAAGTTGTTTTGTCCTGACAAAGGATTGTTGATACCATATCTGAGATTTTCTCTTTCCTTTCTTCAGTCAAAGACACAGTCATGTGTCTTGAGTTTATCTCAAACCCCAGATAAGAAATAGACTGTGTTGGCACAAAAACTGATTTATCAGGATGTAGAACAAACCCCACTTTTTGCAAACATGTCATGGTTTGCTCAACATTATGTGCACACTCTTCTTGGGAATCTCCCAACAACGTGAGTCATCAATGAACCTGTTGATAAAACCCCAAGTCTATGCAAATGTGCAAACACAGGCTTTAATGTTAACAACAATTTTGTTAACAGTCTTGGACAACAAGCTAAACCATTGAAAAACAGTTGTAAATCTATACCACTGGGCTTTCCCCCATGAACTTTAAGGAATTTTGAGATTCTCATCAACATGTACAGAATAGTAGGAGTTTTTTTAAGTCAAGAGAAACAAACCAGCAATTTTTTCCTGACCAGAGTAATGTTTTTTTTTTAAACGTTTCCATTTTTAAATGAAGAGTCCGAAATAGCTCAGGTGGTTAAACATCAGAGCAGGAGAGCGAAGGGAATCACCGGGTCGTGGGTTCGAATCCCGTCCCGGCCCCGGTAGCTGGACTCACAATCCAGGGGAAAAAACGGATTTGTTTAATAGCATGTCCATTGAAAGGTCCTGGTAAATCAAAGTGGCACAGTTGGAGTGCACCTGAGTTGATCAGTGTTCAGGTCATACTCCATAGGCAATAGATTTCCCTGTCCCCTATAACCCGCCTGTCAGGGCCGTCCATGATCACCTCGGTGCTGTGGACGTTCAACCCGAACTAACTAACTAACTACCTAATTTTTAAATGATGACATTTAACATCTTGATTTAGCTTTTTCAGGTTGAGATTAAATGAGAATCATTTTCAACTTTTTGTTTTTCTTTGGGCGTACAAAAAACGCTGATACATACTCTCCTTCCAATTCGTTGAAAAGGTACAATAACTCCTTTTCCTAACAACTCTTGTATTTCTAATTCTATAGCCTGTGTTCGCTCATCTGTGGAATGAAGCTCAGGTGATGGTTTATCTTCCCGTGGGATTTCTGAAAACTCTATCACTGCTCCTTGGTCTAATCTAAAGATGTCTTTATCAGTTGTGAATTCTTTCCACTGCTCTAAATGGAACATTATCTAGCCAGCTTGAAATTTATTTGACTCTTCCTGCAAAGATGCTTAGAGAAAGGAAAATGGAGAATACAAGAGATTTTTTGCCGACGTCAATTTTCCACGATTTTTGCTTACAAATCGCTACTATAACAACACACTCCGTTTTTCTAGGATTTTCTTTATTTTTTTCAGTAAAATAAAGATTTCTAAAACCAATGCTATTCATGGTTGAAGCAAAATTAACCCTGAGCTAATTAATCTAACAATTATGTAAGTGTGTACATTCTGAAATGCCTAGTTTTAAGTTTAATTATAGTTTCAAAAATTAATATTTTTTCATTATAAAATGAACCAAGACGAATTACTTCTTCTAAATAATATAAACGCTGTCAAAAACAAAGACTTAGACTTGAAAAAAAACAACGTCTTTTGTCTGTAGTTGTTTCAGGCAAATCAAAAGCTTTTCTTGGTAAACAATACATGACAGAGGATATAGAATCCCTCATGACTGACGAACTAATCAAGCTACATTCTAAATATGAAAATCATATCGCTTCACTAATGACTCGTGATTTAAGTTGATCACTTGTATGTTTATACACAAAAGCAGTGAGTCACTTTCTACCTGTGGATAGTGACAGTTTATCACACGACCTTGAAAGCAATCCTATTGTTTCAAGTTCAATAGGTAAATTAGCATGCGTCATGTTTTACAAGTTTGGAAATTACCTTGCACCTGTGGTAACTTTGCTTGTCACTGGGAGTAATATTGATTTTTCAAAATTAAATTTTACTGCAGTAGAAAATGGACGAGACCCAGACGACTACACAACCGAACCCCGGTCCTGTCTTGACACAGGTTCAAACGGTGACTAAGACTAAACATCCAGGCAGGGTTGAGGCTGGAAAAAGAGTAGCTGCATTGAACAAACAAAGAAAGATAGAACTACTGCAAAAGGTACATGTAACTGACCCACTATCAATAACACCATCGGTGTCACTACCGTCAGGACCGCCAAGTCCGTCACACCCTCATCAAACTGAAAGACAAACAACACAGTCTAACCCCGAACCTCAAACAACAAAATATATAGTTGCTGGATTTGTTGTCGGATTTGGTTACATAGGTTACCAATTATACAAAAAATACAAACCACAGACTCGTACAGTGTCAAAAAAAATCAAACACTCCAAAAACAAAACCAGAAGTCGCCACATTACCAGTAACAACCAAAGCCGTTGACCCATTTCATATGCAGTGAATAAAAATATTATTTTAATTTTTATTGCCTAAGAAATGAGTGACACAAAGAACATAATGAACCTTGTCTATCATTCTGCTGTAATAAGTGGACTAGCAGTAGCTTACTCTATGCTGGGGAAAAAGTCTACTCAAAATGAAATTGGCAGATCTGAGTAGATTAGACATTGAAGACAGTGCTAAGCTAATTGTAATTGTTACAGCGTCAATTGCTACGAAAGACTTTCTCGTCAAGCAAGGAATTATTCCAGAAAATGTTTCTATGTAAATAAAAAGTATGGCGACTTTAGCAGTAATAATTCGAGGCTTCGATGGTCAATGCATTGGCTTTAAGTGGATCAAATTATCTCTTTTCAAAAGTAGTAGAGAGGAATCTGCAGAAGAAATGAAGCGACACAATGAGGCATCTGAAAAATTAGCACAAGCCCAGCAGGATTATGAAAAGCAAAGAATAGAGAAACTTGATTTCATCAATGAAAAACTTAGGCTTGAAGGCCACGCACAGCATACGGTTTCAAATACAGACGACGCAATTCGTGAGTATTTTTTAGTCACAGGTAATGACATGTCTGTCCCAAAACCAAAACTAAGTGACTATTACAAACCAAGTACAGAACAAAAAACGGAGAAATAATCTTTGTTCTAGTGGGAATGACATTTGTATTTTTCACTGGTCTTTATATTGCTAGAAGAAATTAACGTCAAAAATAAACTATCGAAAATATATTACTCACCAATTAAATATTGGAAAGGAGCAACAGCTATTCAGAAATTACACGCGGCTGTAGGTGGTGATGTATCACTCAATGAGATAAAACACTGGTTACAGAGACAAGCAATTTGGCATATATACCTCCCTGCTCCAAGAAAAATAACAAGACCTCATTTTGAGAACACAACACCAAATGACACGCATCAAATGGACCTCCTGTTTCTTCCACATGATACAATAAAAAGAAACGATACAAGTATGCACTGACTGTCGTAGACATTGCTTCAAGGTATAAGGACACTGAACCCATATCTGACAAGAATGCTATCACAGTTGCGACTGCTTTAACAAAAATATATAGTCGAGGCCCTTTAAAATACCCCAGACTCGTACAAGTTGATGACGAAAGTGAATTCAAAGGTGCCATTAATCAGTTATTTGTGAAGCATGGCGCACTGGTTAGACGCGGCATTCCAGGCATACACAGATCACAGGCAATTGTAGAGAATTTCAATAAACAGTTATTAGAAAGACTTTTTAGTTACCAGTATTCTAAGGAACTCATGCATGACACGCATAACACCGAGTGGGTAAAAAGATTACCAGCTGTGATAAAAGCAATGAATAACAAAGGACAAGGCTTGCGCTCTAAGCCTGCTGATGCTATTAAATTGAAAACAATTACAGAGCCAAAAACAACAGCACCACCTCCAGACACAAGTTTATTTACTAAACAGGTAAGATATTTATATCAACCAGGTGAGTCTGAGAATGACGTCAGGCACAGAGCAACAGACCCCATCTGGTCTACGTCTGTACACAATATAAAAAAAAAAGTCCCCGGTAATCCATCCATTTATTATCTTTTTGAACCAGCCCCACAGAGGGCATTTGTCAGAGAAGAATTACAGATTATTCCCCCAGACACTGTTACTCATTTCAGTAACTAACTCATCGATTAATTCTTTGACCAGTTCATCAGCTATTTCTTCAGATAACTTGAGTCTGTAATGGCCAGGTGCGTAAGCCTTTTCTTTACTAAGAAACACTCGTTTTGTGTCCCCAACTGCCAATGACTTTTTGTGTGTTTGAATCATTTCAATATTATGTTTGTTCAATCTCAGTGACTTGTTTGGATGTTTGGATAATCAGGCATTAATGCACCATCTAATACTTGCTTGTAATGTTCATGACGAATGTCTTTATTTTTTATTGCTGTTTTTTTTTTTTTTTTTTTTTTTTTTTTTTATTCCTTTGGCTTTCGACTGACTTCCCTTTTGGTGCAGTATAGAATACATTTTTTATGTCAGTCCAACGTACTCAACCATTCAGTTCATCCTTAAACTTTCCAGGCAGTTTTTTGTTTTGTGTGCTATATAATGGATGATCTTTAGGGTAATCAGACGTCTCATACATATGTAGTTCTGTTTTCATGTCTTCATAAAAGTCTTCAGTAGGCACATCAATAATCATAAAGTCAGTGTTAGTGTATAGCAGACGACACTCAGGATACTTTGGTTTAAAGTAATCATAGTAAAATTCAAGCATCAACAGTTTTGATAACTCAAGAATTGCCATACCAATAAATACTGGCTTGTCCAGTTTGACAATCTTTTTTTTTGAGTGACACGGCATACAATGATGAATGAAACTCTTTATACCCAAGTTTAATTGCACCAAATTCAGTTGTTACTAGTCTCACATCTTTGCGGTGATGAGGATTTTCCATAGTCTTACCAAAACAGGAATTGTTCATAAGCTTAAAGAAGTCTTTGTCAAATGCAGTGTTGCCATCTCTGGCACGCAATGTTGTGTTTTTCATTATGTAATCTTTCATGAAAGCACTCTGATCAAATTGAATTCCTCTGTGAACTTTCTTTAGTACTAACCCGTGTCTGATGTAAAACTGCATTAAGCGATAGTGACATACGTAATTGAATTTGTCATTCAGATTTGGCACAAGTTTAGTGTCTTCTTTTTCCCCCGTCATACTCATTTTCTCAACAGCCAATGGATAATCATTGTGGTTATCATGTAGATGATGTGGGTACTCTAGGTCTACTTCAAAGATTCAACCTTTGCGTCGTTTTGGTCACGATTCATAATATTGTTTGTTAACCCTGACTGTGTTACATCATACTGTGACAAATCATGCAGACAAAAGTTTTTCAAGGGCAATAACTCACACATTCGCGAATACGTAAAGGTTATTAGCGTCTACATACACAATGAATGACCTTGACCCTGAGGGGTCAAACCCAAGGTCACCATGACCGTCTAGATATTTGTTGTTGGCTCCGGCATAATTGTTAGCTGCAATACTAATTCCACCTCTCAATCCACGTTCCACCATTTCACCCATCCTATGATCAGACAACAAGTCTATAGATATCTTACTGGATTTTAAAAAATGCATCCCATGTCATGCCAGGACTAGTTATGTAGCAAGCCGGGTCAAGACTGTAGTGCAACAAACCCTTTTCACGGTAACTTTCAAATACGTCTGCTAGCAAGCAAACATCAGCTTTCAAGTACTGGTCATGGTAGTCACCAATCATTTGACACTCTAATTTACCCCATGCATCAAGAGCGTGTTGATATTCAGAGTCAGAAATACCTTTACCATTAAGTGTGGAATAAAATTTCTCTTTTGGTGGCAGTCTCCTTTCCTCAAACACAACCCAGTGATCAATGAACTCGTACGGATAAACACCTTTCTTGATTAAGTCTGGTTCAAAATATTTACTTGTTATTGGATACTCAGTCAGACCTTCTGCCAGACTAGCAAGACCTAAAGACAAATGTTGCATAGAGTCATAAAACACTAATTTGTCCAGCCTAAAGGTCAAGTACTTTTCAGTTGTCTGGGCAATACAATTAATTTTTTTAAAAGACTCATCCACAGCCTGCATGATAATATGCGAAATCATACCCTTTGAGATTGTGAAAAAATATTGGTAATTTGTGTGTCTTTGGATCTGTTTTTAATAACAAGTTACATTTGTTATGTGCAGCACCTCTGTAACGCCCAGTTATGTGATCATGGTCATGAACTTTGTCACCCTGGAGGGCTTGTTCACAAATCCAACACTTCTCTGCTGTATCAAATTTCAGTTAGTCTTCTTCTGTCATCACCAAAGGCATCTGACTTGTTGTGAGATATTGTACTACCTTACTATACAGTTGTCTCATTTCTGTTAAAAACAGACATGCTGCATTTTCCCCTCTGTAGATAACAGGCTATGAATGCAGACCGTCTGACCTAACAGAAATGTATCCAAAAGAACACACCACATGGTCACTCAACTTTATAGCAGGGGTGGGATTCTTCCACGTTTCCGCGGATTTCCGCGGAAATTCTTTCCAATTCCGCTGAAGCATATTTATTTTCCATGTCTAATAACAATGAAAAAGACGAAAAAAAATTTTCTTCTTAAATGGCAAAAAAATCTCAAATGGGTTGGATTTGTATGTAGTTTGGTTCACTATCGCCCAACACTTCCGGTAGCTTTAGGCCGCAGTGGAAAATGGCGGTGAAAAAGGATATTGTTCAAGACAGAGTGTCGTTTAGTGTGCATCTGAACATAAACTGGTACGCACATTCCATTTTTACACTGCAGATCAGAAGTGTCATAACAAAGTCCATTTTCGGGTGTGTTTGGTTCTCGCTCCGCCTGTCGGTTTTGGATACTTTGGCGAACGGTGGACATGCGCCTACCCCCCCCCCACTCCCCCCCTGCCCCCCCCTCCCCCCCCCCCCCTGTTGTTTGATTTTTCGGCCATTGAAAATGAAGGACATGCTCCTCCTCCCCCCACCCCCCCCCCCCCCCACCCCTGTCGTTTGATTTTCCACGTTTTCTTTGTTACTAGAATCCCACCCCTGTTATAGTCTTTGGTAATGACTCTGGAACAGGACCTTCATATGGTACAACCAGTGATTCAAAATCAGCATACACTACAAACGGTAGCTTTTGTTGATTCCCATAGTTCTTAAAACATACTTGACTACCAGGCTCTGGATACATAAGTACAGTTTGTATGTCATCAGCTGACCTGCAGTGTAAAACATGTTTGTGTGCCACTGCAATAGAGGAGAATCTTTGTTTTTACACACTTCCTGTTTGCCATTGTGTTTTGATACATGATTATGAATTAGACGTGACATACTCCTAATAATTGTGTAGTGTAAGTTATCATTATCACCTATTAATAACATGTCAACATGTTTATCTTCTGGCTGACCATAGGTTGGAGCAAGTGGTGATACTCTAATGGGTTGTAACTTGTCAACAGACTCATTATCCCACACAAACACATTTACAGATATGCCAGGATTTAGTTTTTCAAACAAGTCTATGTCCTCTATTTTAACAGGGAAATCAATACCATGGAAGTTGAGTTCATTTACAAATTTGTTGTAGTTAGATACACGTTCAGGTTTTGATTTTATAAAGTGTAATTTAGCAAGCACACACCACATGAAACAATAGTGGTCATTGTTCTGAATATTAACGACAGCCTTTTTGTTTATGACCTCAGTTGGCAGTGGCAACCATGATTTACCTAATATAGGATGATACCTTGACTGCTTTAATTGTAGTTCATGCACATGACCTTCGTGCCAACCAGACCCCTTCATTTTTGCACTGTCAGTTGCTTGGAGGAAGTCAGATAATAGTCTGTCTCTAAACACGTTCTCCAATTCTCTTCTTGTGTTAACTGTGTGTTGTCTTGTCGATATATAAGATACAATCACTTCACCATCTACTCTAGTAAATTCTATTTTAGTGACAACCTGAATCTTTACACTGCCTGTAAGAAGATTATCTTGTATGACAGAAAAAGAGTTTTGTATTGATTCATAAACATTGTTACTATTAGATATAGGCAAGTCTGTTGTGTGAAACACGTTTCTTAAGCCTGATTGACTTGATGAGCCAGGGCTTTGAGCATTGTCCGTCATTTTTATTTGTCTGACAAAATAATAAATAAAAAATATTAACGTTGACTATGCTGGCGCTGCATGTGTAATACCACTTTATTAACTGTAACACTGTTAATATAAACATTTAGTTTGCGTAGTTGTCTAAATATGCTATAACAAAGTTCCTCTAACCAGAGCAAGCAGTCATTATCATTAACTTTAAAAGTAGGCGTCTTTAAATCAATTGTCATGCACTCCACATCTGGAAGCTCATCAACATAATCCAAAGTCACACTATATGTCGCATATATCTCCACTGGTGATGAAAAGCTTATGTGAGTCTGTTTGGGTGATATTAAGTTGGTAAAGTGCATAACATCTTTGAAACAGTGTGAGATATCAATCACTTGCATGAGTTGTCTGTCTGTCATTTTTATTAGACAAACAAAAGAATAAATTAATTCACTAACCCATACCCTGTGGGCTGATCTGTCTTTAAAATAAGCTTTAGATGCTTAGTTGATTTCAGTTTATTTTTTACAATGTCTCGTACTTGCTTATTTGGTATGACGTCGTTTTCTCTGAGACAGTCTTCAAAGCTGTCACAATCCTTACAGTAAAACAAACAGATAAACTTTAACTGTTCTCGAAAATCTTTCAGTACAGCATTATATTTTTGAGTGAGAATCCATACACTGACATTTGCGTGTCTGCCACTGAAGGCCAGTTCTGCTAAAGTGTTTCTCTTTTTAACAATATCTTTCTCTGCTGAGCAGTCATCAACAATAAACAGGGTTGGCTGTCCTTCAAATTGCTTGTAAAAATATTGTAGGTAGTCGTACAATATTTTTCTAATAATAATGTTGGTAAACTTCGAATCGATGCCGGATATAAATCAACGTCAGCAGCCAAGGACGTTATTATGGCAGAAACATATGGAACCAGATTTTACATTCCACTTGAGTTTGAAATCCTAACAGCACATTTGCCTTATTACCAAGGAGCACTGAATAACCGTCTGAGTTTTGAACTAACTTTCAATGACTACTCCAAAGTTATAAAATCATCTGATCTCAATGCAACATACAAGATTTCTAACATTTCCTTGGAATATGAAATTGTTACACATACTCATCTAGCTACTCTCATTCAAAATCAGTACCAGACAAAACTGCCAATTTATTATGACTGAGTGATTAGACACAGTTTAATGCATAAAGACAAGAGCAACCTGATGTGGAACATAAACTTGAACACACCTGCTAGGTCTCTGAAACGCATTCTTATGTTGTTTGTTAAACCAGCGGCTATCCTTAATATCAACAGTTATTTTTTTTTTATTAATGTTGGTCTAAATGGATTATCGACACCCAAAGTTATATTACCTGACATGTACAGTGTTACAGGTGTTATAAATAAATTTCCCGGTCTCTCTTTTTTGAGCTCGTTTACATATTCAACATCTTTAAAGTAGTATGTAATATCTATGATTTTACCAATTGGCCAATGTTGCATGATTTGCCCGTCTGACATTTTTTATTGGACAAACAAATGTATAAATTAATTCACTAACCCATACCCTGTGGGCTGATCTGTCTTTAAAATGAGCTTTAGATGCTTAGTTGATTTCAGTTTATTTTTCACATCATCTCGTTCATGCCATTAGAAAAAATACTGATTTTTTTGAGGTTTTGAGCAGTGTTCCAGCTGTCAAGATATTAATCGACAAAATAACTTTTGTTTTTCTAAATTTCATAAAACTAGAACACATTGATCTTGTTTCATTTTATTATGCCAGCAAATTGTATACTTTTGACGAGTTGCAAAATGTAATCACTGATTAAATTTTAAAAAAATATTTGTGAATAAAAAAAAAATGGTAAACTTCTATCCACAACTACCGACGCTTGAGTCTGTGATGATGCTTGCACCTGATCCACATGCGACAGCTGTGCCAATTGCACTCGATAAAACATTACAGGTAGACGCATTCTGATTAATAAATATTACAGAAGCAATTAAATATTTGGAAAGTGAAGAGGCGAGGTACTCCAGATGTAAAAGGAGGTATAAGTCAGTATTTAATTCTGTACAAGACACTTCAATGCTGTTGGTGCAGTTTCAGCTGGATGTTCTGTAGGGGGTATTGTTCTGTTTGCCACAGGAATTGGAAGTTTAATTGGAATTGCAGTTGAGGGTGTTAGCGTTGCTACATGCCTGGCTTGCTTTGGTTTGGAAGCCCTAAACAAGAGGTTTCATACGAAGTTACAGAAACATGAAGCATTGAGTACTCTTGCTAATGCAAAGTTGAGCAGTATGAAACTTATTATCAGTAAGGCATTGGGAGATAATTTTATTGATGATATTGAATTTAAGAGAGTGCAGTATGATTTAGCCAATTACAAAAAACAGAAGTCACAAATACAGAATAAGACGCGTAGTCAATCTCCCGTGAATGTTGAAGAACTAAAGGCTAGTTTTTTAGAGATGGGAAAACAGATTGGTGTTCAGGAAACCACAGAAAAACTACACAATCTTTTAAAGAAATAAAAATCAGATTTGGTAATCGTTTATTATTTTTTTCATAATACTTCGCAAAGAGATGACATGTCACTTGCACCTAACTATTTAACCCCATCAGCTCCACCACCACCAGACTATTACTAAAAAAAACAGTTTTTTTGTTGTCCTTGTATCTTGTCAAATCTGTCCAAGTAAGTTGTGACTTGAGTCAAGAACTTACAAGTAGTTTATGTTTAAGTTCTTATAAGTTCTTATAAGTTCTTATTTTAAGACACTTATAACTTCTTGTGTTAACTAATTTATAGGAACTTAAAAAGTTACCTGTAAAGTTAATTGACAGTTATAAGTGACTTTGAAAATTTGTTATCAAGTATCTGTAGTTAACTTAAAAAAAATTGTTATCAAGTGCGTATAACAATGTTTTTTTGGTTGTTGTTGTGTGTGTGTATGCGTATGTGTGTGTGTGTGTGTGTGTGTGTGTATGTGTGGTTAGTATTAAAAAACTTTTTTTCTGGGTATTGACTCAGAGAAAAATGGTATTGAAATGTCTTTTCTTATATCTCTAACATGCATATACACAGATTGATTTATACACACACAGACATTAGTACACACATGCAAACATACATATGCGTACATACATATACACACACACATGCGTACATATGCATACATATACGCACACACATACATACATGTACACATACACACACAGACAAACAAACGCATACACACACACACAGACTCATACATGCATACACGCATGCACTCACACACTCATACAATAAACACACATACATATTGTTTACGCTGGATACCAAGATCACATACATTTACACAGCCACAGCCTTTTTCTGCTGCCACAGATTAAAGCTGATATCATATGAGCTGCGGGTTATTAAAATAAACTTTTTAAAACAAAAATCCCGTCTGTTATCCGATTCTCAATGGCCTTTTCAAGAGAGGATTCACACTAGCCCCTCTTGAAGAGGCATTGACAATCGGATGCGGTGTTCCGTCACCCAGACGGGACAAGGGAAGGATGAACAGACAGACACACACATACACACACCCCACCCAACCCACTTACCCCCTTATCCACCCCTTATCCCCCCCTTTTTTACCCGTGCGCACACAATTTATTTATTTATTTGCCAGCCCGGTAATTGTTTTGTTAATAATTTATTTATTTTTAAAATTATTATTGGATCGTCACACCCCATATGAGAATCTCACAGCTCAGACATTTATCAAAACGAAAATTTGTGAGATTTTTTTAGGTGATTCGATCCCACGCACACACATACCTAGTAAACTGCACCAAGATCTACTCGGTACATGTGTAACGGGGTCGAACACACCAGGCCAGTTCAGCCCAATGATAATGTAGTTATTCTTTAGTATATAAATAAGCAGATCGATAGACCGGATATGGTGCAATGCGTCTTTCTGACCGGTTCTGTATTGATCGATTTACAGGTCAGTAGCGCTAACTAATCATACAACTGATTGAGCTGTGAACATTGTTAGACTTATTAATCTTGTTTTAGTTGGTTGTTATAGATAAGCGAGTAATTGTGTATCTCTTTTCTCAGAAATGAAAGCGGCGAAAGCGGTAAGCGGGCTAAGAAAAGATTTCTAAGGTAAGTAACTTTTGTATGATGTTTTGCATAAACAAATCAGAAATTCCCGAAATACGCCACACATAAGCTACGCAAATGGACGCTGATTTACTGCATTTCAGAATGTACACACTTACACAATTGTTAGATTAATTAGCTCAGGGATTAATTTTGCTTCAACCATGAATAGCACTGGTTTTAGAAATCTTTATTTTACTGAAAAAAATAAAGAAAATCCTAGAAAAACGGGGTGTGTTGTTATAGGAGCGATTTGTAAGCAAAAATCGTGGAAAATTAACGTCAGCAAAAAATCTCTTCTATTCTCCATCTTCCTTTCTCTTGCTTTCTTAGATTCAATGACTGAGAGTGAGAGAACCTTCTCACAGTATTTTCCCTGGTATCGGAGCAGCTAAAACACTGGGCGCTTCGTTTACTTTCGGTACACCTGTCCGCCCCCCACCCCCCCACCCCCCCCCCCACCCCTCTTTCTGGGAAAGGAACGGCCGACGAAAGCTCCGATTTTCTTATCCTAAAACAGCACTGGAAGAACCCGGCATTCCGCATCTTATAGGGTTTGAAACAGTGGGCATTTTTGCTCGCATTCCGTTGTTCTCTCGCTGCCCTAATAGCTTTTCCCCCATCTTCACCAGAACTTTTCTGAATCTGACTTATTTACTTTTGTAATATCAATTCCCTGAATGTCTTTCGGCAGCGAATTGTGTATTTGGTACATTGTTCGAATGGAAACTTCCTGTTCCGCCGCGTTTCCAAGAAACGCGATGAGGTCCCAACACTGAATTCCGAGGTTTTCATTGGTTGCTTGAACCACATGCTTATTATGCACATTCCTGGACTCTTTAGCTGTCCGCGTAGCGAATTCATGTTGATTCACTGACACTTTCACTGCTGCAGCCGCAGCTTGTGCAATTTACAATTGCACATTAGATACGCCCTTTTTCCTTGCGCATTTAATTTGCCTCTGACAGCTTCATTGAGTGTGGGTAGTGCCAGTATTTTACAATTCTCAGGAATGGGGTACTTCTTGAGAAGTTCTGACAGCGATGCATCCTGCATTCATTTCAGCTTCCCCACAAGGAAGTCAAGCAAAGAATTTTCCCCCTGGGATTCTTCAACTGCCCCGGCAGTGTGACAGTAAAGTTCAGATCATCACTCACAGAACCGGCCTCCGGCTCGATCTGACTGGGATCCCTGATCCCCGCCATCGTAGCGTCACCACGCTCGCTGTCACTTTCAAACTCTACTTCACCCTGTGAAGTGTCAAAACTGTCCTGCTCTAACCTCGAAAGTCTGCTTTTGATATCTTTCATGCAAGCCATAATGTCTGTCAGTGTAATATGCTCTCTTTACTAGAGTCGGTTTTGTTTTACTAGTTCCTGCCGCAGGGTCCTCCAATGCCGCGGGAAACCTAGACCGAGAAGCGTAAACTGAAAACAGTTCCTGAAACGCTATCCCCAGAGTTAAGAGTAATATCCTGAAAGAAAAGAAAAGGTTGTATCCTACCTCAGTGTATCACCAGAAAATCTGAGGCAGATCCCATCAATGATCAAAGGAAAACCACAAAAAGATTAGGATCTCGAGTAGCACATGGTGTGTACCGTACGACCGCGTTCCCAAAAGTGAACCAGTGCGCATGCGTGACCTCTTCTTCATTTGACCAACTGTTCCGCCAGTTTGAGGTTAAACTAAACATAAACACGCACCACGGCCACATCCAGAGGACGATCACCGGCAAACAACCTGAATCCGACAGCATAGAGTTATAGGATGACAAAAATGACTACCTTATAAATTCCATCAGGAGAGGGGAGGGGGGGGGGGGGAAGAGAGATTTGGGGGGATTGTGGGTTTAGGCTAGCCTACGGACCCAAAAAGTGTCTGTAAGAGTTATCTCCCCTTGTTGTAACGGTCGCAGAATGGTGAACGTTACCAATCGAAACTGCCAAATTTCACAAGTCTGGGACACATTTGTAGTTTAGTTGGCCGTACTGCCTAGACGAAATACATGCTGACAATTTGTGTCACTCGGTATACTTACAAGAGTCTAGAGACGCCTCCCGCTTCTTCATACGGGCGGTTAGTTCAGTGTTACGGGCGGTCAGTTCAGTGTTACGGGCGATCAGTTCAGTGTTACGGGCGGTCAATTCAGTGTCACAGGCGGCCAGTCCAGTGACACGGGCGGTCAGATCAGTGTCGCGGGCTTTCAGTTCAGTGACACGGGCGGTCAGATCAGTGTCGCGGGTGGTCAGTTCAGTGACAAGGGCGGTCAGTTCAGTGACACGGGCGGTAAGGTCAGAGTTAAGGGCCTCCAGAAGAATGACGCGTGTCTCCATGGTGTCTACGCGGACTGCGGGCTGGTGACGCAGCGGGGACTTGTAACTGACACAGTCGATGACCGGGGCGCGAGGGTCGACCTGACAGCTGTAGTCCCCGGACTCCAAGGGGGTAGGAACGATCAGGGAGAAGACTCCTTTCTCGTACGACGTGCTGGGCAGGACTGCGCCGGAGGGGGTCTGCAACAAAACAGGAAGGGGGAGAGGGGGTAGGGAGGGGGGCGTAAGTAATTACAATGGTATCTAAGATTGTGATGCTGTTTATGTCACACAGATGACGCTGGTGTACATGTGTTACGGCACATCAGGAGGTTAGGAGGCGAGCTAGGACACGGCAGGAGGTTAGGAGGCGAGCTAGGACACGGCAAGAGTTTAGGGGACGAGCTAGGACACAGCAGGTGGTTAGGAGGCGAGCTAGGACACGGCAGGAGGTTAGGCGGCGAGCTAGGACACGGCAGGAGGTTAGGAGCCGAGCTAGGACACGGCAGGAGGTTAGGAGGCAAGCTAAGACACAGCAGGAGGTTAGGAGGCGAGCTAGGACACGGCAGGAGGTTAGGAGGCGAGCTAGGACACGGCAGAAGGTTAGGAGCCGAGCTAGGATGCGGCAGGAGGTTAGGATGCGAGCTAGGGCACGGCAGGAGGTTAGGAGGCGAGCTAGGACACGGCAGGAGGTAAGGAGGCGAGCTAGGACACGGCAGGAGGTTAGGAGGCGAGCTAGGACACGGCAGGAGGTGTTAGCTAGGACACGGCAGGAGGTTAGTAGGCGAGCTAGGACACGGCAGGAGGTTAGGAGGCGAGCTAGGACACGGCAGGATGTCACAGAGTTCCTGGTCAGGGTTAAATTACTGATTAGAGTTAACATATGGGGGGCAAAGCCCAGGCGCGTGATAAATGGGCACGCTGAAAAGGGAATCCCGGCGTACGTCGGTAGAATAATGTGTGAGCCAGGTTATATAGACATCGGTATATGTCAAGGTGTCCAAAAGGCCGGAAGAAGTCAGGAGTATCTTGGGAGAGAATATGTCAAATAGACATTAATAAATGTTCAAGTGTCTAGACATGGGTATGGATGGTCCACGTGGTAAAAATAATGTGGGACTGTGGATAAGAACACACGTAGTAGAAGTAAGGGTTGAATTTGGCAGATGTATATAAGGAATGGTCGGTGGGCGTTTCGCGTGGCCCCGTTGCTGAAGTGACACGTTGTGGTACCCTCTAGACAGCGCACCGACCATTACCATGTTTTCAAGACAACGCCTCGCATTGTTGGGTGAGTGGACTTAAGCTTTTATTGTATCAAATGCCAGAAGTAAATATGGTGATGTAAACTCCTTCACTCTCCCCTTATGTCTGAGAATGCTTGAAGTGTGAATGATCCTGTTTGTAATTCGTAATGTGCTTTGATTGTCAGCGTTAAACGTTGTTTTGGTTAGTTGTTGTGATGTTAGCTGTTGTGTGATTAGTTGTTAGTTAGATCTGGATTAGTTGTTGCTAGGCCATGGCAGACGAACCAAGGGTTTAAAGGGTGGGGCCAGTACTGCGCACACTGCACTCCACCAAAAAGCTCCACCGCGCAGGCTTTAGGAAACGCCCACGGACCATGACAACGACCTTTCCAAGTCCTGTAGCGATGGGCAAGGGGCGAAACGGCAGGTGAAAGATGTCACTGGAAGCCGCAGTCTCAAACCTGCATGCAGGCGGTTCAGGATATTGGTCGCCTGATGTTGACCTGGGGATGACAACGTCACTCGGCACACCCTGAACGACCAAGCAGCCTTCTCTAGGGACAGCACTGCTTGCTCCACACGGAGAGGGGCCTAGAAAAGGTGGCCTAACCAAAGCTCATCCCCTCGTAACCCCAGCTGGCTAGCCGCGGTCAACGGGCATCTTCTCCTGCGGTCAGAAAACAAGAAAAAACAATGGATCCACTTTCATGACGACCACGACCGGACTCAACGTAGCATGCTGGAACATCCGAACCATGCTCGACACAGCAGACAGCGGACGCCCTGAACGTCGCTCCGCCCTTATTGCCCATGAATTGCGGAGGTTAAACATCGACATCGCCGCGCTCAGCGAAGTACGCCTCCCGGAGGAAGGCAGCCTCCAAGAACTTGGCGCTGGCTACACCCTCTACTGGTCAGGCAGGCCTGCATCAGAAAGACGGCTCTCAGGCGTGGGCTTCATGGTCAAGACCCCCATTGCGACTAAGTTGGAAAACCTACCAATGGGTCACTCCGACCGCATCATGTCCATGCGCCTCCCACTGAGACACCAGCAATACGTCACCCTTCTCAGTGTGTACTCCCCAACCCTCCTGGCAGAGCCTGCAGAAAAAGACAAGTTCTACTCTGACCTGCGCAGCCTCCTGCAGAGCACCCCCGCAGACGACAAAGTCATCATCCTTGGCGACTTCAACGCCAGAGTGGGCCAAGACTCTGAAGCCTGGAAAGGAGTCCTCGGCAAGCATGGCGTTGGGAACTGCAATGACAATGGCCGCCTGCTGTTGGAGTTCTGTGCAGAACAGCAACTTGTCATCACCAACACTACTTTCCAGCAAAAGGACAGTCGAAAGACCACCTGGATGCATCCTCGCTCCAAGCACTGGCACCTTATCGACTATGTCCTTGTGCGTCAGAGGGACCGCAGTGACGTCCTCCTCACCAGAGTGATGCCCAGTGCAGAGTGCCACACTGACCACCGCCTTGTCCGCTGCAAACTCAGGCTCCACCTCAAGCTGAAACCCAAGAAAAGAGGCCCCCTCAAGAAAAAGCTTGATGTCGCCAGCCTTCAGCGTGATGACAAGAAAGCTGCCCTTCAGACAGATTTACAGCGCATGCTCAAAGACACAGTTGATCCAGCAGACTCCTCCCCTGAAACACTCTGGGAACAACTGAAAACTGCTATTGTAAAATCTTCTGTGGAAGTCTTGGGCTTTGTTAGAAAGAGGAACAAAGACTGGTTTGACGAAAACGACGTGGAGATCCAGGAACTTCTAGCAAACAAAAGAGCCGCCCACCAGGCCCACCTAGCCCAGCCTTCCTGCCCTGTGAAGAAATCTGCCTTTCGCCTCATCTGCAGCAGTCTCCAGCTCAAGCTTAGAGAGCTCCAGAACGAGTGGTGGTCGAGACTGGCACAGAGGACCCAGCTTTGCGCTGACAACGGTGACTACAGGGGCTTCTATGAAGCACTGAAAGCAGTGTATGGCCCTAGGCACCTGGTACAAAGTCCCCTGCGAAGCGCCGATGGACAGGCACTCCTCACAGATAATACCTCCATCTTGAACCGCTGGTCAGAATACTTTCATGACCTCTTCGGCGCTGAGCGCACTGTTCAAGAAACAGTCATCCTCCAAATCCCACAGCTCCCACTAAAGGTTGAATTGGACGAACCGCCCACCGCCGAAGAGACCCACACAGCCATCCACCAGCTCAAGAGTGGCAAAGCAGCAGGCATTGACGGAATCCCGCCAGAGATCTGGAAACATGGAGGCCCAGCACTGCACAACAAGCTCCATGACCTCTTTCTCTGCTGCTGGGAGAAAGGAACACTACCAAAGGATCTCCGTGATGCAGTCATCATCACCCTATACAAGAACAAAGGAGAGAAATCTGAATGCTCTAATTATCGTGGAATTACCCTGCTGTCCATTGCCGGGAAAATTCTCGCAAGGCTGCTCCTGAATCGGCTGGTACCTGCCATCGCTGAAGACCACCTCCCAGAGGGCCAGTGTGGCTTCAGAGCCAACAGGAGTACCACCGACATGGTCTTTGTGCTGAGACAGCTTCAGGAGAAGTGCCGCGAGCAGAACAAAGGGCTGTACGTAACGTTTGTCGACCTAACAAAAGCATTCGACACTGTGAGCAGGCAAGGCATGTGGCAGATCCTGGAGCGACTTGGCTGTCCCCCAAAGTTCCTAAGCATGATCGTCCAGCTCCACGAGGACCAGCAAGGCCAGGTTAGACTCAACAGTAACCTCTCAGAACCATTCCCCATTATCAACGGCGTGAAACAGGGCTGCGTGCTGGCACCAACCCTCTTCACCATCTTCTTTAGCATGATGTTGAAGCAGGCCACAGTAGACCTCGACGATGACGATGCAGTGTACATCAGGTATCGTCTCGATGGCAGCCTGTTCAACCTCAGACGACTGCAGGCCCACACGAAAACCATAGACCAACTGATTCGTGAGCTGCTCTTTGCTGATGACGCTGCCCTTGTTGCACACACAGAGAGAGCCTTGCAGGGCATCACATCCTGCTTTGCAGATGCTGCCCAGCTCTTTGGACTCGAGGTCAGTCTGAAAAAGACAGAGGTACTACATCAGCCGGCACCCAAGGTAGAGCATCGCCCTCCCCACATCACCATCGGCGATTCTGAACTGAAGTCAGTACACCAGTTTACCTACCTTGGCTGCATCATCACGTCAGATGCCAAGCTGGACAAGGAGCTTGACAGCAGGCTGGCAAAAGCGAACAGCGCTTTTGGGCGACTTTTCAAGCGGGTGTGGCACAATCAACAGCTGAAAACGGGCACCAAGATCAGTGTGTACAGAGCTGTCGTCCTCACCACCCTGCTGTACGGTTCCGAGTCCTGGGCCCTCTACCGCAACCAACTACGACTCCTCGAACGCTTTCACCAGCGCTGCCTGCGTACCATCCTGGGCATTCACTGGAGTGACTATGTCACCAACGTCGAGGTCCTTGAACAGGCAGAAACTATGAGCATCGAGGCTTTGTTGCTGCGGACACAGCTTCGCTGGGCGGGGCACGTCTCCAGGATGGAGGATCATCGCCTACCCAAGATCACTCTGTTCGGCGAGCTTGCTACTGGACACCGTGACAGAGGGGCACCAAAGAAGAGATACAAAGACGGTCTCAAGAAGTCACTTAGTGCCTGCCAAATCGACCACCGCCAGTGGTCTTCGCTTGCTGCGGACCGTGACACCTGGCGCTCCACCATCTACAAGGCAGCCGTCTCCTTTGAGGACTCTCGCAGAGCTAACCTTAAGGACAAACGGCTCAGGAGAAAAAACCGAGTTGCCGTAACTCAGAACCCTGACCAGACCTTCCCCTGCAGCCACTGCGGTCGAACCTGCCTGTCCCGGATTGGCCTCCGCAGCCACGAAAATGCCTGCAGACGACGTGGGCAAGCCCTATAGAATCTTCGTTCGCGAAGTCAAGCCAAGATTAGTTGTTGGATGTGATGTTTAGAGAGGTGCATGAGTTAGCATGACGGAAGCCTGATTAGTGTCCTCAGCCACCGTACCTCTCAGATAAGCGAGTCTGCACCTATTTCTGATCGTACAACTAATTGACACGTATAGGTCAGCCTGATTGGCGATGCTTCTTGTATTTATGCAGTAGCGGTTTGATAAGGATATACGTACTCCAGAATCCCCAGGAGCGTGTTAGACCATTTAAACACGTTGATTAAGCGATCCTTAAACGGCTGAGTGATATTGGTGGAGATGCGGGGTAGACTTGGACATAATTGCCAAACTAAAATAAAAACTTCTTCCCTTTGCTCCCCACCTTTGTTTCCTATCTATCGGTGAAATCCCATTTACGTATGAGTATTTTAGTTATGGTGTGCGAGATGGTTGTTGGAATGCTAATGATTTGTAATATGATGCAGGTTGCTTGAGGTTCTGTTTGTTGCTGATATGGGCAACAAGGGTCACGCCTTCAGGGGGCCTCCACGTCTCACCAGAGCCAAGGCTTAACTTAGGGACCGTCTTCACATACCAAGGGAAGATTGACAACACCATGCAGTACTGGCTCCACACTTTTGAGCTAAAATTGCCACCAATTGAATATCCGGATATTCCAAAATCTCCATGTAAAAATGAAACGGCGTTCTACTGTTGGTTTAAAGATACGGTCATCGATCATTTGAATTATTTAGCTCGGAACATGTCTACAGAAGTTAGGGATACGTTTGATAAGGCTAGGAGTATGCTTGGGGGTGAACAGTTTAACGGGAAACGTTCTGACTCGCGAACAAAACGGGCACTCTTTTCATTCGTAGGAGATCTTAGTTCATCGCTATTTGGGACGGCTACGGAAGGTCAGGTACAGGACTTAGCTAGGCATATCGATAAGTTGTGGAATATTCAAATGAAACAGTCACTGTCGGATGTAGAAATCGTGTCAAAATTAGAATCCTTCATGAAAACTTCCAACAAACGCATGAACAACTTAATGGATATGATTCAATCAGATAATCATGCTATTCATCGTTTGGCAGCAGGGATAAACGTTGAGCACAGTGAAATGCTAGCAGTGCAAAAAGCAATTTTTATTTGATCCCAGCATTTGTTACAAAAGCTACCAATGCGATGCGCCTAGAGCGCCAGTTGGAAGATTTTATGGTAGGAGTAACATCACTTGCACAGCGTAGGCTGTCTCCGTTGTTGATAGATGCGCATTCCCTTAAACAAACACTTCTATGGGTAAATGAACGGCTAAAATCTCAACATCCGGACTTTATAATTGCATACATGCACCCGTTATACTATTATCAGTCAAAGTCGGTGTTTTATACAGCGCAGGCAGAAACAATATTGATAACAGTCCAAATCCACATCACCACTGGGAACGCCATGTTTAATATTTATGCGGTCAAAACCTTTCCAGTTCCGTTTAATGAGTCTGCGCGACACGCTACTTTACTTAAAAATGTGCCGGATTTTATTGCGTTTTCGGTGGATCAATCGTCGTTCATTGAACTATCCTCACAGGATTATCTTCAATGTCACGGCACACATGTTAAACAATGCGATGTCCCGTTTGCACAAAGGTCCATAAATGTTCCAACCTGTGCGGCAGCGATGTTTTTACGGCAAAACGTTCGTTCGCGGTGTTCGTTTCTCTTTCTGGAAACGCCGGTTGAGTCGTCTATTACTGACCTGGGTGACGGCGTGGTGCTGCTTACACAAATAAGTGAATTAATTTTAACTTGTAACCACCAAGTGGCGAAGCAGAAAGGATGTACATTTTGTACATTCAAGGTCCCATGCGGATGCACTGTTTTAGTGGATAATTATTTGATTCCACCGAGAATTTCTCAATGCCAACAACAGATAAAAATTACGCAGCAGCACGGTGTCAACCTAGCAGTGTTACAAGCTTTCTTTAACGACAGCTTTCTTAATCAGCTTACCTCGGAACAGCTTTTCTCGACGCCTTTTCGATATAAAATCCCACCCCTGCTCATAGCATCCGACGAATTTGACGATAAGGTATCCTTGGACACAAAACTGAAGACTGACTTGACGGTGATTGTTGACAAAATGAAGACCGGCCAAACGGTTTATCGACAGGCCATTGGCGAAGCAATTTCGAAATGGTCATGGACACAACCTGACGAAACATGGTCTATCCCTCACATTCTTAGTTATGTTACATCTGGATTAGTAGTCCTTCTCTCCATCGCGTTATTTGTTACGGCACAAAAGTTACGTACAATTTTGCTAATGCTGGGAGCCATCAATGCTGCTCATGCCCAGATTCCCCCTGCACTCGATTGGGCAAAAATACACGACGGTCCGATTGCTTCGGCACGAACTACTGACGTGACTACCAACGATCACACTGACTACTGTACCGGACGATATGACAATGCCTTGATGTTTATGCACATTCCTGTGTTAGTATACATAGTGATTATTACCATGAACACTGTGTGGAATTCGATGATGTCACAGCATTCCACTCGGGTATTCCTGGAGATGTCCTCCTTGAGCGGTACTTGCTTAAATTTCTATGTAGCCTTAGTGGCTCTGTGTCCTGCACGTTACTTTACGAGCCTCCGATTCTGGGTTCGGCATGTTAAATTGGTTCAAAAAGACTGTTTGCGTGGAGAACTCCACCTTCAATGGCCAAACTTTGAACTAGTCAGTATGAACACTGGAGTGTCTGTTCCATTACCGAGAGTAATTCCTCTCTCTGTTATTCAGACATGGCAATTTAAACAAATGATCAAGAAGGGAACCTATACCACGCATTTAAAGCTAAAGCTAGTACATGGTCAAGAGGCTACGTATCTGAACAAGCAGGGCGCAAACACACAGGCTGTAATCAGCCCGATTGCTCCATCGGCCCCCGGTGTGACCGATGATAACGTGTACTTAGAACCTTTAACCACATATGCGCCCATCTACCCATCGCTTTGTGGCGAAGGTGAAAGAATGAATGATGTGATTTAGAGCATTGGATACGTTGTTTGTGTGTACAGTTGAGAATATGATGTAACGTGCACTATGTGTTGTATGATGGGTATAGTGCATTCATTTTAATTTGGATATGTTGATTTTTGTTGGTTGGTATTGCTATAAATAATGTAAACTGTACGGCACAAGTTGTGCTCAGATAATGTTGTGGAATATTTTTGAGTTGAGTTGATATGTTGTTGTTTTATTATATGAGTTGAATATGTATCGAGATGAGGAGATACGATGTGGTGTTAATGGTACGGTCGTTTTAAGTTCAATTTTTTATTTTATTTTTTTTTTAATGTCTGCCAACCGTTAAGGTCTGGGAGGTTGTAGCTCCGAGAGCGGGCCTACGGTATATTGAATACTGATAAGAAAGTTGGTTGGAAATGGTTGTATTGGTTTTATATTGGGAATTGGTGAAGGGTGTATGTTATCTTGATGGATTGTTTTGGTGGTGGTTGGATTTTTATAGTATTGATGTTTTTATATGTATTTTTGTTATATTGGATTTGATGATAGGACACTGGGATCGGAGTGGTCAATTCAAGTGTCACGCAGCATATAAATGACATACACTGGGTGTGCGAAGGTGTGAGGCAATTCCGCGGAGGGTCCTGATGTCCTCTATTCCAACCAACCCATTCCCCATGATAAAACACAGAGCAGCCAGCTGACTTACGGTAACGTACAAATGGGCAGATACGATAAGAATCAGTTCTACGACGGATCGAACCAGGATCACGTCCACTGATTCCTTGTGTGTCCAATGACCACACATGAAGATCGACGCCAGACTTATAAAGACTACTCTGGGGGGCGAGAGTTCGTCGACATAAAGTTTGTTGAAATTGAATTTGAATTTGAAATAATTAATATTCGATTCCGTTCCCAAAAGGGAGCCGTTGGTCTCGTGAAACTGCAGATCACTTGACATCGGCAGGAAAACAATAGCACATCGCCTACTCTAAACCAGAGTCTGGTCGTCAGGTCTGCCAGGTTAGCTCGGGGTTGCTACGTGTTCTGTGTTAACCCCCCCTGCCCCCTCTTTCCCCACATATCTCGGCGGAGAGGTCTCGCACAGTGCAGCCGCTACTGTTGTTGCGTATGAATTTTTTTTAAATTATATATTATTATACTAGACCGGACTTTGATATGAATGATGTCTGTTATTTTAATTGAGTTTTGGACAATGTATTGGATGGTCTGCTCACCAATTCTTTTGTAATGATGGTGTACATTTGTGTAAGTGTATAATGAGTCGGGAGACTCATTTTAGAGGGAGGGGAGTGATGTCACAGAGTTCCTGGTCAGGGTTAAATTACTGATTAGAGTTAACATATGGGGGGCAAAGCCCAGGCGCGTGATAAATGGGCACGCTGAAAAGGGAATCCCGGCGTACGTCGGTAGAATAATGTGTGAGCCAGGTTATATAGACATCGGTATATGTCAAGGTGTCCAAAAGGCCGGAAGAAGTCAGGAGTATCTTGGGAGAGAATATGTCAAATAGACATTAATAAATGTTCAAGTGTCTAGACATGGGTATGGATGGTCCACGTGGTAAAAATAATGTGGGACTGTGGATAAGAACACACGTAGTAGAAGTAAGGGTTGAATTAGGCAGATGTATATAAGGAATGGTCGGTGGGCGTTTCGCGTGGCCCCGTTGCTGAAGTGACACGTTGTGGTACCCTCTAGACAGCGCACCGACCATTACCATGTTTTCAAGACAACGCCTCGCATTGTTGGGTGAGTGGACTTAAGCTTTTATTGTATCAAATGCCAGAAGTAAATATGGTGATGTAAACTCCTTCACTCTCCCCTTATGTCTGAGAATGCTTGAAGTGTGAATGATCCTGTTTGTAATTCGTAATGTGCTTTGATTGTCAGCGTTAAACGTTGTTTTGGTTAGTTGTTGTGATGTTAGCTGTTGTGTGATTAGTTGTTGGATGTGATGTTTAGAGAGGTGCATGAGTTAGCATGACGGAAGCCTGATTAGTGTCCTCAGCCACCGTACCTCTCAGATAAGCGAGTCTGCACCTATTTCTGATCGTACAACTAATTGACACGTATAGGTCAGCCTGATTGGCGATGCTTCTTGTATTTATGCAGTAGCGGTTTGATAAGGATATACGTACTCCAGAATCCCCAGGAGCGTGTTAGACCATTTAAACACGTTGATTAAGCGATCCTTAAACGGCTGAGTGATAAGGTGCATAGCGATGAAGTAAGTCCTTACTTTCGAAGTTATGGGCTACTCAAGAAGTAAACGCCTCGTTTCCGCTTGCATGGGTTGGAAGTAACGCTTACTTCGGAGGTTACCGAGGAAGTAACTTGGGCGTGATTTACTACAGAGGGACCCATGAGTACCGTGCTTACGTCGGAAGTTACCATGTGTAAAGATATGTTTTAGAGGTTTTGTATGGGTAATTCAAGGTGCTATTGTTATTGCATCACAAACAACGCTCGTGTGATTCAGTTTTCTTAGGTTTAAAACTGACTTGCTTTAGATTTAAAAAAATAAAAAAAAATTTAAAAAATATTTTATTCAAAAAATAAAAATAACGTTTAGGTGTTCTGCAAATTTTACAGAAACAGTCCGCTCAGTCTCGTATTTCAGTGACCAAACCAACCTTTTCACTTTCATGCGGTAGCTTGGGGCATCTTGACCCTTTTCTTTCCCTGCCGCAGCGCGCGCGTAGTTTTCATACACAGGGACGCCGGGATGTAAATACACGCATGCGCAGAAGTACGATTGACCTCAAATTAAACGTCCTTCACCCATTACTTCACAAGTACCTACTACGGCGCGGAATTCGCTTCATGCAAGGCAAGCAGCCTGCCGCGAAACTTCTGAAGTAGTAACTCTCAAAGTAGGCGCTTACTTCCGAAGTTATGAACTACATCGCTGTGCAAGCAGGCCCAGGAGGTTAGGAGGCGAGCTAGGACACGGCAGGAGGTTAGGAGCCGAGCTAGGACACAGCAGGAGGTGTTAGCTAGGACACGGCAGGAGGTTAGGAGGCGAGCTAGGACACGGCAGGAGGTTAGGAGGCGAGCTAGGACACGGAAGGAGGTTAGGAGCCGAGCTAGGACACAGCAGGAGGTATTAGCTAGGACACGGCAGGAGGTTAGGAGGCGAGCTAGGACACGGCAGGAGGTTAGGAGCGAGCTAGGACACGGCAGAATGTTAGGAGGCAAGCTATGACACAGCAGGAGGTTAGGAGGCGAGCTAGGACACGGCAAGTTGTTAGGAGGCGAGCCATGACACGGCAGGAGTTTAGGCGGCGAGCTAGGACACGGCAGGAGGTTAGGAGGCAAGCTAGGTCACGGCAGGAGGTTAGGAGGCGAGCTAGGACACGGCAGGAGGTGTTAGCTAGGACAGGGCAGGAGGTTAGGAGGCGAGCTAGGACACGGCAGGAGGTTAGGAGGCGAGCTAGGTCACGGCAGGAGGTTAGGAAGCGAGCTAGGACACAGCAGTAGGTGTTAGCTAGGACAGGGCAGGAGGTTAGCAGGCGAGCTAGGTCACGGCAGGAGGTTAGGAGGCGAGCTAGGACACAGCAGGAGGTTAGAAGGCGAGCTAGGACACGGCAGGAGGTTAGGAGCCGAGCTAGGACACAGCAGGAGATGTTAGCTAGGACACGGCAGGAGGTTAGGAGGCGAGCTAGGACACAGCAAGAGGTTAGGAGCCGAGCTAGGACACGGCAAGTTGTTAGGAGGCGAGTTAGGACACGGCAGGAGGTTAGGAGGCGAGCTAGGACACGACAGGAGGTTAGGAGGCGAGCTAGGACACGGCAGGAGGTTAGGAGGCGAGCCATGACACGGCAGGAGGTTAGGAGGCGAGCTAGGTCACGGCAGGAGGTTAGGAGGCGAGCTAGGTCACGGCAGGAGGTTAGGAGGCGAGCTAGGACACGGCAGGAGGTTAGGAGGCGAGCTAGGACACGGCAGGAGGTTAGGAGGCGAGCTAGGACACGGCAGTAGGTTAGGAGGCGAGCTAGGACACGGCAGGAGGTTAGGAGGCGAGCTAGGACACAGCAGGAGGTATAAACTAGGACGGGGCAGGAGGTTAGGAGGCGAGCTAGGACACGGCAGGAGGTTAGCAGGCGAGCTAGGCCACGGCAGGAGGTTAGGAGGCGAGCTAGGACACGGCAGTAGGTTAGGAGCCGAGCTAGGACACGGCAAGTTGTTAGGAGGCGAGCCATGACACAGCAGGAGGTTAGGAGGCGAGTTAGGACACGGCAGGAGGTTAGGAGGCGAGGTAGAACACAGCAGGAGGTGTTAGGTAGGACAGGGCAGGAGGTTAGGAGGCGAGCTTGGTCACGGCAGGAGGTTAGGAGCCGAGCTAGGACACGGCAAGTTGTTAGGAGGCAGCCATGACACGGCAAGAGATTAGGAGGCGAGCCATGACACGGCAGGAGGTTAGGAGGCGAGCTAGGACACGGCAGGAGGTTAGGAGGCGAGCTAGGACACGGCAGGAGGTTAGGAGCCGAGCTAGGACACGGCAGGAGGTTAGGAGGCGAGCTAGGACACGGCAGGACGTTACTATCCGAGCTAGGACACATCAGGAGGTGTTAGCTAGGACACTGCAGGAGGTTAGGAGGCGAGCTAGGACACGGCAGGTGGTTAGGAGGCGAGCTAGGACACGGCAGGAGGTTAGGAGGCGAGCTAGGACACAGCAGGAGGTGTTAGCTAGGACACGGCAGGAGGTTAGGAGCCGAGCTAGGACACAGCAGGAGGTGTTAGCTAGGACACGGCAGGAGGTTAGGAGGCGAGCTAGGACACAGCAAGAGGTTAGGAGCCGAGCTAGGACACGGCAAGTTGTTAGGAGGCGAGCTAGGACACGGCAGGAGGTTAGGAGGCGAGCTAGGACACGGCAGGAGGTTAGGTGGCGAGCTAGGACACGGCAGGAGGTTAGGAGTCGACCCATGACACGGCAGGAGGTTAGGAGGCGAGCTAGGTCACGGCAGGAGGTTAGGAGGCGAGCTAGGTCACGGCAGGAGGTTAGGAGGCGAGCTAGGACACGGCAGGAGGTTAGGAGGCGAGCTAGGACACGGCAGGATGTTAGGAGGCGAGCTAGGACACGGCAGGAGGTTAGGAGGCGAGCTAGGACACGTCAGGAGGTTAGGAGGCGAGATAGGACACAGCAGGAGGTGTTAGCTAGGACAGGGCAGGAGGTTAGGAGGCGAGCTAGGACACGGCAGGAGGTTAGGAGGCGAGCTAGGCCACGGCAGGAGGTTAGGAGGCGAGCTAGGACACGGCAGGAGGTTAGGAGCCGAGCTAGGACACGGCAAGTTGTTAGGAGGCGAGCCATGACACGGCAGGAGGTTAGGAGGCGAGCTAGGACACGGCAGGAGGTTAGGAGGCGAGGTATGACACAGCAGGAGGTGTTAGCTAGGACAGGGCAGGAGGTTAGGAGGCGAGCTAGGTCACGGCAAGTTGTTAGGAGGCAAGCCATGACACGGCAGGAGGTTAGGAGGCGAGCCATGACACGGCAGGAGGTTAGGAGGCGAGCTAGGACACGGCAGGAGGTTAGGAGGCGAGCTAGGACACGAAAGGAGGTTAGGAGCCGAGCTAGGACACGGCAGGAGGTTAGGATGCGAGCTAGGACACGGCAGGAGGTTACTAGCCGAGCTAGGACACATCAGGAGGTGTTAGCTAGGACACGGAAGGAGGTTATGAGCCGAGCTAGGACACGGCAGGTGGTTAGGAGGCGAGCTAGGACACGGCAGGAGGTTAGGAGGCGAGCTAGGACACAGCAGGAGGTGTTAGCTAGGACACGGCAGGAGGTTAGGAGCCGAGCTAGGACACGGCAAGTTGTTAGGAGGCGAGCCATGACACGGCAGGAGGTTAGGATGCGAGCTAGGACACGGCAGGAGGTTAGGTTGCGAGCTAGGACACGGCAGGAAGTTAGGAGGCGAGCTAGGACACGGCAGGAGGTTAGGAGGCGAGCTAGGGCACGGCAGGAGGTTAGGAGCCGAGCTAGGACACGGCAAGTTGTTAGGAGGCGAGCTAGGACACAGCAGGAGGTGTTAGCTAGGACACGGCAGGAGGTTAGGAGGCGAGCTAGGACACGGCAGGAGGTTAGGAGGCGAGCTAGGACACAGCAGGTGTTAGCTATGACACGGCAGGAGGTTAGGAGGCGAGCTAGGACACGGCAGGAGGTTAGGAGGCGAGCTAGGACACAGCAGGAGGTGTTAGCTAGGACAGGGCAGGAGGTTAGGAGGCGAGCTACGCCACGGCAGGAGGTTAGGAGGCGAGCTAGGACACGGCAGGAGGTTAGGAGGCGAGCTAGGACACAGCAAGAGGTTAGGATGCGAGCTAGGACAAGGCAGGAGGTTAGGAGGCGAGCTAGGACACAGCAAGAGGTTAGGAGGCGAGCTAGGACACAGCAAGAGGTTAGGAAACGAGCTAGGACACGGCAGGAGGTTAGGAGGCGAGCTAGGACACAGCAAGAGGTTAGAAGGCGAGCTAGGACACGGCAGGAGTTTAGGAGGCGAGCTAGGACACGACAGGATGTTAGGAGGCGAGCTAGAACACGGCAGGAGGTTAGGAGGCGAGCTAGGACACGGCAGGAGGTTAGGAGGCGAGCTAGGACACAGCAGCACAATATTTTGATGTTGTTGTTTAGGGACATATGCTTTATTATATATCATTAGAAACAGTATTTGTCTCTCCTGAACGCTCGGACATGCATATTTATGCTCACTGTTGCCATGGCAACGTACACTAAGTGACCGTTACACGTGGTTGCTATGGAAGTTCATAGCAATAGTTTATGCTTCTAAAAATCGAAATTTGGTCAAAATATCAACTGATATCACCAATACAGCTTGTCAGAGCCGATTTTGAATATCCTTTCTGGATTTGAAGACATAAATGTTGTTAGATGCATGTTCTGGTTTTAGTCAGTCTTTGAGGACGTTCGCAAAGGGAAGCTATTCATAACTTGCAAACGGCTCCACAATGTAAAACATCGGCTTGCATCTAATCCATTTTTTTGTGTAAAGTTTGAGACTGATCTGTCAGTCAGATTTTGAGAAAATTGCTTACGCAGTATGTACCACCCTTCCAAATTAATATTTCCAGAAAACAGCAAAAACAAGTTTCAGCAAGATGCCGTTTTTTTCTCCATTATACAAAGCCCTAACATGTCACATGAAATCGTTGACATGATTATTTTCACATGACAAAGTGCAGACAGGCAAACTTTCCAGAAACCCTGTGTGTACTATGACCTACCCCACCCCCCACCCCAAACCCCCACCCCACCACCCCACCCGGCCCCACCCCCACCCCCGATGCTTCAGTTTTGCATGCTTAGTGTGTATTGCTTGTTCTCATCCTGCACACTTAATGCGTCCAGTTTGTTAATAAGCACTAATGTCACAACTGCTTGGTGACAGTAAAGCATTTTAACAACATTCTAAATTGCTAGGATCACCAAGCAAACCCAGGTGGATTTGGTATTGTGAATCAACGTTACCTCGTGTAGACACAATGATGCACTATTGAAGCACCCCAGTGCCTGTTTGTTTTCCACTGTATACGCTTCACGCAGACAACTGGTTTTAAGACAGAATGTATGGTAGATGTAAGCAGAATGTTGGTACAGTCATTGGCATTGTCTGTTTTCATTCACTGTTCCCTTTTTATCATGGGCTTGGATCTGTTCGATCCCCCCCCCCCCCCCCCCCCCCCCCTCGTCGTCCGTTCTCAAGGCAACGGGAGTCCCCGGCTTGTACATATTACCAAGGTAACATGTGATCAGTAGACTCCATTATTAAATGTTATAATGACAAAGTTACTCGCTGAGCATAGCGTTCTTCCCCAAATAAATCTCTGGCCAATCACATTTCTCTGTAAAAACACATCCTAATCTTCATTAAGTCAAATCTCTGAACAAAAATACGCCAATAAATAAATACTTTAGAGGGCTACACAACAAAAGGAACTAAATGTCGGTGTTCTGTGATACCGCTGGTAAAAGTTCCATACAAAACATAACTGTATAATTGGATAAGTTAGATAACATCAGCAACAGAAACTTCAACTGAAGCGAACGCCATATCACGTAATTGAAACGGCGAAGAAACAAAGCAGGATAAATAACAATTGAAGGGGTTATACACCAATATAGCTATACGCACGCGTTGTGTTCGGCCTATATTACCAATGTTATACAAAAGAAAGACTGAAAATGTGTGATATTAACGAATACCTGAGAGAGAAATTTCAGGCGAATGCAGTTCGCGCACGGTTGTTGGTTTGTATAGTCGGAAGTATACGGATATTTACGTCCCCTGGATCTCTACGTCACACGTAAAGTTTGGGGTTCTTTCATGGGTATATGTAATGCTGTTACATTTTACAGTTGAAGACAAAATCGTTGTAATACGAGTTAAGCTTTGCTAGTGGTTCTTGTTGCCTCTCTATTCCGGTCGGGGGGTGGGGGGGGGGGGGGGGTCAATGTCTTGGGCTAAAGTCCTCGACTCTTAACTTCGACACCGACCCCCCCCCCCCCACCCCCCTGACTTAACCCTCGAGGCGATATATCCACTGGCAAAGCCTAACCCGTAACACAACTAATAATATTTGTCAGGGTCCACACTCACAACCATAGCTTCCTAACTTCGATGTCGTTGCACTTGTCAACGTGTGACTTCATGGTGAAAACCAATCTGTCCAAGCAGATTTACCGTCTCAAAGTATCTGTGTGTTGACTGTGGGTGTAAAGGAAAACCTAGAGGTTGGGATTTCTCACCAAAGGAAAACAAATCATTTCCTATCAGTGTTGACAATTCCTAAAGTCGGAAGGGTACACACATATGAATATCTTGTGTTTCAGCATATACACATAATGTTTATAGGGGAGGAGCCCCTATTATGAAACAGTGCTTATTATGAAACACCTTGCTCCCGGCGAAACGGAATAACTTTTCTAAATTCAGCCTGTGCAGTAATATAGAGCTACTTCAGTGAGCCTTATTTCCGTTACAAGAATGTCAGGCGTGATGAAAACGAAAACACGCCGAGAAAATGGGATTTTTGACCCTTCTGCATCTAATTTTTCGCCATTTGGAAACACCTACATCAGCATTCAGTTTCGTGATTTTTAAAAAAATAGCCACTCTTGTCATGAAGAGCAATCTTCGGACATCAGATAACCAGTGGCAATCGTTTTGGTTCTCTTTTTGCTGTTTTGGAGGCACGCGTTTTCCTGGAGAGGTATCGTGTTTCTATTATGAAACACAGAGAGCTCCTAATATGAAACGTGTTTCATAATTAGAACAGTGTTTCATATAAGGAGCAGTGTTTGTCTAGCGTATATATCGGAAACGATCCAGCCAGTTTGATCCAAATTTCCGATGTTGATACTTTTTCTCAATACAGAGTATCCCACACCACGATCATGTCACTTTGCGAAGAGGGTGAGGACCTACAAATGCGCCACTTGTGGCGGGTGGTGCTGGTGATAGTGCAGGTGGGAGGTCGCGGGAAGGGGGTGTGTGGTCTGGAGACCTTTCCACCAATGGGCGAAAAATCACACGACGGACCGTTTACAATTTCCAAGAAGAGGCGCTGGAGTGTGCGTGTGTGTGTGTGGGGGGGGGGGGGGGGGGGTTCCAAACTCCCCAAAATGGAAATTTAAACACATTAAAAAAATCCTGGGAGCCGTGCACCTTGGAACACCCGTCTCCCCCTGAATTTGCTTCTTAAATATGTACATAATCCTGTGTCGATAGTTTTAGGAAGTTTACAAAGTAAAATAGGTAAAAGAACTGTCATGGGAGAGAAGTGTGCTGTATCGACCAATGATCATAGATCTAGTTTGATAGAAGCACCAAAAAAACGATAGGAAAGATGGGGTGCGCTAAGTAAGTGACTGGAAGCAATGCGTATGGAAACATTTTACTGTGTCGTCTGCAGGGGCATACATTCCATGCATCTACCTAGAGTTAAATTTCCACGCATCCTAAGAGAAAAGCTACTAAAAGGGGGGAAGGGGTTGCAGTCAATATTGTCGTAATAAATGAAAAGAAAAGGGGAGACTGCCAGTGCTAATATTTTAGGAAGTTTACAAAGTAAAGTAGGTAAAAGCACTGTCAGGGGAGAGAATTGTGCCGTATCGACCAATAACCATAGATCTAGTATTAGTATTGTGAGGACAAAATGGGCCGAGAGGCCTTTGCAAATGTCCTTTCTTTTTTAACCACTTTATGGGTCTGCTATGCATGCAAATTTTCCTATAAATCATTCATCATAGGAATAGAAAATCTCTTTAAATTTTGGTAATTCGTCCAGCTGGTTATTAAAAGAATTTATCTTAGGTGCTTTTTTAATGAAACTGGTAACTCATTCCAAACAGTGGCAACTCTGTTAGAAAAACAAAACTTCCGCAAGTTAGTGTTGCAGTGCTGTACAAAGATTTTCCCTTCAGAGTTTCGGGTTCTGTCACAAAATGGTGCTGCAAAAAAGTCGTCCCAAAGGCAAATTAGGTCGTCGATGCCATTATAAATTTTAAAAACTTGAATTAAGTCTCCACGTATTCTACGTCCACGTAAGGAGTGTAGTCCGAAGTATCTGAGTCTGTCTGAATAAGTCATATTTCTACATTCTTTGACCAGCTTTGTTGCTCGTCGCTGTACCCTTTCGAGTGCAACTGATTGTCTCTTTAAACCTGCGTTTATAGATCTAGTTTGATCGAAACACCCACCCCCCCCCCCCCCCCCCCAAAAAAAAAAAAAAAAAAAAAAAAGATAGGGAAAAGGGGGTGCGCTAAGTAAGTGACTGGAAGCAATGCATATGGAACCCCTCACAAAGGGGGTATATCACATATCCCACTGTTCCAGCCCCACCCCACCCCCCACCCCCGCCCCCTCGTTGGGGGACCTAGATTTAAATTTCCATGCACCAAGGGGGGCTGGAACAGTGGGTTATGAGATATACCCCCCTTCGTGGGGGGTCTCATATACATTGCTTTCAGTACTTACTTAGCGCACCCCCTCTTTTTCTTCTTTTCTTTTTTTTTTTTTTTTTTTTTTTTTTTGGGGGGGGGTGGGGTGGGGGGGGGGGTGTGGGGGGGGGGGTGCGCTTCGATCACACTAGATCTATGATCATTGGTCGATACAGCATAATTCTCTCCCCTGACAGTGTTTTTACCTACTTTACTTTGTAAACTTCCTAAAATATTAGCACTGGCAGGCTCGCCTTTTCTTTTCTGTGTCGATAATGCTAGCTTGGATCAAGTTTTACTTCTGAGGTGGAAAAACTAAATACAGTAGCTTTTATTCCCCCATACATAGAACATTTTCAACACACTTGCTGACATGCCTGCCCTTTGACCTTTGGAAGGAGCCAATAAACTTAATATGAATAGACAGTTTAACCCCTAGCAAAACATTTCCACTGGGGTCTTATTGCAAAATTCACATACAAACTACTTGTAATAACAACAACCTAAAATAAAAGCCTTCTTACTTCTCGTGACCTTTGACCTTAATGAGAGGTTAACTTAGTAGAGCTGCAGACAAAAGTTGTATCATCAGTTTTCTCTTTGGCAAGTTTTAAAAGAAGATTACAACTATTTTCTTTACAATAATCGCCCGTTATTTACCTTGTAACCTTGACCTTTCATGAGGTCAGCACAAGTGACAATCAAAGCTATTGTCAAATATGATCACTGTGCCAAATTAAAAGTCTGTGGCTCTGATGGTCTCTCAGAAATTCAAAATGATAACATCTGTCACAAATGGATATACACAGGATAATGGATGGATGGACCAATAGTGGACCAGTGGCGGATGACTCATTATATTTAACTCACTTTTAATATTAGATGAACCTATAATGTATGCTAACCATCTCTCATGCCTTAATTTTCCAACGAAATGCAAGGGAAACTTGTAAAACGGACATAATCACACTGTTTCATAATAGGAGACCTAGTGTTTCATATTAGGCAAATGGTGCCTAATATGAAACAATGTGTCACTTTTTTCAAACTGGAACTGCTTCTGCATCGATTCGAGTTTTGAAATTTTACTTTGTCCTAAGATGCATCAATATAATCTCTATCAAACCCTGGTTTCGGATTGATTCTACCTTTCTTTGGACGGTCACGCGAGATGTTTTTGCTTAAGTGTTTCATACATAGGCCTCCTCCCCTACATCCATGCATTCACACCAACTGTTAATGCTAAATATTTTATGTTGAAGAATCTGGTTTAGAGGTTATCAGCATTGAGGAGTAGTGCTGTTCCTGAAGCATCAGGAGCTGCAATCTAGTTTCTTACATGCCCCTGCACTACACTGTGTGCATTGCATGCACAGGCCGTAGCCATGGTTGCATTACTTGAAATAGGAGAGACTAAAATCGTAACGGAAACATGATGATTTATCACAGGTAAACATCACACATCTTGCATGTCGGACAATATATAAATCAGTTAGTTCACCAAACGCGCATACAGCTTTTTAAAATTTGTTCACATCAAACCTCATCCACATGCATTGCATTCTCATAGTGATTGCTGCGGAAGATGTAAAACGCATACCATACTAATGAGGTTGCAATTTATAATTTGGACCATACTGGTTTACTGCAGAATCACACCTACACCATCACAATGACAGCTGCATCTTGCCTGAGTTCAGAACTTTCACAGTGCACTTTGTAGCCTCTTTGGACAAGGGAAACACACCTACACCATCACAATGACAGCTGCATCTTGCCCGAGTTCAGAACTTTCACAGTGCACTTTGTAGCCTCTTTGACCAAGGGAAACAAATACGTGTATGCTATACGGTGATCTTTTTACCATGAAAATGTATATAATTGTTTGCTTGTGCATATGATGTTGGACTATCATTCCAGCAAACATGAGTTTGGGGTGACATTTATGCGGGAAATAGTACTGCCGAAATCCTAACACTTTCTCGCTACGAACGGACCTGTGCACAATGTTCATTATCGTTATCAAGCACATCTGTGTTTCTTTGAGCTGGCAGATTCCTTTCGCGGATACCGCATACATTCCGTCAGTCGTGATCAGATTGTATCACAATGAATTTACATATGGTTTCTGATCCGACCGAAATATGCAGATGTGACAACAGACGAAAGACGTGAGATTCCTGAATCTAAATCGTTCAGATCTACAGTGCTCTATTGAACGCTGAATGCAGAATTTCGGATTTCTATGAATGCACACTTCTGCTCCAAGGTCAATCAGTTCACAAACAAATCATAAACATCTTCGACCTCGCCCTTTGTAGCTTTGATTTTTGCACGTTATGCTTTGCCAAATCGCTAGAGCACCTACCGGCAAACATCCGCAGGTCCTTTTGAAACGACTCTCAGCTGCCTGCAGATGATGTTTGTGCCTATTCTGGACACGGGCAGTTACGTTTTCCTGTATATTACGATTACACAAGGTCTTCAGTCTCACTCTGTCTGTCATTTTGACTAGATTCCTCAACAACGTGTTTTAGCTTGCAACCCGTCGAAACGCATACTTGGAAGGTGGTAGTTGTATCCGACACGAAGTTACCCGAAGAAGCTCGAAAAATACATTTGAACCAATCAGAGATACATCGAATAATTTCTAGGTTCTTTGCTGTCACGTTTTTGGGCAGTTCGTTCGTTTTGGCAAGGGTGAAGGACAAATTGCTGTACGGGAGAGAAGCGGCTTTCAAACGACATAGTTATCAATCTGGTACGAAGAAGGTGCGCTTTGACCAGGTTCGAAATTAGGCAAAGTGCACATATAAAAACAAGCAATGTAAACAAACTCTAGGTACTTTGTTTATTTTACATTAACGTTGGATAAACCCTTTGAGGGAAAAGACGTGTGTTTCTGCAGAGAGGACACTCCCAACTTCGCGTAAGCCCCAAACAGCCAAAGTGACAGCTTGTTCACATTGGGAGTGTCCTAGCTCCCCTCAGTCACTGGCACGGTTAGCTCTCTGTCACTGTGTGTATGCGTGCGGTTTGTATACGGCAATTTCTTAACTCGTTCTACCCCAACACCGAAATCCTTAAATTTTGCCCCTGTCCTCTGAAGACTGCATTGCAGTGCAGGACACAGATCAACCATGATAGTTCAAGGGTGATGCCAGAATAGCTTGGCGCCCATAGGTCGATCATGGTCGATCCTTATCTTTATGTGGTGTGTCTGGGGTACAATGAGTTAAGGACTATAACATTCACAGACTTTACACTCGGCACAACTGTAGTTTACAAGAACAACTTTATCTACATATTTCACCTGTAGAAAAAGTCAAGGTCATCACAGGTCGATGTGTTTGTCAAGATTAGTTATTTTTCGCACACATATTATTGGTAAAGTTAACTTTAGGCGCAAATGTTTGAAAGTACCTAAGTATGCATTTTAGAGACAATGACAATGACACAATGACAATGATTCTTTATTTTACAACGGTGAGTTTTGGTGAAACCATTTTTCGAACTTGCCGTTGCTAATCTACTTTACATATAATGCACAAATCACAAAATACTATCATTAAATTGGGAAAAAACTAAATATATAACTAACAAAAAATTGAAATATAAAGTTTTAAAAAAGAAGAAGAAATCATTTAAGAAGTAGAAATAAACAAAGAAAATGTCACACATACACACAATTGTAAAGGTATAAATCTCCATACATACATTCATAAACACAAGCACGAGCACAAAACACACACATACACACACACACACACACACACACACACACACACACACGCGCGCGCGCGCACACACACACACACACACACACACACACACACACACACACACACACACACACACACACATACACACACACACAATACGTGCAGCATTAGCATCTTGTATTAACTGAAGATATAACTGAATTGAAGAGTTAGAAAGGGGAAATTCGTACACTGCAAGTGCAGGTTGCTGTGAAAATCTTACGATGCTGAGGTGAGGTACTTGAAGAGAGCGGTTTTAAAAGACGAAAGCGTTGTTGATGTTGTAACATGTTTGGGCAATGTGTTCCACATGCTAGCACCTGAAAACCTAAACTTGTCTTATAGAGATCGATTCTAGGTCGTGGCACAGTAATGGACTGCCTTGATCTGGAGTATGTTGATGCCGTGAGGGAAAACATTTTTTTAATATACTCGGGGAGTCTGTTATTCAATACTTTGAATATCGTTATTCCCTTATTGTATAATAAATGTTTTTTTCAAGGGGAGAAATTCTAAGGTTTTCAGTTTATTATCCGTTGTTGAGTTAGGGTCTGAAAGGATAAGCTTCGCGGCTCTACGATGAAGAGATTTCAGTCTCTTTAACTGGACCTCGCTTGCGCCATCCCACACTGTAGAAGCATAATCTGTGACCTGATGTGGGTGTTGAAGAACAGTTTTCGTGTTTCTACATTAGCTATATGTTTTAACTTGGATAAAATAAACAGTTTCTTTGATATTGTCTTACATATATTACTAAGATGGCGTTGCCATTTAAACTGGTTATCTACAGTAACGCCGAGAAGACGATGTTCCGTTACCTGGCTGATAGATTTGCCTTGAAGGGACAAGCTGAGTGAGAGAGTGCCGAGCTGGTGCTTTTGGCGGGTACTTACAACCGTACATTCAGTCTTTGCAGGGTTTAAGATCATGGAATTGTTACTGCACCAGCTGTTAACGTCCTGTAATGTGTTTTGTAGACGCGTGTCAATTACTGACAAATCCTTATCGGGAGTGTGTATCGCAGCATCATCAGCGAACATATCGCATGCAACACTATCATCACTAATTGTGAGTGGAAGGTCGTTAATGAACAAACAGAATAAAAGAGGGCCTAAAATAGAGCCCTGGGGCACGCCATGCTTTACTTTGCAGTGACTAGAATATTTACCATTAAGGAGAACTTTTTGTCTTCTGTTTTCTAGGTAGGATTTGAAAAACACGGCTGCGCTTTTAGTATATAAGGATATTTTCTTTATAAGTATGTCATGGTTGACCATGTCAAAGGCTTTCCAGAAGTCTAAGAACACTACACCTGTTAGTTTGGAATCATTAATAGATGATAACCAGGTATCTGCCATCCTTATCAAGGCAGTGTGACAGGAATGGTTTGGTCTGAAGCCTGACTGCAGTGAATGGATGAGAGTTTGGTTTTCTAAGAATTCAGATAGATGCTTATGGATGTGCCGCTCTAAAGGCTTCGACAAAACAGGTAATAGTGATATGGGGCGAAAGTTGTTGATTTCATTCAGATCTTTTGATTTTGGTAGGGGGATCACTTTTGCGTTTTTAAATGCGTCCGGAAAAGAGTTTTGGTTTATACAGAGATTGTAAATATATGTAATACTTTCGACAATATATGGAAGAGATATCTTGAGTATTTTTGAGCTGATCTCATCAGGCCCGGATGACGTTTTATTTTCCATCGAGGAAATTAATTTACCCACTTCGTGGACTGCTATAGGCGGTGTCGTGAATGGTTCTTTGTCCGTATTTTCCCGGTTACAGTGGTGTACTAGCGCGTTTGGACAAACATACTCACATGAGTTAGTTCCTGGTGGGATTAACGATTCGGCTATAGAGGTAAAGTGGTCATTAAACCTATTTGCAGTGAGGTGGGGTGATAAAGGCGCACTATTTTTATTTGTACCTCTAGTTACTAAATTAATGGCACGCCATACAGTGGATGAGTCTTTGCTTTGTTTAACTACTTTATCGAAAAGAGATCTCTTTGCATTTAAAACCATATATTTAACACGATTACGCTGTGTTTTGTATTCAGTAAACCGCTTCTCGCTTCTCAGCTGGTCTCTATGTTCCATTGCCTCAATCAGATCCGCAGTCAGCCATGGTGGAACGGTAGCGTATTTCACTCTTTTGTGTCTCAGAGGCGCGTGTTTGTTCAGCACACCAAGAAAAATCCGGTACCAGGTATCTAATGCTTTATTTGGGTCACTATCGTTACACACGTTGATGAATCGTGCTGTGGTTAAATCAGCCAATAAAACACTTTCATTAAAGTTTTTAAACGATCTGTAAGTTATGCAAGTGTGGACTTGCTTTTTTTAGCTTTGGAAGTTTTGACAGCCATGTGCAGCTAACCGGATATTGGTCACTTACACTAAGACTATTTACTTGAGTGTTGCTAACTGCTTGAGGTTTGTTGGCATAATTAATATGGTCTATAATAGTGGCTGATGATGGCGTAATTCTGGTGGGCGATGTTACCAATTGTTGAAGACCGACAAGGGTAGTAGTACATTCCCATGATGGATGGGGTTTAAGAAAGTCAATATTAAAATCTTCAAGAAGGAGAACATCTTTGTTGTGAATGTCTGTTTTAACGATCATGTGTAAAAAGCTATCGTACCACTCAAAGGTGGCTGCGGGGTTTCGATACAGAAACCCAACAAGTAAGGGCGGGGATTTAGAGATTTTGATTTCTACCCAAATACATTCTACATCACCAGTTTCTAGGTCTTGTCGCCTGCGGGTTATGTGTAGAATGGATTGATGGATATATACCGCTACACCTGTCTCACCCTGTACTGACGGGTCTCTCCTGATAATAGAATAATTCGGGATGGCGATGGCTTCATCACTGATGTGGGCGGCCAAACGAGTCTCAGTTAACTCATTCTACCCAACACCGAAATCCCCAAATTTTGCCGTTGTCCTCTGAAGACTGCATTGCAGTGCAGGACACAGATCGACCATGATAGTTCAAGGGTGATGACAGAATAGCTTGGCGCCCGTAGGCGCCAAGCTATTCTGGCATCACCCTTGAACTATCATGGTCGATCCTTATCTTGCTGTGATGTGTCTGGGGTAGAATGAGTTAAACCGAAGAGATGGAAATAGTTGGGGGTATTAACATAAACACAGACATCCTGAACTTTGTTTGCCAGGTGGTAGATATTTAGGTGACCGATACGAAATTGTTGGCCTTTTTTCGAGGGTCTGTTCATAGTTGTATAAATCATGTTCAGATAATAAGGTACAAAACCAGGGAAAAAACTAAGGTACAGGATACAAATAGTAGAAGGTTACGCAGTTAAACCAGGAAAGAAATTACATGTACAAGTAAAATATCAGATGAAACAAATAAAGACTAATTCGACTTTAGTCTCAGTACGTCAGCTGAACGGCGGTTCACGCCAGAAACACAAAGAGCACAAAAACAAAAACTTGCAGTAAAGAGTAAGAAACGACAAGTGTACGATCTGAGAAAAACCCGCTATAAAGAAAGGGTTTATGTCAGAATTCGTGTGTAACGAAGTCCGTATGTTATAACAACACACTCGCTTTTCATTGAAAATGTAAGACAGGTGATAATCTCAGTCACCTGAGAACTTAAGTAAGGTTACTAGTCAAAAGAATTCACGCAATGATCGTGCACTGTGAGTCGGGTGTTCCGACTGTCCGACAAAGCGGATTCCGGTCATTAGTAAAAACATTACACGGATAGTTTACGGTTTGTTCACTGTACTAGAAACACTGTTTCACAGAGCAGTAGTGCACTAAGAGAGATACAGATAGAACTGTATTGCCAAATGTAATAATACATTAGGAAATCGTTTCGCAAATAATTAAAAAGAAGAACATAAAACACATCAAATTATAGTTAAACTGCTCATGTGCACACACACACACACACACACACACACACACACACACACACACACACACACACACACACACACACCCGCATGCCTTAATAACTATTGTGGTCTAAACGTAAAGGCAATAAACACGATTTCCAAGTGACACAAATCACAGAGGACATATGGTAATATAAAAATACGTCACTTGCATCACAGATGAAGTATTATGCCGATAGCTGGACAATACTGTTTATACATTACATGTATACAGTAAACAGTGGGACTGATGGGTCAGGTTTGGCGTTTTTTGCATCACTGGACAGCAGTTGGGTAAAACCTGTTTTTAAAACGACTCGTGCGTGTTCCGATCGCTCTATAACGGCACCTCAATGGCAGCATCTCAAACAACTCATGGGCTGGGTGGGAATCATCTCGGAGGAGGGATTTAGCCCTTTTTTAGCGTTCTTTTGTGGAAGAGGGACTTCAAAGAGGGCAAATCAATACATATGATGCAGTTTTTACTACTCTGTTTAATTTGGATCGCTCTTTCTGTATGGTGCTGCCAAACCAAACTGTCAGGGAGAATGTCAAAATGCTTTCAATAACTGCCCGGTACAAGTTGTCCAACTTTGTCTGCTGATGGTCAAACGTTTTAAGACGTCTGAGAAATACAGTCGTTGCTGTAAATTTTTCACTAAACAATCAACGTTTTTCTCCCATTTAAGATTGTGGGTGCCTAGAAACTTTAAACAATCAACAATTTCAACATTGCTACCATGAATAGTGAGGGGGGATGTCAATGTTTGATTTTCCTGAAATTCATGACCTCTCTTTAAGGAAGAGGACAGTTTAAAAAAAAAAAAAAAAAAAATTCCATAGATCTTTTCATGGAAACTCTTCCTGTCGATGATGTCGCAGTTGCTGAGAGTGTGAAGAGGGTGAGGACCTACAAATTCACCACTTGTTGACTATCAAACGAGGGGTGGGTGTTACGTTTGTGGTTGTGATATTCTTTGAGAGCATATGTGAATTAATCATAGGAAAGATCCGATATTCATTTGAGTTATTATCGATAAGAATTACGTACTTTTTAGTAGGATTCATTTTCTTTTCCACGAATAATTGCCATCGATTTTTCTTGTGACGTGTAGTTTCGCTACAATGTTGTAAATTTTGACCTACATTATATTGGAAGGTTCGAGCAGGGTCGAGATCTTTCTAGTGACCTCAGATAATGACGTCAAAGTGTCGGCTACATTTTGTAACATTGTATCAAAGACGCCTAGAAATTTGTACTTCATTCTAGTGTATTCTTTTTCATGAATATTAATGAGTTGTGGTTACGTTTTCTTATCTGATTGGCTGTATTGTGTGAATTTGCTGAATTTTTCTGGAAATCTGTAATAGTATAAAAGAGCGTGTTAGGAAATATGTGTGTACATTGTATGAGAGACACAGTGTGTCAAAAGTGTTGATGCATTGTAGAGGAAACAGTGTATCAGTGTTGGTGCATTTGGGAATGCATTGTTCTGAGATTTCATTGCTGCAATAAAATATTGTTGGAATATTTGGGTACCCTCGCTCTGCGGAATTTATTGGAATGAAATCTGTGATAAACAAGCAAAAACGGTAGCTATAAATAGAGACAATTCAGCGGTTTGTAATAATATGCAATTATCTCTACATGATGCCCCACATCTAAACATCTACTGGAATCCAGATACCTTCACAGTGTTGGGAATGACATTCGCTACAGAACTGTCTGATATCATACTCCTGAATTATAAACAGAAACTTGCAAAAATGAAGAAAATTGTAAAGCAGTGGAAATTGCGAAATCTAACTCCTATTGGAAGAAATGTTGTTTTCAAGTCCTTAATTCTTTCAATTTTTACTCATCTCTTCATCTCTCTGCCCTCTCCAGGGAGTGTAATTCTCAAAGAAATTAATAGTGCGATGTTTAACTTCATCTGGGGAGGGAAGAGAGATAAAGTGAAAAAAACCAAAGTTTTCAGACAGTATGAAGCAGGAGGGTTTAAGGTAATTGATATTGAAGTTTTTCACAAAGCACTTAAGGTCACCTGGATTCGGAGAGTGTTGTCTTCGGGCACTAACTGGAACCTTTTACTCACATCTCTGTATGGTAATATCAAACAGTGTGAGGTTTTTTGTGCTTACTTCCTAGAAAGTTTAGAGATGAAGAACCCCTTCTGGAAAGAAGTGGCGGTAATTTTTAAAGAATATCATAATCTTTTCTATCCCTCAAGTATTGAAGCATTCAAAAGCGAACCATTGTTTTTTAACCCACGAATTGTGAAAAAGGATACTTCGAAATCTGTCGACAAGTGGGTTTTGAAAAATATTTTTACAATTGGTGATGTTGTACAACTGGTGATGTTGTACAATTGGTGATGTTGTACAACTGGTGGTGTACAATGGTGATGTTGTACAATTGGTGATGTTGTACAATTGGTGATGTATTTGATGAAAATGCGGACATTATTAGTTTCGAATTTTTTTGTGAAAGTTTTGGTGCAGATGTTTCTTTTCTCGAATACTATAGTAGAACAATCGCTATACTAAAATACAAAAGGAAAATGTTACGAATGTGGAACGATGCAGTTGATCTAACCGATTTTGGTACACCTTTGGGTGTTGTTTTTAAACATAAAAAGGGTACAAAAGATATATACAACGTTTTCTTAAATACAGTGACAACACCTACGTGTATTGAAAAATGGGAAAACAAATATAATGACCTAAAGTGGAGAGCTATATTTGTGCATCCTATAACGGTCACACAAGACACCAAAATACGCTGGTGTCAGTATAGAATTGTCCATAGATTACTGACAACCAATGTTTACCTGCGCTATAGACAGTTAAAGGATTCAAACCTGTGTACCTTTTGTTCACTCTCTAAGGAGTCTATTGAACACATTTTTTGAGTGCACAGTGGTGCGTGTTTTCTGGGACAAATTACTGGACAGACTGAAAGAAAATGTGCTCATTGTGACAATTTTGAACTCTGTACAGAATTAGTTGTGTGGGGTGAAAAAAAGGGCTGCGGACAGACCCGGTTCTTGATTTGCTCTTATTAATGGCAAAGTTTTTTATTTACTGGTGCCGTTGTTTGAATAAGCAGCTAAACCTTTCTGTTTTTTTTGGCAGAGTTCAAAAACATATACTGTTCAGAGAAATATGTATTTACTGTCAGAAACAAACAGTCGTTTTACGCGTCTGTGGCTGCCTTATTTGGACTTTGTGTAAATAATTAATGTTTGTTACCTATTTTGTTAAGCTGTGTAGACTGCAGTTTGGTTCTCTTTGGCCTGCTATGATTTAATGTGCTGCTCAATGCATTTCTCCTGGACCTGTCTCAGAGAGAAGACCATGTCGACTGTGCTGCGGCCGGGTCTGAAGCCACACTGAACCTCTGGAAGTGCTTCCTCAGTTACAGAGCTGATCAGGCGTTGAGGATGACTCTCGCAAGGATCGTGCCAGCAATGGACAAGAGTGAGATCCCTCGGTAATTGGCACATGTCTGCTTTGCTGACCTTGTTCTTGAACAGGGAGACGATTGTAGCATCTCAAAATACCTGTGGCATGTTCTCCTCTGCCCAGATGCATGTCAGAATGTTAAGGAAGGCATCATGTAGAGAGTTGGGTTTTTTTTTAGTTTTTTTTTAATAGTATACGTGGTACATAGAAAACAGTAATTGTGCTTGTCATACAAATTTGGATTCAAGGAATGTGCGTGCTTACATGAATGGATGAATGAGAATTATTTCTGTTGGAATTGGCATGATTTTGTTTTTAAGGTAGAAAACCTTCAGGTCCCAAATCACATACTAGCTCACAAAATAAGAGGCCGCCGCTGATACAAAGATTCAGGATATTTCAAGATTAGGCTCTTTAGCCCCAAGGTCCGATTTCTCAAATTTTGGAGGTGTTGCCTAACGACTATGTACCAGTTGTAGGAGAAGGATTGATCATGATAATTCAAGGGTAGTGCCAGGTGAGCTTGGCGCCTTCAGGGGCCAAGCGCATCTGGCACTACCCTTGAATTATCAGTCATTTTTTTATTTTTTTTAATTTTTTTTTTTTGGAACATTTTTCAAGTTTAGTGACATGAACACATATGGACCACAAACAAGTATAACACGAATACAAAAAAAAAAAAAAAAAATCATACTTTCACAAACTGATAATAAATTATGTTTTAAAAAAATAATTAAATTGAACTGATGCGTGCTTGCGGAGAGAGAGAGAGAGAGAGAGAGAGAGAGAGAGAGAGAGAGAGAGAGAGAGAGAGAGAGAGAGAGAGAGAGAGAGAGACTGTTTCTTGGAATTTGTTTTGTGCGTGTGTCTGCATGCATGTATTAGCTAACGGATAGTTGTCAAAATTCAGCAAGAAGAAGTAAATGTATGGACCGCTACGCTGTCTTCATAGATCTGACCAAAGCATACGACACCGTGAACAGAGAAGCGCTTTTGGGTCATCCTCGCAAAACTCGGCTGCCCCAGGATGTTCACCAACATCATCCGCCTCTTCCATGATGGAATGGTAGTAGTTGTCCAGTCAAACGGCAACACATCCGCACCCTTCGACATTTCCAACGGTTTGAAACAAGGTTGTGTTCTTGCCCCCATGATGTTCAACCTGTTCTTCACGTGTGTCCTGATCCATGCAATACGCGACCTTGAGAAGGGAGTGTACCTGAAGTACAGACTAGACGACTCTCTCTTCGACCTCCGTCGACTGAACGCCAGGACCAAGACCATCGAGAGACTGATCCTTGAGGTGCTGTTTGCCGATGACTGTGCGCTGATGGCGCACACGGAGTCTGACCTCCAGACCATCGTCAACAGGTTCTCAGGAGCCTCTCGACTGTTTGGCCTCACCATCAGTCTCAGCAAGACCGAGGTCCTGCACCAATCAGCCCCAGGCACAAGGCCCCCCACCCCCCACCCAAAGTGTACATCGAAGGCACGGAGCTGAAGACTGTCGACCAGTTCAGGTACCTTGGGAGCGTCATCTCTTCTGACGGTACTATCGACAAGGAAATAGCAGCTCGCATCAGCAAAGCCAGCAAAGCCCTGGGTCGCCTGCGCACTCGTGTGTGCTGAATAACAACAACGTCAAGCTCTCCACCAAGATCAAAGTCTACAAGGCAGTAGTTATCCCAAGCCTCCTCTACGGCTGTGAGTCATGGACTCTGTACAGAAAGCACCTCAAGCAGCTTGAACATTTCCACATGAGATCTCTGCGCTCACTCATGGGCATCAAATGGCAAAACAAGGTGACAAACCTGGAAGTCCTGGACAATGCTGGCTTAGTGAGTGTTGAAGCCTTGATCTTAAAGACACAACTCCGCTGGACAGGTCATGTCATACGCAAGGATGATTCTGGCATGCCACGCCAACTCCTGTATGGTGCACTCGCAAAAGGCCACAGGAAGCAAGGACGGCCAAAGAAACGCTTCAAAGACTGCATAAGAGACAGCCTCAAGCACTGAGTCTTCCCGGTAAAGGAACTTGAAGCACAAGCACAAGACAACAGCAAGCAAACTGCCACGTCTACAAGAGGCACTGCAAAACATCAAGTGCACCAGACTGGTGCTGCAGTGGATCCCTTCACACTGTGGCATCTTCGGCAATGAAGAAGTTGACAGAATGGCAAAAGTGGGAGCAGAGAAAGAACAAGATGAAAATGGAGTCAGCTTCACAGAGATGAAGACCATCATTAAGTCTGTGTACAGACCACCACAACGGCCCCTAGACAGTTACCATCAGCTGTCCAGACAAGAGCAGGTGACCATCTTTCGTCTGAGGACCGGGCACAACCGACTCAATTTCCACCTGCACAGACGCTTCCACCTCGTGCCATCTCCCCTGTGCCCTTGTGGAGAAGCAGAGCAGACCGCAGAGCACATCCTCCAGGACTGTGGGAACCACCAGCCGCTGAGGGAGGAGATATGGCCGAAGCCCGCCACTCTACAAGAGAAACTGTACGGGCCTGTGGAGGCGCTACAGAAGACCACAGATTTCATTTTGAGAGCCAAACTCCAAGTGTGACGGCGTTCGAGAAGAAAAAGAAGCACAAGACAGATCCGGCTGACGTGCCGCCACCAGGAAAGCCTTTGCCCCTCTTTTTAAACACAATCGGCGCGAACGGGTCGCCAATCCCAGAGCCCGCAGAAAGACAGCTTTGACTCTCCCCACAGCAACGTTCCATTGCCCCCATTGCCCTCGCAGGTGTGGCTCCAGGATTGGCTTGGCCAGCCACACCTGTATCCATCATCGGTTTCGATGGTCTACCCATTATATATCTACATGAAATGTACTCTGAGCTAAACAGTTTTTTCAACGAAGATTATATGAAATATATTTATCATGTTCCCCCTTGTTCAAGAAAAACAGCTTCGTTGATATACAAGTTAGGACTAAATTCTTGGAAAACAAAATTCTCAAGAGACATCAAATGCGAGTGCTTGAGACCCATCACTGTTAAACATATAATCTGTGAAGCTATTACAACGAATCTGTTGACACAAAATAACATAACAGTTGAAAAATTAGCAGAACATATTATGACATCTTACATAGTAATATTGCAATTCAAATAGTTAATATCGTAATTCATAGTCCGGTGGGTAAACTATTATCATAAGCAATATGTGTGTGGGTTTGGATGTTAATTATTGCTATTCTTTGATATTAACAAGTTGTGTGTTCTGTTGCTGATTTTTTTTTTCTAATATCACAAATGTGTGAAAAGACGTTAAATAAAATCCTGATCCTGATATTGTTGGAACTGTTACTCCAGTGTGGTCTACAACCTTGTGCCACGTGTGACGAGTTGCAGCTGAGTGAAGTTTTCTTACAAGAACCCTACGTGCGTGCGTCTGGTGTGCTACGACTACCACAGTAGTAACAGTGGCTAGTGCTGGTGTTGTTGCGTTTGGGGGGGGGGGGGACCCGGGAAGTGGGAGAGAGGCCTGGAGACTTTTCCACCACTGGCCGAACAATCAAACGACTGGAGGGGGTGCACATTCTCAAGGACCGTTTAGAATGTCCAAGAAGAGGCGCGGGAGGGGGTGTGCGTGTGTGGGTGGGGGGGGGGGGGGAGGGGGGGTCCAAACTCCCTAAAAAGGAAAATTACACATAACAAAATATACTGGGAGCCGTGCACCCTGAAACACCCGTCTCCCCCTGAATCTGCTTCTGAATAAACCTTTGTGGATAATGCTAGTTTTTATCAAGTTTTACTTCTGAGGTGGAAACACTAACTACAGTAGAGTTTATTCCCCCATACATAGAACATTTTACACACACTTGCTGGCCATGCCTGACCTTTGACCTTTGGAAGGAACCAATAAAATTAATATGCAAATGTAACGCCAAGCAACATGTCTACTGGGGTCTTACAGCAAAGTTCACATACAAACTATCTGTAATAGTGTTACGTGGTGGAGTTGTAGTCGTAGTATGATAAACACACCAGACGCACGCACGTAGGGTTCTTTTAAATAAACTTCATTTAGCTGCAATCCGTCACACGTGGCTTAAGGATGTAGACAATCCTGGAGTAACAGTTCCAACAATATTTTAATTCAGCGATGCGATCTCCACACAATGCAATTCCAAATGCACTAACACTGATACAAAGTCTCTTCTGCAAATGTCAACACTGGCGACACAAAGTTCCTCATACAACGTACACCACACTGTTAGGCTGTATCTCTCACAATGTACACCCTATACCGGCCACGTACCTACGATGAACTGTGTGTCTCTACAACTGACAATGCAAGACAATGTATGACCGCGCTTCCCAGCACAAAGTTTTTATAGTATGAAAACTTTCTAGAATAATCCAACGAGTACACACAACTCAACTAATCAGAACGGGACACGTAACCGAAACTCATAAATGTTAATAACAAATTTAACTTTCTAGAAAACTACAATAGGCTACAAAAATTTGACTGCTCATTTCAGCTCCAAATCCTTGGTAAAATGACATCTCACAAAAGTATGGCAGGCAGCTCACGACCCAGTCGGAAACTTCGAGAACTGTCACAAACTTTCACAACACAAAAAAACGGCTGACAGCTTCACGCGCACAGTAACCAACTTGTTGCGAAATGTCGCCAATTTACCGACGTCACACATACGAGGTCACTAGACAGTGCGACCTTTCTAGAACGTTCTGGACTAAACTTAGCGTATCATAACAAAACAAAATCCGCTTTCTGCGCGAAACCATAGAGAATCTTACCAATCTTACGGATCGTTTCCTACGATTAACACATGCATGCTCTCACATGACAACACAACCACAATCGTAACAAATAGCAACAACCTTACATAAATAGCCTTCTTACTTCCCGCGACCTTTGACCTTAACGAGAGCTTCAAACAAAAGCTTTATCATCAGGTTTCTCGCTGGCAAGTTTATATATACAATTATAACTATTTTGTTTACAAAATAGCCCGTTTATTTACCTTTGTAACCTTGACTTTTCATGCAGGTCAGCGCAAATGACAATCAGAGCTATTGTCAAATAGGCTAACTGTGCCAAATTAGAAGTCTGTGGCTCTGGTGGTCTCTCAGAAATTCAAAATGATAAAATCTGTCACAATTGGATATACAAAGTATGATAAATGGATGGACCAATGGTGAACCAGTGGCGGACGACTCATTATACTTAGCTTACTTGTAATGTTAAATGAGCCTGTAATATGTGCTAACCATCTCTTATGCCTTATTTTCCCAAGAAATGTAAGTGAAACTTCTAAAAAGGACATAATTATTCACACTGTTTCATAATAGGAGATCTGGTGTTTCATAATTGGCAAATGTTGCCTAATATGAAACAGCAAACTGAAACTGCTTCAGCGTCGATTCGAGTTTGGAAATTTGGCTTTACCCTAAGATGGATCAATATAATCTCTATCAAACCCTGGTTTCGGATTGATTCTACCTTTCTTTGGAAGGTCGCGCGAGACGTTTTTGCTTAAGTGTTTCATACATGGGTCTCCTCCCCTACCACGCAGATGAGGATGTAGAGCAGTGACCCGCGGTCATAAAATCGTTGTGCAATTTTCTACCCATACCACCACCACCTCATTGTATCTGAGAAAATGCCAACGACATCAAGCTTTCCACGGACGCCGGACGGACGGACACTGGCTTGGAATATAGACTCACTTTAGCTTTGCCGTTACCCAGGACTCTCTTAACAGGTAAAGCAGAGTTACTTACAGTCCACGTGACCGTCACGGCTGGCTGACCAAGGCTGAGAAAAGTTCCGCATGAAAGTTGTATGTGCCATCCAGGTTGTGGTCCGTCGGTCACCATGACGGCTTGAGGTTGTAGTTGGGCCTGCAGACCGGGACCTCCCTCTTCTAAAACTGGACTGACTGGCAATAATAGTTAGAGAAACAGGCGTCACTGATTATGATCAAATACTGGACTGATTGACAACAGTTAGAGAAACAGGCGTCACTGATTATGATCAAATACTGGACTGACTGGCAACAGTTAGAGAAACAGGCGTCACTGATTATGATCACATACTGGACTGACTTAAAAAAACAACCGGCGTATTCATTTAAAGAATCAGGAACTACCTGAAGAAATGGATAGAGCTGGCTGGCTTGAAAAAGGAGTATAAGGACCTGAGTGACCGCATCATCAAACAAGATGGGATGAACAATAACCCACAAAGTCCCTTCTATATGAGAGCTGTCGTCGCTGTCAATGGTCTCTACCTTTTGTCTTTGACCTGATCCTGATGTTGAATTATCTCCTATTGAAAAAGTCTCGCAGATCTGCCAATGCGTTCTATAAGGGGCGCAGAACTGTCACGACACGGGTTTTATTTTTCGTATTATTGTAGGGGAGTTAAATTTAGAGGGGTGAGAGAGATTGGTTAGTCACCGGGAAAAAAGATAGCACTGGTGAGTTGTTTGGCCTGTGCACGGGGAATTGTGGCCGTGCGGGTTGCGGGGGTCGGCGTGTGCCGCACGTGATTGCTCTGCGCGATCGGGTGGTTGCTGATTGGCGTGAACTGACGCGTTGCTGTGCGGAAGGACTTGGTGGTACGATTGTGTGAGTGGAGGCTGGCTGTGTCACTCCTCGTGGGATCACGACGCCGTACCTGAGCGCTGTTGCCAGCGTCGGTGCAGACCCCGCGTTTAGCACAGGTCGGGTCGTCCCATTTAGTGTTTACTAACTTGCTATAGGTACAGTCTTGTCCATTTGTAAAAAGAACGTTGTGAGACTAATTTTGTATACATATGGTGACAATACTATGAGAAGCACTTTGTCGCAGTGACAGAAATATTGTGTATTTTAAAGGAGCCAGGTGCAATAAAGGACTTTATCGCGGAAACAAAAGCATTAATCCAATTTGAGCTTGTCATTGTTCCTCCCGCCAAGGACATCCAGTAACTTGTAAACTATATTAAGTTTTTCTCAATTTGCATGTATTTTATTAGGGATATTTGTTTTATTATGTATTTGATGTTATTGTGCATTGCGTATGTTGGATTCTCATGCTGGGGAGTGTGGATGTGCGAGTGAATGTGATGTTATTGTGCATTGCGTATGTTGGATTCTCATGCTGGGGAGTGTGGATGTGCGTGTGAATGTGATGTTATTGTGCATTGCGTATATTGGATACTCATGCTGGGGAGTGTGGATATGCGTGTGAATGTGGTGCGTGAGTGTGGGGTTAGGATTGAGTGAGGATATTTGGGATTGTTGTTTATATATGTAATAAATGTTGTCGTAATTGTTCCTCTGGCGTTTGTGTTAGTTGGGATGGTAGTACTCGAGTGGCAGCGCTCATAGTTCTCGCCCCGGAAGCGGGGGGCGTGACAATGGCATACGCGTCATTGATTTGTCAAACGTCATTTGTCATGACGTTTGTTTGTTTGTTTTTTTTTTTGTTTTTTACGTAATTTATATTTTACGTGATATTAGTTTCACTTTCGCTTTATAGTCTTGAGAAAATGGTGACAAGACTATAACTTCACGGTACAATTTCAGTCTTGCTATTATTTGTGTGAAAGCAGGTTGACTTTGCCTAGCTACATGATATACTAAGTACACGGGTCACCTGCATGCTCTTCTGAAAGCGCGTCGATGTGTGTGTGTGTGTGTGTGTGTGTGTGTGTGTGTGTGTGTGTGTGTGTGTGTGTGTGTGTGTGTGCGTGCGTGTGTGTGTGTGTGTGTGTGTGTGTGTGTGCGTGTGTGTGTTAGTAAGTGCGTGCGTGGGTGCTCCAAACATCGCCAAGAGGCATAGATCCTCATGCACCTGGGGGCGCATGAAGATCTATTCCTCCTGGAGATGCGCGCATATTTGTGAGAGAGAGAGAGAGAGAGAGAGAGAGAGAGAGAGAGAGAGAGAGAGAGAGAGAGAGAGAGAGAGAGAGAGAGAGAGAGAGAGAGAGAGAGAGAGAATCAATGAATGAATCAATGAAACTTTATTTTACAACGGTTTAGGCATTGACATCGTCATCGACACAGCCATTTTACAAACCTGCCGTTGCTAACAACTACAAGACTAACTACAAATATACATACATATAAGTAAACATAATACTTGCAAAGAGATGACAACACTATTCACATAGACAGACATACTCATAGACTCACAGACACCCCCCACCCCACCCACCCCCCTTCACACATAGACAGAGCTAAGTAGTCCAAATGATAATTGAAAAGGATAACAGACTTAATTGGGAATAAATTGGACCCAGCATAAAAAGAAACATATAATACAAGTGGTTGAGTCATCCCTACGAGTGATCCACAAAATATTTGAAGAGACCCTTTTTAAAACAGGCTAGCGAGGAGGCGGATTTTACATGGTCTGGAAGGGCATTCCAGATAAGTGCCCCTGAGAAGGATAAGCTAGTTTTATATAGATCGATCCTTGGTTTTGGGACTATGAAAAGCTTTCTGATGTTTCCAAGCTTGGACTCAGACTTACGGAACAAAGTGGAGATGTACTCAGGTGTTTTGCGTTTCCACACTTTGAACATAAAGATTGCTTTGTTATATTTAAAATGATCTTGAAGTGGCAGGAGACCTGCTTTTGAGAGCTTTTCTTCAGTGCTAAGGTGTTGATCAGGGCAGATTATTTTGGCCGCTCGTCTGTGTAGGGAATTGAGTCTCTTTAAATGGACCTCACTACACCCATCCCATACCGATGACGCGTAATCGATATAAGAACGTATGTGAGCGTTATAAAATAGTTTACGGGTATCTGAATCAGTATAATATTTCAGTTTTGATAACATAAAGAGATTTTTGGCTACTATTTTGCATAAGGCGTCTGTATGAGCTTGCCATTTTAGCTGACTGTCGATTTTAATCCCCAGTACTCGATGTTCATTTACCTGTTCTACCTGACTACCTTTAAGTGAAAGGTTAAGTAATAGAGGCATTATCTGCTGTTTTTGGCGCGTGGCGACTACCATCGATTTCGTTTTGGCTGGATGAACAACCATAGAATTGTTTATACACCAAGCTGATACTTCATGAAGACTTTGTTGTAGGTTGTCGGAAATTACCTGTATATCTTTACTAGTAGTATGAACTGAGGTGTCGTCAGCAAAAAGGTCGCATTGTACATCTTGGCAAGTAATATGTAGAGGCAAATCATTGATAAATAAGCAAAACAGTAGAGGGCCCAGTACAGACCCTTGGGGCACACCGAAGCTTACATCTTTGAGAGAGGAGTATGAGCCATGAACAAGAACCTTTTGTTTTCTTTTAGTAAGGTAAGATGTGAAAAAAGCAACTGCGTCTCCGTTATTGAGGTATGTGTGAAGCTTAGCAGTCAGAATAGTATGGTTAATCAGATCAAAAGCATTCTTAAAATCCAGATAGACTACTCCTGTTAACTGTGACTTATTCATACCCTTGAGCCATGTGTCAACAAGGCGTGTAAGTGCTGTGTGGCATGAATGCTGCGGACGAAATCCGGATTGGAAAGGGTGGAAGAGCTTACGGTTTTCTAGGTAAGCAAGCAGGTGTTTATGAACGTGCCTTTCCAGTGGTTTGGACAAAACAGATAATAAAGAAATAGGCCGATAATTATTAGGATCAGAACGATCTTTTGTTTTTGGAAGTGGAATTACTTTGGCATATTTAAGTTCGTTAGGAAAAGTGTTATGCTGGATACAGAGATTATAAATATAAGTTAAGGATTCTACAATGTATGGGAGAGACAGTTTAAGTATTTTCGGGCTGATGTCATCAGGCCCCGAGGACTTTTTATTTGGAAGGTTACTTATAAGTAAACCCACTTCATGAACAGCTAACATAGGGATGTTGAAGGGGGCTGTGCCCATTGTTCTTTGTTGACAAAACTCAGACAGCAAATTTGAACGGTGATAAGTGTTATCCTGGCTTGGCGATATTAGAGATTTGGCAATCGAAAGAAAATGGTCATTGAATGTATCAGCAGTAAGATTAGTGGGAATGGTAGTTGCGGTACTTGGAGACCCCCTAGTAAGTGTGTTTAGAAGGCGCCATATAGTAGAGGTATCTTTGCTGTCTTTAACCGTGTCACGAACTAACTTTTTTCTTGCCTCTCTGATCATGTATTTAACACGGTTACGCTGTTGCTTATATTCAGTGAACATTTTATTGCTACGTAGATCGTTTCTAAGCGCCATCGCCTGCATGATTTCCGGAGTAAGCCAGGGAGGAAGAGTGTTAGATTTTACCCTCCTCTCGCGTAGAGGAGCATGTTTATTAAGTACATTTAGGAAAAGAGAGTACCAAATACTGAGGGCGGTATTAGGATCATAGGACAGGAGCACGTCATTAAAAGGAGTATTTTCTAGATCAAATAGAAATTCGTCTTTCCTGAAGTGTTTGAATGTCCTATACGTTATAGTTGTATGGCCGTTCTTTTTTGGTTTAGGGAGTTTAGAAGACCAGGAGCAAGCCACAGGATAATGATCACTAACACTAAGATTTGAGACATCAACGTCAGAGACGGCTTTGGGTTTATTAGTATATATGTGGTCAATAAGCGTGGAAGTAGTTGGAGTAATTCTGGTGGGTGATTTCACTAACTGTACTAAGCCAAACAGAGATGACGTTGAGCCCCAGGCGGGGTGCGGCTTAAGTAAATCTATATTAAAATCGCCCAATAGAAGAATGTCGGCCTTCTTTTTTAAAGCTCTGTCAAGGTTATGACTAAACTGATCGTACCACTCAAAAGTTGAGGCGGGATTTCTATATAAGAACCCAATTAATACCGGTTTTGATTTCGGACACTTGACTTCGACCCATACGCACTCCACCCCATCATTTCTAGGTCGACGCGTCGATGAACTAAATGCTGGATAGAATTATGAATATAGACAGCGATGCCAGTTTGACCGGGAGACAAGGGGTCTCGTCTAATAACTGAAAAATTGGGGATACTGATTGCTGCATCGCTTACACAGGAACTCAGACGCGTCTCACTGAGTCCAAACAGGTGGAACGGTGTAGGATCGTTAATATATACAGATATGTCGGCTAGTTTGTTGTACAAATGAAACACATTGAGGTGCCCTATTCTCATAACTGCACCTTTGATGGAAAATTCGCTTGGACTTATTACAAAATACAGAGTGCATAAGATAAACAATGAAGAAACAATTTGAATACAGAAAAACACGGAAATAAAAAATACTATAAAACTATAAAACGATAAAAGGCCACGTAATTGAATAAAAGTCCTCCAGAGAACAAGTAGCAGTTAAGCTACTGAGCTCTCAAAAAAAAAAAAAACTCGCTGCGGGAGTGACTGAACCACAAGAAAAAAGTGACGCAACTTGAAACGCCGCATGGAACACCTGTATGTTCGGCTGTCACTAAGTTCCCTTCTTTGTCGTTCCAGTACAATTTTAATTAAATCACTCAAGCTAATAGTCTGTCTCACTGTAAAGACACGAAAGAGGCTGAAAATTAAGTCTTTCTTAAATGAGCACAATCTTTACAGTGTAAACTAACACAGTCTCTGGTGGTAACACTCAATGTTACTGTCACATCAGTTTATGACCAACGCGGCTAGAAGGTAGAACCAAAGTAATCAATAAACAGCACAGTGGATGCAGACAATAACGTTGGTAGTCACTCTAACTGATTTACGGTAAGAACAAGTTACATCTGTAACAATAGCAGTCAGCTTGCCATGCTCGTGTTCACAATCACCAAATATAAACGTCTAATTAAAGCGTCAGTAAATCAGTGATGAACTAGTTCAACAAATGAAAATTAACCCTTTTGTTCATGCATCCACCGGTGCTGTTTGCAGCATCGGTGGTTGCATGCACAACGGGGTTAAGCAAGTTAGTGGCAGATAAATCCCTGTAGGAAAGGCTGCGGTTAACTTGTCAGTTGATATCGCAGCTAATCAGTTAATAGTAGACACCACCTATTAACCCAACAATGGACAATTAATCCTCCTGTTCATGCATCCATCGGTACTGTTTGCAGCATGTACTGTTTGCAGCATGTACTGTTTGCAGCACCGGTGGTTGCATGCACAGGAGGGTTAATGAGATTATTAGCCGGTAAAGCCCTGAATGAATGGCTGTAGGAGCTGCGCAAGCATGCGCATCCTCTGCGTTGCGTCTAATCCGGGTGTAATGGCAGGGCTCTCCCACCCTCTGGTCGGTGTGGGATTAGCGGTGGCGAGGGCGTGAAGGGCGCTGTTAGAGCCTTGGTCGGAGGGTGGAATGCGCGGAAATTCGCGTTCTGACGGAGTGAACTGCCCGGCGTGACCTTGCTGGGGACAGAATGTCGGGGGGTAACCAGGCTGGGCAGAGTTGTAACTGGCATTGTCAGACATGTTGAACTGGGTTTGAGCAGAATGGGCTTGGCAAATTTGAGACTGTTGAAAATGGGCTTGAACGTGGTTGGAATTAGCTTGGCTGGGAGGGGTTTGGTTGTTGTGGGGGTGGGCGTTGATGTGGGCATGGTTGGGGTGGGAATGGTTGGGATGGGTATGGACTTTGAAATTGTTTCCTCCATTTGCTTGTCCCCATCCTGTGCCCCTGCCAGAAGCCTGATTCTGGTAGTGCTGTGGTCCTCGATTTTGAGGGTTGGTAGGCGCATGACGATCCGCTTTCGGCACATCGTATCCCGGTGAGCGGCGTGCTGCTCCGGCGAACCTGATGGCGAGTGCCAGTCGCTTGGTGCCTTCCTCTGTCAGGTGACTTCTGTCTCTCTGGAACAGAGTCTGACGCGGCGCAAGATTAGCTGTCAAGAAACGGGGGACATGGTCGATGTAGGGGATCTTGACCTGCTCACACACAGCCCTGAGATTGTCGTTGGAAGCAAACACAGCCTTTGCCAGGTAATGTTCAGTTCCACCTGGAATAATGCAGGATATGTACACAGCGGCGCTGGGAAAGGCTGAGCGTAGGAAACGGAAGAGCTGGTCCCAGGACTGCTTGCTGACGGCGCCCACTTTGCAGCTGTTGATACCAACATGCGTCGTCACACGGCGGATGTGGGGCATTGGTGGCAAAGTGCGGAGCCACTCAGTGACATCAGCTACAGTCAGGCCGGAGACAGACAGATTCTGTACAAGGGCACCGTCGACAGACATCCTGCGCTCGTCAACACCTTTCAGCACAGAATCCCCGATTAACAGCGTGTTGACACCTGGTCGTACTTGCAGGAGCTGAAGCTGTTCTAGGGGTGCATTGTCCTTAGCGCTGATGTTACTGTCGTTGGCCAATGCGGGTGGAGGTATCGTGTCCTCGTCTGTTCTCGGGTGCATTTTCCTTAGCGCTGATGTTACTGTCGTTGGTAATGCGGGTGGAGGTATCGTGGCCTCGTCTGTTCTCATCCAACTCAGACAATACAGAATACCGGTTTTTAACTGGAACTTGCACGAGGAGTGTGTTGTCGGTCGTGGTAGAGTCTTTAGGGGGAGGGGACATGAGGGATTGTGAGACACTATCTTTTTGGGGTGAGCATTTGGGGGCGTTGGGGGTTTCGTTGGCTGGTTCAAAATTCTGGGTGTTGCTGCAGGCACTGGCTTTAGACAGGGATTCCACTTGCTTTTTTAGGTCTTTTAGTCTACTGGCATGGTTGTCTCTACTGCTAGCCAGTTGAGTCACTTTCTCATTTAGCCTGACGTGGTCCGCTGAGAGTCCTTCTACAGCTGAGTTAATGCTTTCTGCATATTCCTCAACTGCCTTTCTCCCACTTTTCGCCTTGACCTCGTTATCTCGCACAAGGCAGTCCATCTCTGCAAGGGTCTTAGTGTGTGCAGCACACTGGTTCTTGACATTAGCCAGTTCAGTTTGCACTTCTTGTAGCTGGATTTGGAGGCACCTAATAGTAGCTACGTTCAGGGCTAGTTGCTGCTGCATTCGCGCAACGCACGTTAGTTCTGGGTTTTGTGCTATTTGTGCTAGAGTTGCGAGTGAAATGGGCTGATCAGCGGTTGTTGTCGAGAGGTCGCAAGGCTGGTAAAATGTAATGGCCGGCTGGCTGACCTGGGTTAAGGACACATGAGTAATCAGGTCAGATAAAGAGGGACTGCTGTTATCACCTGAGGCGCTGCTGGGGACTGAAGAGTCGGCATCTTTGGATCCACTGACGTCAGTCGTGTCACTGGCCGACACGTCATCTCCCGAGGCGCTGCTGAGGACTGAAGAGTCGGCATCTTTGGATCCACTGGCGTCAGTCGTGTCACTGGCCGACACGTCAGGATTAGTTTCGATAGCCTGGGCTGGAGTTATGTGAGTCTTGTCAGATTCAGATGCAGTGTGTTTCGCTTCCGTGGCTGGTGGCTGCGGTATGTGGGTAGTGCTTGCACTAATCTCCTTTGTGCATTCAGCCGAAACGTCACTGACGGCATCTTTGGTCAGAGATGAGACCGCACTAATCTCATCAGTGCAGTCAGACGGAACATCGCGGGCAGTGGGTAGAGGTGACGGGATTTCAGGTGCGGACTGGGATTGAGAGGAGGCCATGTTGTCTACAGTGTCTTTTAACATCCGAAATTCTTCATCGACCCATTCTTGGCAGCAGTTTCCTTGAATAGTAACAGTCCCTGTGGTGTAATATACAGTTATTGTGACGAGTTTCTTCGATCCATTCCACAGTTGCACAAGTGTTTCAAACAGTTTGTTGGTGTACGGAGGGTCAATGGGAACAGGTGCACTCAGTACGCTTTGCTTCTTGTCTCTGTCTTCCCAGCGCAGATTCACACCTGTGGGCATAAGCTCTTCTACATACAGCGTATGCAGGACACGTCGCCATAGGGGAACTCTTGCTATGTCGGACTCAAACTTTACTTGGATCGGGTCTCTCGTTCGGATAATCTTTTCAAGGGAAAGGCGAGACTGAGTTTGATGAAGAGGAGCGTGTGGAGGGGCCCATTGTAAGGGGATGGTGGTGTCGCCATAGTCACTTACTCGAGGTGTGACGACATGTTGGTCGCTAATCAGCTGGACACCTACTTGAAAGGATAAGTCGCCAGCCAAAGCTGGCCGACAAGTCAGTGCGTCCGTCAGTCTTACAAGGTCACTCAACCATGATGCCACTCAGCTTCACAGATCACGGCTAAGCCAGAGTTGTATCACACACGAAGCGTGAGGAGAGTGTGGCGCAGCATCCGCATGATCGTGGCCGATGTTTGTAAACACTGGCGAGTCAACAGCAGAGCCGAGTTTAGCAGAGCCGAGTTTTACTGTAGCGTTTGTGTGGCGTTATCAGCTCTGACTCGGCTACGTTTGACAGACTCAGAGGCGGTGTGATGTATGCCAGACCGGCACTGACCCCAATTCCATGCGCTGAGTGCGCGCAACGATAAACCACCTACAACAGAGAAATATAGGAAGCGCGGTTTTCGACTGCGCGCCGTGTACAGCCGTTGTAGACCGGGCCCATATCAGTGAAGACTGAACAAAGAAATCTGTGAAAAGTATAAATAATCCACGAGAATCGTAGAATGTCACGAAAATAACATCACCATTGTGTAGAGGATCATATCACAAGTCCACAGGTATAAAATTCCAGCATGTGCACCTTGTATAGCCTACACAAATCACTGCTCAGTAAGAGCGAAATCAACTGCGTGCGATCGCACTGAGAGAGAGAGAGAGAGAGAGAGAGAGAGAGAGAGAGAGCCGTGCGAGAGAATGACGTCATATTTAGAGTATTATATCAGTGTCTGTGTGGTGACGGAGTTGCCTCTTTTACGACATCGCCACTGTCTGACTTTCTCTAGAAGTAAAGGTTTTTTAGTGTTTTAAATCTTTTCTGAAAAAAAAATATTTAGTAAAGAAGTTGAAAGGATACAAAGCTGGCTAACGAACTCATCAAATATCTTTATCCAAACTAGCTATATGCAAAAGTTTAAGTAAATATGACAAAGATTACGGACTCTAATTTTCAACCGACATTCTTATAAACGGTTGTTTATGTCTTCAATGAGAGAATTACAATATGCTCGGCGGCTCTCTTAGCCACCCACTTAAGAAAGTATTTCGCCAAGTTTCAAGTTTGTGTGTACAGAAATATCGGAGATTCTCTTGTTTACATACATACGCACACACATACATACGCACATAAGGCGCTTCGTGTCAAATGTACATTTAGCAGCGAGGTTAGCGTAACTAGACATGACGTAATTTGTATCTTGTTTCTTAAATTGTTAGAGGTTTAGTCTGCCTGCCTCATCATGGACATGCTATTAAATTTGCCACACCTGGACCCGTCCCAAAAGATCCCTTCTATAAATAGAAGGGACTTAACAAGTCCTCAGCGTATGTTCTAGGGACCTGGCCGCCCACCTCAGGGAACAAGAGGACCAGTCCCTTAAGGACCTTGCAGACGTAGCTCACAGATACCTGGACGCCCACATTATGAAGCTCGGGCCCGGCAAGATGCAGCGGGTGTCTACACCAGCAGAGGAAATAAAAATGTCAGAGATACCCCGAAAAAGATGCCGGTGGTGAGCCTGACATGTTTCTTCTGTGGAATGATGTGACAAAAGGTAATACGATGTCATTCCAAGGGTGCTCCCCGAGGCGACAACATCACTAAGGCCTAAACAAGACCGCGGAACAGCAGGCAGAAGTGATACCACATCTCAACACAGTGTCGCCGCTGTACTGGCCAACGATGTGACGCCACCTGGTGACTTTCAGTCTGGAGAGAGGCGGGCGACACTGGAACTGATCGAGTACTTGAAGAGGAGTGGTCGCTTTCCAGTTGGCGATAGGGCTACATTCTTGTCAGTTTCCAACATGAAAGTGCCCAACATGCCGGTGGTGTCAGGATTCATCGGCAACACATCAGTGAGGGTGCTGAGAGACATGGGTTGTAGCGGCGTCATCGTGAGAGAGGACCTAGTAGCTGAAGACCAAAAGCTACAGGAGTAGACAACCCCCATCCTGGCAGACGGAACTGTGAAGATTATCCTCTTGCACAGGTCAGCGTCAACTCCCCGTACCTGACAGGAGAGGTGAAGTTGTCATGTGTGAGGACCACAGTCTACGACCTCTTCATCGAAAGCGTTGACGGTGCCAGAAACGCTGAGGATCCAGATCTGGAGTGGAGACCTGAAACTGTGCCGTTACCACGAGAAGTCAAGCAAAGAAGAGTCACCAGACCTTCCCTCTAAGAGTAGCTGACAACACAGAAGCAGCCGTGGTAAACAGGGACAAGCTGGTGGAACTACAGAGAGCCGACCCCACGCTTGACATGTTTCGAGGTCAGACCGAGCCCGTGACATGAAGAGGAAAGGAGGTAACCTTCCAGACCAGAAAGGACATCCTGTTCCGAGTATTCAACAGACATGGAGACAAGCCTGTCCTTCAAGTGGTGGTTCCTGAACCCCTGAGGATGCAGGTGGTGAAACTGGCCCATGATTCAATTTTAGGAGGACACCTGGGAATCAGTAAGAACCTGGACAGGATCCGAGCAGTCTTCTATTGGCCTGATAAGGAGGGAGGGGGGGGGGGAGCGTCATCACCCGATTCCGCATGTCGTGCGACAAATGCCAGAAGACAGTCTCCAAGGGAAAGGTGCCCAAGGTTCCTCTCGAGAAGATGCCACTGATCGATATGCCTTTCAAGTGAGTAGATGACCATCGCTACATTTTGACCTTGATGGATTATGCTACCAGATATACTGAGGCCATACCATTAAAGACGATCGACACTCCAGCAGTCGTAGAAGCGCGCGTGGACATTTTCAGCCGTCTGGGGATTCCTGTGGAGATCCTGAGTAATCTAGGGACCCAGTTCGTCTCCGACAGTATGGGGGAAGTCAATAGGCTGTTGAGCATCCGACACCTCACTACGACCCCGTGCCACCCCATGTGTAACGGGTTGTTTGAAAAGTTTAATGGAACATTGAAGGCTATGCTGAAGAAACTGTGTGTTGAGCAGCCAAGGTTGTGGCATAGATACATCAATGCCTTGCTCTTTGCATACCGTGAAGTTCCCCAGGATTCGACAGGGTTCTCCCCCTTTGAATTAATAATAATAATAATAATAATTATGGTATTTATAATGCGCGTATCTTATAATAATTATAACTCTAAGCGCGCACTCACAACTCACGCACGCATGCGCACGCTTTAGACGACTCACGTACCACAAATAGTGAAATACATTACGACAGTCAGCTTGGGGTGGGGAGTGTGGTGGTATAGTGCTAGAACTGTTGAAAGAGGTGAGTTTTGAGGGCGGACTGGGAGGAGGAGAGAGAGTGTATCTGACGGAGAGAGAGTGGGAGGGAGTTCCAGGTTAATCGACCGTATACTGAGAAGGAGCGGGGACTGAAAGTGCTGAGTTTGGTGCGGGGGATGTGGAGGCGGAGCGGAGGAAGCGGGGAGGAGTGTAGGGGTGAAGTTAGTTTGAGAGATAGGCAGGAGCGCAGTTGTTCAGGGATTTGTAGCAGAGAGACAGAATCTTAAACTGGATGCGTTGGGGGATGAGAAGCCAGTAAAGGAGTTTGAGCAGGGGAATGATGTGGTCGGATTTTTCCTTTCTGAGGACGAGGCGGGCAGCATTGTTCTGGACGCGCTGGAGAGTGAAAGTTGTGGAGTGAGGGAGGCCGGAAAGGAGAGAGTTGCAGTAGTCGATGCGAGAGAGGATGAGAGAGACAGCACGTTTGGTGGCAGCTTCGGTAGTGAGGTATTTTCTGATCTGACTGATGCAGCGGAGGTGGAAGTAGCATGCCTGGGCCGTGGCGGAGACGAAGCTGGTCATGGAAAGAGAGGAATCGAGGATAACGCCGAGGCTTTTGGCCGAGTCAGAGAGGGAGATGGGGGTGCTGTCGAGTTGAAGGTGGAGAGAGGGAGGGAGCTGGGAAATTACTGTACGTCAGGACTGTACGGGAACCCATGCACATCATAAAGCAGCTGTGGACCAAGGACATTTACGCGCCTGAGGCAAAGATCAGCTATCCGCACGTCTTCAGATCAGCTATACGCACGTCTTCAGATCAGCTATCCGCATGTCTTCGACCTGAGAGTGAAGCTGGAGAATACCCTCAGGGTGGCTTCAGTCGAGAGAGGTCATCAGGACAAACCACAACAAGCGGCGTTGGTGCGTCTGGCTGCTGACGAGAGTCTAGACGACGAAAACCTCTTCGACCAAAATGAACTTTACCACAAGGAGGGTGTTGAAGACATCCAGTTCGGGCAAATCCTGATCCAGGCAAAACAAGAAGAGCTGAGAACCCTAACTACAGAGTTGAAACAACGGTTTAAGCCTGACCATCCAGCATGAGGTTAATCTGACATCACACGAGCCGTTTTGCAGCAAGCCGTATCGTCTACCTTACAACACGAGGGAAGAACTGAAGAAAGACATCAAGGAGATGTCGGACCTGGAAGTAATCAGGGAATCCAAGTCGCCATATGCGTCCCCAGTAGTCATCGTGAAGAAACCAGATGGTGTGTGTGGACTACCGTAAACTCAATAAACTGACAGTCTTCGACCCAGAGCCCACGCCCACAGCGGAAGAAATGTTCCAGATGGTTTTCTCCAAGATTGGCCTAAGCAAAGGGTACTGGCAAATCAAGGTTGCAGAGAAAGATGTCTACAAGACAGCGTTCGTTAACCCGACGGTCATTGGGTGTTCCTGAAGATGCCTTTTGGAATGGTAAATAGTGGCGCCACCCTGAAGAGAGGACTGAAAAAAATCCTACGGGATATGCAAAATGTGGTCTTTAACTGGGACGACATCTTGATTCATACCAAGACCTGGGAAGATCACCTCAAGGCCCTTCGACAGTTGTTCCAGCGCCTGTCAGAAGCGAATGTGACCATCCTACCAAACAAGTGTATTTTGGGGGCCGACAACGTAGACTTCATCAAGCACCGGATAAGCGATGGCTTGAAAGGACTACATGACGACAGTGTGAAAAAGATTAGGGATGCCCCACGACCTACTACCAAGACACAGGTTTGCTCCATTATGGGCCTGGCGAACTACTACCGAGAGTACATCCCGAACTTCGCAGCTGTCACAGCACCCCTGACTGACTTGCTGAAGAAAGGACAACCCAACGAGTTGAAGTGGGAGGAGGCCCAAGAGCGAGCACTCCAGGCAGTTCGTGACATCCTGACCGAGAAGCTCGGTCTACACCTCCCCGACCCATCGAAGACCTTCGTCCCGAGGACCGACGCCTAATGCAGGAGGATGACGGGAAACTCTACCCAGTGAGCGACGCCATCAAGAAGTTGACCCGAGCCGAGAATAACTAATAACTACTCTACCATGGAGAAGGCGTGCCTAGCCATCCTAATTATGGGGTGAGGAGGGTGCGCATCAAGGAGTACCATTTGTGTTGCAGACGGGACCATCCACCCTTGAACTATCTCAACTCTGCCAAGTTCACAAACTCCCGGCTTAAAGGAACTGTGAGACAATTATTCCAGAGTTTATTCGAGGGCATGTGTGTGTGGATCATAGGAAAGAGGCGGTGTTCAGTTGAGTTATATTTTATCAGAATCGCGTACCGTTTTAGTATTAATGTTTTCTTTTGGAAAATTGAGATCGATTGTGTGTGTGTGTGTGTGTGTGTGTGTGTATGTGTGTGTGTGTGTGTGTGTGTGTGTGTGTGTGTGTGTGTGTGTGTGTGTGTGTGTGTGTAGCTACAATGTTGCACATTTCGCTAAATTGTTGCAAAGTCCAACCTAGATTAAGCCCGAAGGTTCTGGAAAAGGCGTGATTGTTCAAGTGACCTCAAACTTGACGTCAAAGTTGTATAGTACATATGTTGGCTACATTGCGTAACATTTATGTAATGCACCTAGATTTTAGTGGGCGATTGCAGATGGATCTAGAGTTGGTTGGTTAGTTCGGGGTTTAACGTCCACGGCACCGAGATGATAATGGACGGCCCTGGTTTATGGGGGACAGGGATATCTATTAAGTACGACCTGAACACTGATCAATTCAGGAGCACTGCATAAGTGGCACTTTGATTTACCAGGACCTTTCTAGAGTGTCCTTTTTAATGATAATTAATGATTTTTGGTTACGTTTTCTTATCTGATTGGTTGAGGCGTGTAATTTCCGGGATTGTACTGGAACTCTGTAATAGTATAAAAAATGGTGTTAGGAAGTATGTGTATGCATTGTATACGAGACTGTATCAAAGTATGGTTGCATTTGTGGGAGATAGTGCATCGTGAGAATAAAGTACTGTAGGAACTCTTACTCCAGTGTGGTCTACAAACGTATTCCACGTGTGACGAGTTGCAGCTGAGTGAGGTTTCTGTTTTTTCAAGAGCCCTGTGTGAGTGTCAGGTGTGATTGCATCATCATAGGACAACGACTAGCACGTAACACTGACTATAATCAGATACGGTAATCGCTAAATAATAATAATAATACTAATAATAATAATAATAATAATAATAATAATAATAATAATAATAATAATAATAATAATAATAATGGCTACTTATATAGCGCTTATCCTTAAATAAGCTCTAAGCGCTTTACAAATAAATAGTGGGAGTGGAGGTGGTCATAAAACCAGAAAAACAACGGATTCTGCAATACACACACACACACACACACACACACACACACACACACACACACACACACACACACACACACAGGTACATAATGACAAAGAACTGAGCTACATTGGGGTATCGAACAGGTGGGTCTTTAGGGCAGATTTAAAGGCAGTGAATGAGGAAGAATGTCTGATGTCTATAGGTAGTGAGTTCCAGACAACAGGTCCAACGTGCGCAAAACAACGGTCACCTATGGTTTTGTATTTGAAAAGCGGGACTCTGAGAAGGCGTGAGTCACTACTTGAACGGAGGGAGCGGGAGGGAGTGTATAGTTGAAGAAGATCAGCGAGATAGGCAGGGGTAGAGTAGTTAATAGCTTTGTAGCACAGACAGTCGATTTTGTACGAGACTCGTTGTTTGACTGGCAGCCAATGAAGTTGTCTCAGAATAGGAGTGATGGGCTGATGCTGTGAGGCGCGGACGATGAGACGTGCAGCACAATTTTGAACTCGCTGCAATTTCTGAATGAGAAACTGAGGGAAACTAAGAGAGCATTGCAGTAATCAATGCGGGACAAGACTAGAGAGACGACCAGTTTGGTGGTAGCTTCAGTAGTGAGGTAATGACGGATAGAACTGATGCGTCTTAATTCCAGAAAGCAAGTTTGCAGACATGATTAATAAAAGAAATATAGAAATGTCACTGAAAACAAAATGAAATACTGTACTCGCTGGGAAAAAAGTCGAATAAACAGGCGTCATTGACCTTGATCAAATAATGTACTCGCTGACAAGAGTTGAATAAACAGGCGTCATTGACCTTGGTCAAATACTTGACTCGCTGACAACAGTTAAATAAACGGTAATTGCTCAGTAAAGAAATGTCACTGAAAAAAAAATGAAATACTGTACTCGCTGGAAAAGAGTCGAATAAACAGGCGTCATTGACCTTGGTCAAATAATGTACTCGCTGGCAAGAGTTAAATAAACAGGCGTCATTGACCTTGGTCGAATACTGTACTCGCTGGCAACAGTGAAATAAACAGGTGTCACTGATTGTGATCAAATACTGAACTCACTGACAACAGTGGAATAAACAGGCGTCACTGACTATGATTAAATACTGGAGTCACTAGCAACAGCTACATCAACAGGCGTCACTGACCATGGTCGGACTGGACATACCTTTTACCAGGAGAGACGCTCTGCTCACGTGGGGCTGAGCTTCTGCTTCCTCTGCTGTGGCGACCATAACCTTGATGACGTAGTTTCCGGTGTCGTTCGCGGTGGCTCTGTTGATGATCATCTGGTGGTCCGGTGTGAAGGTGAAGTGTGGGTCAGTGGAGACTATGGGTGTTCCCACTCCATCTCCCTGGCCACTCTCGCTAGCCTTGTCCGGTGTTCCGTACTGGAGCTGCAGGCGGACAATTTCAGTATTAGTTGTTTGTGTTTACACCCACACAAACACACACACTTTAACATTATGTTTAATTTTCACCCCTAGACAATTACACTTACTTTAACATTATGTTTTATTTTTCACCCCTAGACAAAGAGGCTTACTTTAACATTATGTTTTATTTTTCACCCCTAGACAAAGACACTTACTTTAACATTATGTTTTATTTTTCACCCCTAGACAAAGACACTTACTTTAACATTATGTTTTATTTTTCACCCCCAGACAAAGACACTTACATTAACATTATGTTTTATTTTTCACCCCTAGACAAAGACACTTACTTTAACATTATGTTTTATTTTTCACCCCTAGACAAAAACACTTACTTTAACATTATGTTTTATTTTTCACCCCTAGACAAAGACACTTACATTAACATTATGTTTTATTTTTCACCCCTAGACAAAGACACTTACATTAACATTATGTTTTATTTTTCACCCCTAGACAATTACACTCACTTTAACATTATGTTTTATTTTTCACCCCTAGACAAAGACACTTACATTAACATTATGTTTTATTTTTCACCCCTAGACAATTACACTCACTTTAACATTATGTTTTATTTTTCACCCCTAGACAAAGACACTTACATTAACATTATGTTTTATTTTTCATCCCTAGACAAAGACACTTACTTCAACATTATGTTTTATTTTTCACCCCTAGACAAAGACACTTACATTAACATTATGTTTTATTTTTCACCCCTAGACAAAGACACTTACTTCAACATTATGTTTTATTTTTCACCCCTCAGACACATTACTGTTTTATACCCTAGTGACACTCACTTAACATTATGTTTTATTTTTCACCCCTAGACAAAGACACTCATTTTATCATTATGTTTTATTTTAACAGCTGGAAAAATATACTGTCCATTCCAACATCCATGTTTAAGTCCGGTGTATTTACAGAAGGTACTTTTCTGATGGCACACGGTCAATCCAACTCACCTGCGTGCCAAGGACGCCATAGGCACGCACGCCTCAAACTAACAAGTGAAGTAAAGACAATGACGTCATATCACGCTAACCTCGCTGCCGATGAGACGTTTGTATAATAAGTAGTGAGGGTTAGGATTAGGTTGAAACACGCGTATTATGTATGCATGGGTAGAGGTGGGTGTGAATGTATAAGCGCCGTTCAGTTCAGTTCATAAAAGATGTTGATGTGTGAGAAGTGTAAGAGTTATGTGTAATGATTTTGTAGTGTTTACTTATGTCCATTTGGAATTTTGTAGCTGTGTAAGTGCAGGGAGAAAATGTTCATAATTATGTTATAATGTTTTCATGCCTTGTTTGTACTATTTGTTTTACATGTACCACAACCGAATTTCTCTCTTCGAGATAATAAAGTACTCTTATTCTTATTCTAACACCACCACAACTCCGCCTTTCCCCTCGCACACTCTACGCCGCCCACCCCCCCCCCCCCACCCCCCCCCTCTGCCCGAGGACTGACTGTCCACTTCCAACATCTTAAAGTCAGGTGCACCCTGCCTGGAACTGAATGTCAAATTCCACCATGACTCAAAGTCACATACATCCTACCCGAGAATTGACTGGCCTCTTCCATTAAAACTCAAAGCCACGTACATCCTGCCCGAGGATTGACTGTCACGGTCCTCTTCCACCATGACTCAAAGCCACGTACATCCTGCACGACGACTGACTGGCCTCTTCCATCATGACTCAAAGCCACGTACATCCTGCCCGTCAACTGACTGTCCTCTTCCACCATGACTCAAAGCCACGTACATCCTGCCCGTCGACTGACTGGCCTCTTCCACCATGACTCAAAGCCACGTACATCCTGCCCGTCGACTGACTGGCCTCTTCCACCATGACTCAAAGCCACGTACATCCTGCCCGAGGATTGACTGGCCTCTTCCATCATGACTCAAAGCTACGTACACCCTGCAGCATGTATAACATGAAGGTCAAGTTCGCGGCCTATATCTATTGAATTTATGGACTAAATCTGCTTCAACATTTTCTCTAAACTGCTTGTCAACCCTGCGCTGAAGTGGTCACTATAGTATACATGTTAAGACACCGTACCCGGTACAAGACACCGTACCCGTGTCTTAAACTGTGCAGAGGTACACTGTCTTGTGTTAAACTGATAGAGGACAGACCTGCTGATGATAACTGACGGTGTCCACCAGTTCCCCAGGACCTAGGCGGAAACCCCAGGGAAAGTTGGCGGTGCTTCTCTCACAGACCTCCAGTTGTGTTCCGTCCGGCAGAGTGTCGGTCCATTCAAACGCTCCTATCTGGCCTGTCAACAACACGTCACACACACACAGTGCACGTGGGTCAATAATAGTCAGCAATGTCCAACAGGTTTGTCCACAGGTTGTACCTGCAGGCTGTAAACCTGACTCAATTCGTGTTAAGGCCCCGCCACACATGCCGGTTGTGCCCCGATTTTGAAGCCGATTCCGATCCGATTGCGATCGGATGACGTCATATATCCTATCCGATCCCAATCGGCTGAAAATCGATCCGAATCGGCCCCGATTGTAAGCTTCAACCAATCAGAGCGCGTCTCGCAAAGCACGTCGTTTCAGTTTGAAAATGGCGGAAGATCAGTACCACCTTCGTTACCGATGTCTCGCCCGCCTCTTCCCGAAAATGATGCAAAACTGCTGATAATGCAAGCACATCATCATCACTGTCAAAACTAGCAGCCATTTTGCAGAACAGGTACGACTTTGATCTTCGGTTCAAACCGATCGGCTAAACAAGTCGGGAAATGTGTGGCAGTGCACAAGTTTTTATAGTCCGGCCCGATCACCTACCGATTCGAAACTGTTAGGGAATCGGCCTCAAAATCGGGCATGTGTGGCGGGGCATTTACATGTGCGCTCAAAACATGAATTAGTGCTAGTCAGCGAACCAGTGGCAAGCTACGCTGGGTCAGACTATCCCACAGGTAATCTCCAATGCAGACCCTGATCGGGTCTGTGAAACTTTAAATCACTTGAACCACACCTCCCTCTAAAGAATTACCCAGAGTGCCAAGACGTTTCCTGTGCTGCTTGAACCCATTCAGCCCTGACGCACTACAGCAGGAGATGGGTCGACCATGATATTTCAAGGGTAGTGCCAGATTAGCTTGGCGCCGACAGGCGCCAAGCTAATCTGGCACTACCCTTGAATTATCATGGTCCATCCATCTCCTGCAACTGGTGCATAGTCGTTAGAGGCCACTTGACATCGGGCCGAGCAATGTGTTTTCAAAATTTCTCCTCAAAGAATTTTTTTTCTCAACCACTTTGAGAACAAGTATCATTTAGTGGCAATTGACCTAATATGGAGTATGTTTACTAAACTCCTGTCTAATATGGAGTATGTTTACTAAACTCCTGTCTAATATGGTGTATGTTTACTTCCTGTCTAATATGGAGTATGTTTACTGAACTCCTGTCTAATATGGAGTACGTTTACTGAACTCCTGTCTAATATGGAGTATGTTTACTGAACTCCTGTCTAATATGGAGTATATTTACTGAACTCCTGTCTAATATGGAGTATGTTTACTGAACTCCTGTCTAATATGGAGTATGTTTACTGAACTCCTGTCTAATATGGAGTATGCTTACTGAACTCCTGTCATTTGTAGATTTTGCTGTACAGTCGTAAAATGTGGCGAAAGACAAGAACAAGCCATTTTCCAATACCCTGAAAAGCCCCGGCAGATTTCAATATGGATGTCAAGTTTGTAGACTTGTGCATGCCTGCGCTGTTTTACGTTTCAAAACTTGGCCAATTCACGTCAAACTGGATAGATCCTTAAACTGGGTTGCATATATGTGGGGCACATTTAGGGATGTAAAATCAGTCATTTTATGAATAAAATCTGAATTGTTACGACTGTACAGCACACCTGACGCATAGTTTCCGTTTATTAACAGTAAATCATATCCCGTCAACTGTTACCGATGTCACACGACCTGTACCTTTGATCCGTTTCTACCAGGCGCATACTGCTCGTCAGTTACTGTTTATTACCAAGCGTCATGTCACTTTGTCAGTAAAGTCTGTTTATATCAGGCGTCATGTCACTTTGTCAGTAAAGTCTGTTTATATCAGAAGTCATGTCACTTTGTCAGTAAAGTCTGTTTATTTCAGGCGTCATGTCACTTTATCAGTAAAGCCTGTTTATATCAGGCATCATGTCAGTAAAGTCTGTTTATATCAGGCGTCATGACAGTAATATATGTTTATATCAGGCGTCATGTCAGTAAAGTCTGTTTATATCAGGCGTCATGTCAGTAAATCTATTTATATCAGGCGTCCTGTCAGTAAAGTCTGTTTATATCAGGCATCATGTCAGTAAAGTCTGATTATATCAGGCGTCAAGTCAGTAAAGTCTGTTTATATCGGGCATCATGTCACTAAAGTCTGTTTATATCAGGCGTCATGCTACTTTGCCAGTAAAATCTGTTTATATCAGGCGTCATGTCAGTAAAGTCTGTTTATATCAGACGTCATGTCAGTAAAGACTGTTTATATCAGGCATCATGTCAGTAAAGTCTGTTTATATCAGGCATCATGTCAGTAAAGTCTGTTTATATCAGGCGTCATGTCAGTAAATCTGTTTATATCAGGCGTCATGTCAGTAAAGTCTGTTTATATCCGGCGTCATGTCAGTAAAGTCTGTTTATATCAGACGTCATGTCAGTAAAGTCTGTTTATTTCAGGCGTCATGTCACTTTGCCAGTAAAGTCTGTTTATATCAGGCGTCATGTCAGTAAAGTCTGTTTATATCAGGCGTCATGTCAGTAAAGTCTTTTTATATCGGGCGTCATGTCAGTAAAGTCTGTTTATATCAGGTGTTATGCCACTTTGCCAGTAAAGTCTGTTTATAACAGGCGTCATGCCAGTAAAGACTGTTTATATCAGGCGTCATGTCATTAAAGTCTGTTTATATCAGGCGTCATGTCAGTAAAGTCTGTTTATATCAGGCGTCATGCCACTTTGCCAGTAAAGTCTGTTTATATCAGGCGTCATGTCAGTAAAGTCTGTTTCTGTTTGATGTCAGTTCCAGGGTTTTAGAATCCGTTTATAGAAGCCTGATCGAAAGCATACTGACGTTTAACATCACTGCTTGGTATGGCAATCTCAGTATGAAAAACAGGGGCAGACTGTCACGTATCGTCAGAACAGCTGAGAAGATCATTGGCCTAGGACTGTACCCAGTAGATGATCTGTATCATAGAGCTGTCCGAAGGATAGCTGCTAGCATTGTCAATGATCCTAGTCACCCACTCTCTGATCAGTTTCAAATGCTACCATCAGGCAGACGTTTCAACATGCCACTTGCCAAGAGGAATGTTTTTAAGAAGTCTTTTATTCCAACTGCTGTCTCGATTTTGAACTCTCGTTTATAACGCCGCGATAAGTACGATCTACTTAACATTACCTCCCATCTTGTGACAGATTGCTTGTGATAGATTGCTGCAATGATAATTTTTCATGATATGCTTTTGCAGCGTTTGTTAATGTCTTATATTGTTGTTTCATGACGAGCAGAAAGGCAAATTTCTGTCGTGCCTGGACTCGAACAGACAATAAAGTTGTATTGTATTGTATTGTATTGTATTTATATTAGGCGTCATGTCAGTAAAGTTTGTTTATATCAGGCATCATGTCAGTAAAGTCTGTTTATATCAGGCTTCATGTCCGTAAAGTCTGTTTATATCAGGCGTCATGCCACTTTGTCAGTAAAGTCTGTTTATATCAGGCGTCATGTCAGTAAAGTCTGTTTATATCGGGCGTCATGCCAGTAAAGTCTGTTTATTTCAGGCGTCATGTCACTAAAGACTGTTTATATCAGGCGTCATGTCAGTAAAGTCTGTTTATATCAGGCGTCATGTCAGTAATGTCTGTTTATATCAGGCGTCAAGTCAGTAAAGTCTGTTTATATCAGGCGTCATGCCACTTTGTCAGTAAAGTCTCCTTATATCAGGCGTCATGTCAGTAAAGTCTGTTTATATCGGGCGACATGCCGGTAAAGTCTGTTTATATTAGGCGTCATGTCAGTAAAGTCTGTTTATATCAGGCGTCATGCCACTTTGTCAGTAAAGTCTGTTTATATCAAGCGTCAAGTCAGTAAAGTCTGTTTATATCGGGCGTCATGTCAGTAAAGTCTGTTTATATCAGGTGTTATGCCACTTTGCCAGTAAAGTCTGTTTATAACAGGCGTCATGCCAGTAAAGACTGTTTATATCAGGCGTCATGTCATTAAAGTCTGTTTATATCAGGCGTCATGCCAGTAAAGTCTGTTTATATCAGGCGTCATAGCACTTTGTCAGTAAAGTCTGTTTATATCAGGCGTCATGTCAGTAAAGTCTGCTTATATCAGGCGTCATGTCAGTAAAGTCTGTTTATATCAGGCGTCATGCCACTTTGTCAGTAAAGTCTGTTCATATCAGGCGTCATGTCAGTAAAGTCTGTTTATATCGGTCGACATTCTAGTAAAGTCTGTTTATATCAGGCGTCATGCCACTTTGCCAGTAAAGTCTGTTTATATCTGGCGTCATGTCAGTAAAGTCTGTTTATATCAGGCGTCATGTCAGTAATGTCTGTTTATATCAGGCGTCATGTCCGTAAAGTCTGTTTATATCAGGCGTCATGTCAGTAAAGTCTGTTTATATCAGGCGTCATGTCAGTAAAGTCTGTTTATATCAGGCGTCATGTCAGTAAAGTCTTTTTATATCAGGCGTCATGTCAGTAAAGTCTGTTTATATCAGGCGTCATGCCACTTTGTCAGTAAAGTCTGTTTATGTCAGGCGTCATGTCAGTAAAGTCTGTTTATATCGGGCGTCATGCCAGTAAAGTCTGTTTATATCCGGCGTCATGTCAGTTTGTCAGTAAAGTCTGTTTATATCAGGCGTCATGTCAGTAAAGACTGTTTATATCAGGCGTCATGTCAGTAAAGTCTGTTTATATCAGGCGTCATCCCACTTTGCCAGCAAAGTCTGTTTATATGAGGCGTCATGTCAGTAAAGTCTGTTTATATCAGGCGTCATGTCCGTAAAGTCTGTTTATATCAGGCGTCATGTCAGTAAAGTCTGTTTATATCAGGCGTCATGTCAGTAAAGTCTGTTTATAGCAGGTGTCATGTCAGTAATGTCTGTTTATATCAGGCGTCATGTCCGTAAAGTCTGTTTATATCAGGCGTCACGTCACTTTGTCAGTAAAGTTTGTTTTATCAAGTGTTATGCCACACTGTGTTAAGCCCTTACACCATGGTATTTCCTAGTCTTTGCGCGCGGTGCATTTTGGGATCGCCGAGTACATCAAGTGTTTCCATATTTTAATGGCGGCGATTGTGAATTTTTCTTTAACGAATGTTTGAAGAGCCCTCCTACCTGCACATTTGCGCGTAAGAGAATTGTATTTGACAATATGGTCCTATAGTATCGAGACGTTTAGAAACCGTCTGAGCTATGTCACAATATTTGTCCTAATGAACAACACGGGCACTTGATTACAAGTAGTGACATGTCCGATTGAAGATTTGCCAAACAGCTGAGGCTCATTAGGCTAATTTTAAACGTATTTTCCAACTTCGACCAGATTATTACTGCCGCTGAGATCCGTACACTGTGACAGTCAGGCAAGTCTCACAGTGTATACCGCCATCTTCACAGACACGCATAGATCTAACTCTACAAGAGACAGAACTCTTGACGTCTTATTTGTTTTCCATTCCGCATCGAGTTTCTTTCCCTTGACTGAACGCAATGTCCCATAACTCATTCTACCCAAAGACCGAAATCCACAAATGTTGAAGTCGTCCTCTGAAGACTGCGTTGCAGTGCAGGACACAGATCGACCATGATAGTTCAAGGGTGATGCCAGAATAGCTTGGCGCCCATAGGCGCCAAGCTATTTTGGCATCACCCGTGAACTATCATGGTCGATCCTTATCTTGCTGTGGTGTGTCTGGGGTAGAATGGGTTAACGCACTGCAGCTTCAATTTCAAACCGAACATGAGTCTTGTATTCATAGACAAGTCGCCATTAAACACACTGAACGCACGTATTGATACGCCGTCTCACACCAGGGAGATTTGTTCTTTGTCCAAGTCATAAAGAAATATTGAAAACAACAATGGAACCAGCTGATTTGCTTTTCGTAGTGATGAACAGACTAGTCGCTTTTCACTCGCTGAACAAACCAGCTGCTTTTCACTGACACAACCAACCAGTTGCTTTTCACTGACACAACAAACCAGTTGCTTTTCACTGACACAACAAACCAGCTGCTTACTGACACGAAAAAAAACAGCTGCTTTTCACTGACACAACAAACCAGCTGCTTTTCACTGACACAACAAACCAGCTCCTTTTCACTGACACAACAAACCAGCTGCTTTTCACTGACACAACAAACCAGCTGTTTTTCACTACACAACAAACCAGTTGCTTTTCACTGAAAAAACAAACCAGCTGCGTTTCACTGACACAACAAACCAGCTGCTTTTCGCTGACACAACAAACCAGCTGCTTTTCACCGACACAACAAACCAGCTGCTTTTCACTGACACAACAAACTAGTTGCTTTTCACTGACACAACAAACCAGCTGCTTTTCACTGACACGACAAACCAGCTGCTTTTCACTGACACGAGAAACCAGATGCCTTTCACTGACACAACAAACCAGCTGTTTTTCACTGACACGACAACCCAGTTGCCTTTCATTGACACGACAAAACAGCTGCTTTTCACTGACACAACAAACCAGATGCTTTTCACTGACACGACAAATCAGTTGCTTTTCACTCACACAACAAACCAGTTGCTTTTCACTGACACAACAAACCAGCTGCTTTTCACTGACACAAAAAACAGCTGCTTTTCAATGACACAACAAACCAGCTGCTTTTCACTGACACAACAAACCAGCTCCTTTTCACTGACACAACAAACCAGCTGCTTTTCACTGACACAACAAACCAGCTGTTTTTCACTGACACAACAAACCAGTTGCTTTTCACTGAAAAAACAAACCAGCTGCTTTTCACTGACACAACAAACAAGCTGCTTTTCACTCACACATATACCCCTGACATCAAAGCCCCCGTGTCTCCGGGGAAGGCTTTTGAGCCAGAGACTAGGACAAGGACAGTCTGATATAAAACCTACGACCCGAGGACCTCGATGCCATCGTCCCAGCTTGCTAGGCCATGGCAGATGAACCAAGGGTTTAAAGGGTGGGGCCAGTACTGCGCACACTGCACTCCACCAAAAAGCTCCACTGCGCAGGCTTTAGGAAACGTCCACGGACCATGACACTGACCATTCCAAGTCCTGTAGCGATGGGCGAGGGGCGAAACGGCAGGTGAAAGATGTCACTGGAAGCCGCAGTCTCAAACCTGCATGCAGGCGGTTCAGGATATTGGTCGCCTGATGTTGACCTGGGGATGACAACATCACTCGGCACACCCTGAACGACCAAGCAGCCTTCTCTAGGGACAGCACTGCTTGCTCCACACGGAGAGGGGCCTAGAAAAGGTGGCCTAACCAAAGCTCGTCCCCTCGCAACCCCAGTTGGCTAGCCGCGGTCAACGGGCATCTTCTCCTGCGGTCAAAAAACAAGAAAGAATAACGGATCCACTCTCATGACGACCACGACCGGACTCAATGTAGCATGCTGGAACGTCCGAACCATGCTCGACAAAGCAGACAGCGGACGCCCTGAACGTCGCTCCGCCCTCATTGCCCATGAATTGCGGAGGTTAAACATCGACATCGCCGCGCTCAGCGAAGTACGCCTTCCGGACGAAGGCAGCCTCCAAGAACTTGGTGCTGGGTACACCCTCTACTGGTCAGGCAGGCCTGCATCAGAAAGACGGCTCTCAGGCGTGGGTTTCATGGTCAAGACATCCATTGCGACTAAGCTGGAAAACCTACCAACGGGCCACTCAGATCGCATCATGTCCATGCGCCTCCCACTGAGACACCAGCAACACGTCACCCTTCTCAGTGTGTACTCCCCAACCCTCCTGGCAGAGCCTGCTGAAAAGGACAAGTTTTACACTGACCTGCGCAGCCTCCTACAGAGTACCCCAGCAGACGACAAAGTCATCATCCTTGGCGACTTCAACGCCAGAGTGGGCCAGGACTCTGAAGCCTGGAAAGGAGTCCTCGGCAAGCATGGCGTGGGGAACTGCAATGACAATGGCCGCCTACTGTTGGAGTTCTGTGCGGAGCAGCAACTGGTCATCACCAACACTACTTTTCAGCAAAAGGACAGTCGAAAGACCACCTGGATGCATCCTCGCTCCAAACACTGGCACCTTATCGACTATGTCCTAGTGCGTCAGAGGGACCGCAGTGACGTCCTCCTCACCAGATGCCCAGCGCAGAGTGCCACACTGACCACCGCCTTGTCCGCTGCAAACTCAGGCTCCACTTCAAGCCAAAACCCAAGAAATGGGGGCCCCCCAAGAAAAAGCTTGATGTTGCCAGCCTTCAGCGTGATGATGTGAAAGCTGCCTTTCAGACAGATTTACAGCGCAGGCTCAAAGACACAGCGGACCCAGTAGACTCCTCCCCTGAAACACTTTGGGAACAACTAAAAACTGCTATTGCAAAATCCTCTGCAGAAGTCTTGGGTTTCGCCAGAAAGAAGAACAAAGAATGGTTTGACGAAAACGATGTAGAGATCCAGGAACACCTAGCAAAAAAAGAGCCGCCCATCAGGCTCACCTAGCCCAGCCTTCCTGCCCTGTGAAGAAGTCTGCCTTCCGCCTCGTCTGCAGCAGTCTCCAGCGCAAGCTCAGAGATCTCCAGAATGAGTGGTGGACCAGACTTGCACAGAGGACCCAGCTTTGCGCTGACAATGGTGACTACAGGGGTTTCTACGAAGCACTGAAAGCAGTGTATGGCCCCAGGCACCTGGTACAAAGTCCCCTGCGAAGCGCGAACGGCCAGGCACTCCTCACAGATAATACCTCCATCTTGAACCGCTGGTCGGAATACTTTCAGAGCCTCTTCAGCGCTGAGCGCACTGTTCAAGAAGCAGTCGTCCTACAAATCCCACACCTCCCAGTAAAGGTTGAATTGGACGAACCGCCCACCGCTGAAGAGACCCTCAAAGCCATCCATCAGCTCAAGAGTGGCAAAGCAGCAGGCATTGATGGAATACCGCCAGAGATCTGGAAACATGGAGGCACAGCACTGCACAACAAGCTCCATGACCTCTTTCTCTGCTGCTGGGAGGAAGGAACACTACCAAAAGATCTCCGTGATGCAGTCGTTATCACCCTGTACAAGAACAAAGGCGAGAAGTCTGACTGTTCCAACTACCGGGGAATTACCCTGCTGTCCATTGCTGGGAAAATCCTTGCAAGGCTGCTCCTGAATCGGCTGGTACCTGCCATCGCTGAAGACCAACTCCCAGAGGGCCAGTGTGGCTTCAGAGCAAACAGGAGCACCACCGATATGGTCTTCGTGCTGAGACAGCTACAGGAGAAGTGCCGCGAGCAGAACAAAGGGCTGTACGTAACGTTTGTCGACCTAACAAAAGCGTTCGACACTGTGAGCAGGCAAGGCATGTGGCAGATCCTGGAGCGACTTGGCTGTCCCCCAAAGTTCCTCAACATGATTGTCCAGCTACACGAGGACCAGCAAGGCCAGGTCAGACTCAACAATGACCTCTCAGAACCATTCCCTATTCTCAACGGTGTAAAGCAGGGCTGCGTGCTGGCACCGACCCTCTTCACCATCTTTTTTAGCATGATTTTGAAGCAGGCCACAGTGGACCTCGATGATGACGATGCAGTGTACATCAGGTATCGTCTCGATGGCAGCCTGTTTAACCTCAGACGACTGCAGGCCCACACGAAAACCCTAGACCAACTGATTCGCGAGCTGCTTTTTGCTGATGATGCTGCCCTCGTTGCACACACAGAGAGAGCCCTGCAGCGCATCACGTCTTGCTTCGCAGATGCTGCCCAGCTCTTTGGACTCGAGGTCAGTCTTAAAAAGACAGAGGTCCTCCATCAGCCGGCACCCAAGACAGTGTACCGCCCTCCTCACATCACCATCGGCGAGTCTGAACTAAAGTCAGTGCACCAGTTTACTTACCTTGGCTGCATTATCACGTCGGACGCCAAGCTGGACAAGGAGCTTGACAGCAGGCTGGCAAAAGCGAACAGCGCTTTCGGGCGACTTTTCAAGCGGGTGTGGCACAATCAGCAGCTGAAAACAGGCACCAAGATCAGCGTGTACAGAGCTGTGGTCCTCACCACCCTGCTGTATGGTTCCGAGTCCTGGGCCCTCTACCGCAGCCAACTACGACTCCTCGAACGCTTCCACCAGCGCTGCCTGCGTACCATCCTGGGCATTCACTGGAGTGACTATGTCACCAACGTCGAGGTCCTTGAACGGGCTGAAACTGTGAGCATCGAGGCTTTGCTGCTGCGGACACAGCTCCGCTGGGCGGGGCATGTCTCCAGGATGGAGGATCATCGCCTACCAAAGATCACCCTGTTCGGCGAGCTTGCTACTGGACACCGTGACAGAGGGGCACCAAAGAAGAGATACAAAGACTGTCTCAAGAAGTCACTTAGTGCCTGCCAAATCGACCACCACCAGTGGTCTTCGCTTGCTGCGGACCGTGACACCTGGCGCTCCACCATTTACAAGGCAGCTGTCTCCTTTGAGGACTCTCACAGAGCTAGCCTTAAGGACAAGCGGCTCAGGAGAAAAAACAGAGATGCCGCAGCTCAGAACCCTGGCCATACCTTCCCCTGCAGCCACTGCGGTCGAACCTGCCTGTCTCGGATTGGCCTCCGCAGCCACGAACAAGCCTGCAGACGTCGTGGTCAACTCCTATAAAATCTTCGTTCGCGAAGTCAAGCCAGAGAGTATACCTTGACTATGCATGCAGACCCCCCCCCCCCTTTCCTCCATTCCCCCCCCCCTCCCTATGTGTGTGTGAGGGGGGGGGGGATTGAAGTGGTCGCGGTGGGGTAAATGCTTCTTTAAAATGTGAAACCAACGTCCCTTTACCTCTTCACGTGCGGTGTTTTTTTTTTGTTTTTTTTTAGGAACATTCAGAGTTGTTCATATTTGTAAGCTTTTCCATCTAATCCATTTCCAACCTGTGATCAACAGACACCGGGGCACACCTCCCCCGGGATAACAGTAGCAGTGTGATCACCCTGTGCCAGGTCACGTGGCGAGTGTTGTTTATGGTTTGGCTGTGTTTATGTGCTGTCAATGTTTTTATTTGTATTGTCATATTTGTATAATGACAGGCAAACGTTCCGCACATTTGACTTACAAAATTCGTAACACATTGGCCGATGGTGCAGTTGTAATGAAACGTTGGTATACTGTCTCCTGATCAGTTTGTCGTCAGGTGGCAAAATCTTGAACATGGATACACGGTGGCGCAAAACAAGGATACCGTCCAACAGCTCCATTGCCAAACCAGAAGATGATCATTTAAGCTGCATGGTTTTAACACAATTCTCTGACTTTCCATACCATATGACGTGTACAATATTGTACTCAAACATGTTTTGTTAATTTCAGCTTGGTGGACAATGATGATGGACATGATGAGCTGAACTTCAGACAGGGCATCCATTTGTATTTTTGTTGGTGAACACAGCCGCCTTCCGCCTTCATTATCTATAGCGTGCACACAAGATTCTGCCAAGAAGTCACGTTTTATCCTGATACTCTACTTTATATGTTTTGCTGCAAATTGTACAATTCCAAAGTCACGAGTTTCAAACAAGAAATTTTGTTAGCATTAAAAATCAAGCAAACGTCCCTCAACAGTCTCTCTGGTTTGTTTATGGCCACGTTTGACAGATTACGAATTATATTACACGAAAACATATGCAGAACTTTTACCTTTCAGTGTATATTACTCTGTTGCTGTTGTCTAATGATTTGTGTCCAGTTTCGTCAGTTTGCCTTGCATTGTACCAGGTTCAGAGCCTGCACTGCACGGAGTTTGCCTTGCACTGTATAGGGCTCAGAGCCTGCACTGTAGCGAGTTTGCCTTGCATTGTACAGTGCTCAGAGCCTGCATTGCGGGAAGTTTGCGCTATATAAATAATCATCATTATTATCATTATCATTATTAGTATTATTAGTATTAGTATTATTATGAAGCATCACGATTTATTATAATAATACAGACTCTAACGTGTTGGTAAACGTTATCCAGGCTCGCACAGGGAATGGAAGCAGTGACCAGTGTGAATATGGTACAGGCTGGTCTGCTTGTAACATTGCCCAGAATGAAAGGTTTCGGAAATAATGTTTCACCAGTATTACTGGGGTTGTGAAAGGTTCAATAAAACATAGAAGTGGGGTGTTCGTGTACTATCATTTCTAGACAGATCTACCAAATCAAATTCTCAAACTGTTAGAATCATCGTCAGCTCGAGCTTCCCTCTCGGTAACTATGATTCAAACAGTTTGAGAATGAGAGTCGCGAGGTCTGTCTAGAAATTGCACATTTAGTATACGAACACTACACTTCCATGATCTGTTGGTGTGTAGAACAAGGTGTAGACAACAACAACCAGGAACAAATCTTACACGGTGTGTAGAACAATGTGTAGACAACAACAGACACAGGGACCAGGTTCATTGTGTCGTCCAGTCCTCAGTTCTCTTCCCGCTGACAATGAAATAAGAACAGCAAATTGTTGTTTAATTGTGTTCACATAGGAAATTTGCTGGTTAAGTCCGGTTACACAGGTCAATATAAGTTATTGGTGCCAGGGGTTTGCTACACGGACCCTTGTCGGCCTGACGGAGGTCAAAGTAACCATTGTACCCCGAAGGTTACTTTGACCTCCCTCGGGCATACAGGGGACCGTGTAGAAACCCCTGCTACCAATAAGGTATTAATAATAATAATAATAATAATAATAATAATAATAATAATAATAATGTATTATGTTATAATGTTGTCATGTCTTGTTTGTACTGTTTGTTATAAATGTACCACAAATGAATTTCTCACTTCGAGATAATAAAGTACTCTTATTCTTATTCTTATTCATATTATATTTGTAAGGCGCCTATACTTTCGATAGAAAATCTCTCGGAGCCGTACAAATGACATACTAACATACATACACCTAGCATCCTACAACACATACATTCCCTAACATACACACTCACGCAACAAGATATACAAGAAAAATAAGAACAACAAAAAGAACACAGCAACAAAAAATGCTCACACACACAAAGACACACGTGTTCCGTTAAACCAACAACGGACACACCAGACATCCCTCACCGACAACGAAATGCTGACAAAAAGATGAATTATAACCGTGAATGCACGTTAAAGGAATAAATGCGTCTTTAAAGACTGACAGAAACTATTGGCTGATTCAACATATCTGAGGGACTGTGAGAGTTTATTCCAAAGAAATGGTCCTTGGTATGAGAAAGACCTCTCGCCAAAAGACTTGGTTCTCACAGTCGGAAAGCGTAATAGTTTAATGTCTGCTGAGGAACTGAGCTGTCTTGAAGTGTGTACAAATGAAGAAGCTCAGAAAGATAGACAGGGCCAGTAGAAGGAGACAGACAGGTATGACAGATGGACAGAACTTTGTATTGTACTCAGATGTGATAGGCAACCAATGGAGTGAACCCAGGATGGGTATGATGTGGTCATTAAAGACAACATCGTCTGCTATATTTATAACGCAAGACTGAAGTCAAGTTGATCGAACTACTGTGGCGTCTGCTCTAGTTGACCTCAATACGTGTACTGAGCGGGCCCCTACAGTTGACCTCAATACGTGTACTGAGCGGGCCCCTGCAGTTGACCTCAATACGTGTACTAAGCGGGCCCCTGCAGTTGACCTCAATACGTGTACTGAGCGGGCCCCTGCAGTTGCAAAGGATCACGGTCATGCGCAAACACAGCTCTCGCGGGCAGCTTGACAATATCAGTTTGACTTTTGCAAAGCTTTACTAGCTGCACTGTCTACAAAGTTCACAGTAATGCGATTTAACAGTGAGTACGTGTTTTTCCGACTGGTGTTGACTAAACACAATAGTCCAGAACTAAATATTCGGCTGTGTAGCGACGATCGTGTAGCACTGATCTTGGTGCGACATTCTCTATCGGGGGGCTTGGGGGGGGGGGGGGGGGGGGAGTCCGGCTCTATCTTTAGTCTTGCGCGTTTCAGTGGACGGTTGGATGGGAGCTGGATGTTGTGGTGTTAATACAACTGTAAAGTGCGTATTGTTGGGAACTCTGCATGTTGTTACGGAATCTACATCCACTGGGGCCCTAGTCAGAGTGCAGTGATCCATTCAGGATTCTGGTGAAAGTCACAATCCACTCCGCATCACGTGACTAGGGTTCATGCCACAGATGTTCCACTCTTCGCTGACAGCATTCGTTGTAAGTCCGTCTCGCTCGGCTGAATATTGTCTGAATCGGCTGAATGTGTCTCACTCGACTGAATGGTGTCTGACTGGGCTGAATCGGCTTACTATTATCAGAATCGGCTGAATAGAGGCTACCTCGGTTGAATGAGTCTCATTTGACTGAATGTTGTCTGATTCGGCTTAATGTTACTTACTCGGCTGAATATTGTCTGACTCGGCTGAATTTTGTCTGAATCGGCTGAATATTGTCTGACTCGCCTGAATTTTGTCCAACTCGGCTGAATTTTGTCTGAATCGGCTGAATATTGTCCGACTCGACTGAATATTGTCCAACTCGGCTGAATTTTGTCTGAATCGGCTGAATTTTGTCTGAATCGGCTGAATATTGTCTGACTCGCCTGAATTTTGTCCAACTCGGCTGAATTTTGTCTGAATCGGTTGAATATTGTCCGACTCGACTGAATATTGTCCAACTCGGCTGAATTTTGTCTGAATCGGCTGAATGTTGTCCGACTCGACTGAATATTGTCCAACTCGGCTGAATTTTGTCTGAATCGGCTGAATATTGTCCGACTCGGCTGAATTTTGTCTGAATCGGCTGAATATTGTCTGACTCGGCTGAATGTTGTCTGACTCGGCTGAATATGAATATTGTCTAACTCGGCTGAATATTGTCTGACTCGGCTGAATATTGTCCAACTCGACTGACTCCATGTAAAGGAGATGGCAGCAGCTGCAGAGATGTGTCAGTCACCTACGTTGGAGCCTGAGCAGCTCGTGGCCGCCTACAACAACGGGCTTTGACAGGTGCTCGACCGACACGCCCCGTCTGTCACCAGGCTGGTGAGGGACCGACCATCCGCCCAGTGGTTATCCGATGACGTCAGAGAAGCTCGCCGCCGCGCGGAGCGTCATTGGAGACGGACTGGTCTGACTGTCCACAGACAGATCTACGTGAAAGTGAGCGCCGATGTAACAGCGGTCATACAGTCTGACAGAAGACAGTTCTACAAAGACAGGATAGACTCCAGCTCGTCGTCCAAGCAACTCTTCTCAGTCTTCAGTGAGCTGCAGGGCAAGCCCCGTACCACGCCCCTTCTGACGGATGTGCCAAGCCATGTCCTTCCTCAACGTTTCTAAGACTTTTTCTCGGATAAGATTAAGCACATCCGCTCTGAACTAGACTCGTGTTCATGGCCCTTCACTGTCTTTTTTTGCGAGCGAGTGACTGAGCATGGGATCCATGAACTTATTATGAAGTCACCAACAAAGAGCTGTGTGCTTGATCCCTTGCCCACGTCCCTCATGAAACAGTGTATCGATGATCTCCTCCCACTGATTACCACCATAGTTAATGCCTCTCTCTCTCTACAGGTGCTGTGCCTACTCAGTTTAAACATGCTGTTTTGACACCACTCTTGAAAAAGCCTGGACTGGACCCAAACGACTTGAAACATTTTAGACCTGTCTCTAACCTTCCGTTTATTTGAAAGATTTTGGAGAAGGTTGTTTTTAAACAGCTACAAAGCCATTTGTCTGGAAACGGTCTTTTAGAAATGCACCAGTCGGCATACAGAAAGGATCACAGCACGGAGACTGCTGTGCTGAGCGTCCTGGATGGTCTGCTAGTGAAGGCAGACAAGAGACTTGTCTCTCTCGTTGCTCTGCTGGACCTCAGTGCAGCATTCGACACGCTCGATCATTCTGTTTTGTTAAAGAGTTTAGAGGTGAACTTTGGCATCCGTGGTACCGCCCTGGCCTGGTTCACTTCATACGCTAAAGATCGTTCTCAGGTTGTTATTGTCAATGGCCAGCCAGCTGCTTCAAGACTTTTGTTGTGTGGAGTCCCTCATGGCTTCATATTAGGGCCTGTTTTGTTCACTGTGTATTCACAACCACCGTCTGATGTAATTGCCGCCTATGAGTGTGATTTTCACAAGTATGCTGACGATACTGAATTGTCAAAAAGTAGCACGCCTAGCCATTTCAGCTCCGCTAAGATGATCGTACAGTGTTGTATAGACGACGACCTGTCCTGAATGACTAGCAACATACTTAAGCTTAACACTAACAAAACCGAAGTCCTGCCTGTTGGCTCACAGTCTCGCCTTAGTCTGATTGACAACGAGTTCGCAAACATTGGCGGCTGCAGCGTTCCAGAACTGTATCAAATATTTGGGTGTGAAGATTGATTCGACGCTCTCCATGCATGATCATATCAGTAGCGTCTGCTGAGCTGGTTTTCTTGCGTTGCGCAGAATTTCTTCCCTCAGACCGTATCTCACAAAAAGTGCGGCGTCAAGACTTGTAAATGCATTCATTACGTCCAGGCTCGATTATTGCAATTCTGTACTGGCAGGTTTACCGGCATATCAGATTTCACGCTTGTAGATGATTCAGAACAATGCGGCGCGTCTCATCTTGAAGAAACGAAAGAGAGAACACATTACGCCTCTACTGAAGCAGCTGCACTGGCTGCCCGTGAAATTTCGCTGATAGTACAAAATTGCAATTTTCGCCTATCGGTATTTTGACGAATCTCTCCCGCCGTACCTTTCTGCCAAGCTGTCTGTTCATCAGCCACCACGTACCCTCCGTTCCTCCAGTGAAAATCTTGTAAAAATCCCGAAGTTTAACATGAAGACTGTCGGGGAGCATTCTTTCATCTTTTTAGCGCCAAATGTGTGGAACTCGCTGCCAGATGAAATGCGGAATCTGCCCACATTATCCCAGTTCAAAGTTCACTTAAAGACTTTTCTTTTATGTCAGGCTTTTAACATGTAACTCACTGTTTTCTCCTAGCGAACTGCTGACTGCCTTTTAACATGTAACTCACTGTTTTCTCCTAGCGAACTGCTGACTGCCTTTTAAAATGTAACTCACTGTTTTCTCCTAGCGAACTGCTAACTGCCTTTTAACATGTAACTCACTGTTTTCTCCTAGCGAACTGCTAACTGCCTTTTAACATGTAACTCACTGTTTTCTCCTAGCGAACTGCTGACTGCCTTTTAAAATGTAACTCACTGTTTTCTCCTAGCGAACTGCAAACTGCCTTTTAACATGTAACTCACTGTTTTCTCCTAGCGAACTGCTGACTGCCTTTTAACATGTAACTCACTGTTTTCTCCTAGCGAACTGCTGACTGCCTTTTAACATGTAACTCACTGTTTTCTCCTAGCGAACTGCTGACTGCCTTTTAACATGTAACTCACTGTTTTCTCCTAGCGAACTGCTGACTGCCTTTTAACATGTAACTCACTGTTTTCTCCTAGCGAACTGCTGACTGCCTTTTAACATGTAACTCACTGTTTTCTCCTAGCAAACTGCTAACTGCCTTTTATTCAGATTCTGGATCTGTTGTGACAGGGAAGTGGATGTAGGTTGCTAGTAAAGGATGGGGTGGTTTAAAGTCGTGTATACTTGTTTGTGTGAGAGGGTGTGCTGTTGTGCATGCGCAGTGAGTCCAGTGTTTTCCTGGAGAATAGCGCTACCCTTACAAGAGTTCTGTATTATTGTATTATTAATAATATTGTCTGACTCGGCTGAATGTTGTCTGACTCGACTGAATATTGTCTGACTCGACTGAATATTGACTGAAACGGCTGAATATTGTCTGACTCGGCTCAATATTGTCTGACTCGGCTGAATTATCTGATTTTTCTCTGACTCGGCAGAATTTAGTCCGAACTGTCTCACAGGAATTTTGTTTGAATGTTGGCTGAATCATACTCGTCCGACTTTAGTCTGAATTGTCTGATGTATTTGTCTGACGTATTTGTCTGACGTATTTGTCTGATGTATTTGTCTGACGTATTTGTCTGATGTATTTGTATGATGTATTTGTCTGACGTATTTGTCTGACGTATTTGTCTGATGTATTTGTCTGACGTATTTGTCTGAGATATCTGAATTGTTTTTGAATGGTATGAATCATCTGGATTTAGGCTGAACCATGTGAATCGTCTGATTTCAGTCCCATCAGCTGATTTAAATTCCCTCCTGTTGAATTATCTGAGTTGTCTGAATTGGCTGATTTTACTCTGAATTGTTGATTCTAGTCTGAATCATTTGAGTTGTCTGAATTGACTGATTTTACTATAAATAGTTCATTCTAGTCTGAATCATCCGAGTTGTTTGAATCGGTTGTCTTTAATCTGAACCGACTGATTTGTTTTGTTCTAATTTTTGTCTGAATCCGCTGGTTTTTTTACTGAATCGTCGGGTTTGTTTGTTTTATGGGGGTTTTGTGCTCAGCTGAGCGTTGGCTTAAGCGTCCGGTTTCTGTCTGAATTTTCAGAACTGTCTGAATCGTCTCATTTATTTGAATTGTCTGATTTTCTTTTGAAGGGTGTTATTTTTGTCTGATTTTGTCTGACTTTGGTTGACATGTCTGATTTCTGACTAAATAGTGGCTGAATGGTGATTCATTTGTGGCTGACTAAATTTTGACAGTTAGACACGATTCAGTTACGATTAACAAAAACTTCAGACAGAAATCAGAAAACGTGCGACTTGTCTTGACTATGGGATGACAGGGGTTAGTGGTAAGAGCGGCCCACGTTGCTTCGTGTGTGACTGGATAAGTGAATGCAGGTGGCAGGGACTGGATAAGTGAATGCAGGTGACAGTGACTGGATCAGTGAATGCAGGTGACAGTGACTTGATCAGTGAATGCAGGTGACAGTAAATGGATCAGTGAATGGAGGTTGCAGTGACTGGATCAATGAATGCAGGTGGCAGTGACTGGATCGGTGAATGCAGGTGGCAGTGACTGGATCGGTGAATGCAGGTGACAGTGACTGGATCAATGAATGCAGGTGGCAGTGACTGGATCAATGAATGCAGGTGACAGTGACTGGATCAGTGAATGCAAGTGACAGTGACTGGATCAGTGAATGCAGGTGACAGTGACTAGTTGGAGCTTTCAACGGTGTAGTGCCATTTCTGTTTGTTTGTGGGAAACACCTTAGTAACGATCCACTTCTTTCTGTTTGTTTGTGGGAGACACTTCAGTAAAGATCCACTGCTTCTGTGCACTTCTTTATTTCTGCCATCGGAGACAGTAAATATATTTACTGACGGTTTAGTCTTGCGTTCATAATAGGATAATAATAATAATATAATAATAATAATAATAATAATAATAATATATAATAATAATAATAATAATAATAATAATAATAATAATAATAATAATAATACCGCCAATTACATAGGCGTTTACCGAGTTCTGCGCATTTTTACTCATTTTATATTTTGTGCGTACGGGTGTGCGGGTAGGTATGTCTGGAGTGCGTGTCCGAGAGCGTGTGTTTGTTTTTGTATGTGCCTGAGTGCGTGCGTGTGTAATTGTGTGTGTGTGTGTGTGTGTGTGTGTGTGTGTGTGTGTGTGTGTGTGTGTGTGAGAGAGAGAGAGAGAGAGTGTGTTCGTGCGTGTGTGCATGCGTACTGAATTGCGGTGTACATGAGTGTGTGTGTGTGTGTGTGTGTGTGTGTGTGTGTGTGTGTGTGTGTGTGTGTGTGTGTGTGTGTGTGCGTGCGTGCGTGCATGCGCGAGTTGTGATGTGCATGCGTGCGTACATGAGTGCGTGTGTGGGTATGTGTGTGTGTATGTGCGTGGTGCGTGGTGCGTGCATGCGTGCGTCAGCAAATGCATGCATGCAGCAGTGTGTGGTATGTGTATGTTTACATGTCTATGTCACTTATGTAGTAGATTTAGCAACGGCAAGTTTGAAAACTGGTCCTGTTACCAATAACTTCTACCGTTGGAAAATAAAGGTTCATTGTTCATTGTTCATTGTTCTCTCTCTCGCTCTCTCTGTCTCTGTCTCTCTGTCTCTCTCTGTCTCTCTCTGTCTCTCTCTCTCTCTCTCTCTCTCTCTCTCTGTCTCTCTCTCTCTCTCTCTCTCTCTCTCTCGCTCGCTCGCTCTCTCTCTCTCTCTCTCTCTCTCTCTCTCTCTCTCTCTCTCTCTCTCTCTCTCTCTCTCTCTCTCTCTCTCCCTCCCTCTCTCCCTCCCTCCCTCCCTCCGTCCCTCCCTCCGTCCCTCCCTCCCTCCCTCCCTCCCTCCCTCCCTCACTCACTCACTCGCTCCAAATTCAGCAAACACCATACATGTGAGGAATAGAGCCCCACGAGTACCTGAAGCCTGACAGATTTTCATCAACAAGTCCATGTGGACTGATGTGGCTCTATGTCCCTTTGATGTGGCTCTATGTCCCTTTCAGATGTCAGCCAAAGATTGCAGTCCACAATTCTCCAGCATCAACAAAGCAAGTTGATAGCCAAAGATTGCAGTCCACAATTCTCCAGCAATAACAAAGCAAGTTGATAGCCAAAGATTGCAGTCCACAAATCTCCCGCAATAACAAAGCAAGCTGATAGCCAAAGATTGCAGTCCACAATTCTCCAGCAATAACAAAGCAAGTTGATAGCCAAAGATTGCAGTCCACAATTCTCCAGCAATAACAAAGCAAGTTGATAGCCAAAGATTGCAGTCCACAATTCTCCAGCAATAACAAAGCAAGTTGATAGCCAAAGATTGCAGTCCACAATTCTCCAGCAATAACAAAGCAAGGTGATAGCCAAAGATTGCAGTCCACAATTCTCCAGCAATAACAAAGCAAGTTGATAGCCAAAGGTTGCAGTCCACAATTCTCCAGCAATAACAAAGCAAGTTGATAGCCAAAGATTGCAGTCCACAATTCTCCAGCAATAACAAAGCAAGTTGATAGCCAAAGATTGCAGTCCACAATTCTCCAGCAATAACAAAGCAAGTTGATAGCCAAAGATTGCAGTCCACAATTCTCCAGCAATAAAAAAAGCAAGTTGATAGTGAAAAGAGATGTGGGCTAACTCCACTCGTAGTGTGACTGCATGCCCGTAGACAACAACCACCACAGTGTGCACAGCCATCGATAAACTCGCTAGACGCAAGGCAAATAACTAAGGTACAACAACCACCACAGTGTGCACAGCCATCGATAAACTCGCTAGACGCAAGGCAAATAACTAAGGTACAACAACCACCACAGTGTGCACAGCCATCGATAAACTCGCTAGACGCACGGCAAATAACTAAGGTACAACAACCACCACAGTGTGCACAGCCATCGATAAACTCGCTAGACGCAAGGCAAATAACTAAGGTACAACAACCACCACAGTGTGCACAGCCATCGATAAACTCGCCAGACGGAAGGCAAATAACTAAGGTACAACAACCACCACAGTGTGCACAGCCATCGATAAACTCGCTAGACGCAAGGCAAATAACTAGGGTACAATACCCACCACAGTGTGCACAGCCATCGATAAACTCGCTAGACGCAAGGCAAATAACTAAGGTACAATAACCACCACAGTGTGCACAGCCATCGATAAACTCGCTAGACGCAAGGCAAATAACTAAGGTACAATAAAAAGCATACAACATTCTTCTTTCCACACAACAGAAGGCCAGACCATGATATGAAATCTGTAACAGAAGGCCAGTCCATGTTTCTTGTTTAAGGACTGAGAATGATATGAAATCTGTAACAGAAGGCCAGTCCATGTTTCGTGTTCAAGGACTGAGAATATGAAATCTGTAACAGAAGGTCAGTCCATGTTTCGTGTTCAAGGACTGAGAATGATATGAAATCTGTAACAGAAGGTCAGTCCATGTTTCGTGTTCAAGGACTGAGAATGATATGAAATCTGTAACAGAAGACCAGTCCATGTTTCGTGTTCAAGGACTGAGAATGATATGAAATCTGTAACAGAAGGCCAGTCCATGTTTCTTGTTCAAGGACTGAGAATGATATGAAATCTGTAGCTACATTACCGACAGAGAGCAGTGAGCTTCAGCAGTGTTACGTGTATCTGTCTGCTGGTTTTGTATTTCCAGCAGGAGACGAAAATATCTATTGTGTGTGAGCTGACAGAGCATGTCACTAGGTATCATACATGTACATCACACAGTTGTTGTTTAACTTACATCTCAACTCTTGCTTGCCTCTGTCTTTTCTCTCTCCTACCCACAGTCGCTGTCTGCTGCCTGTAGGATTCCGCTGTGAATGCTGGTTGTTACGGCGTCGTCACCACGTCAGATAACATACGTCACTATCTTGATGACGTGGTGTAAAGACGTCACTTCCATGCGCTCTCTTCTTTATTTGTGCGGCTTGCCACCTAAAGGCCCCGCCACACATGCCCTATTTTGAGGCCGATTCTTGAGCAGTTTCGAATCGGAGTGTGATCGGACCGGACTGCAAAAACGTGTGCACTGCCACACATTCCCCGACTTTATTTAGTCGACCGGTTTGAATCGAAGATCAAGGTCGTACCTGTTCAGCGAAATAGCTGCTAGTTTGGACAGTGATGATGATGTGCTTGCATTATTAACAGTTTTGCATCATATTCGGGAAGACTGAGGCGGGCGAAACATCGGCAACGAAGGTGGTTGACTGATCTTTCGCCATTTGCAAACTGAAACGACGTGCTTTGCGAGACACGCTCTGATTGGTTGAAGCTTACAATCGGGGCCGATTCGGATCGGAAAAATAGAGCAGTTTCTAAACACCCGATTCCCAGCCGATTGCGATCGGATCGGATATATGACGTCATCCGATCGCAATCGGATCGGAATCGGCTTAAAAATCGGGGCACAACCGGCAAGTGTGGCGGGGCCTTAAGTGTTGCTTGCTTGAATCACGTCTGCTAACGGCGCTGGGCCCGTGGTGAACGTTGGTTTCTATGGGCGGTACCACCGCCCGCACACACACGTCATCAATCTTGCTGCGTCAGGACTACGTGGCACATCTTCACGCATTCGTTTGTTCTGTAGTCCGTCACCAGCACGTCTGATTGTACAACACTGGTTCCCTTATCAACATTGGTTTCCATCTGTGCCTTGCCAACCCCTGTCACAGGAAGCCGTGATCTAGTGTTGGCACGTCGCATACCGGGTAGGCACGTCACATACCGGGTAGGCACGTCACATACCGGATGGGCACGTCACATACCGGGTAGGCCACAATTAACCCTTTTACCCATCCAGCCCTGACGCACTACAGCAGGAGATGGATCGACCATGATAATTCAAGAGTAGTGTCAGATTAGCTTGGCGCTTGTCGGCGCCAAGCTAATCTGGCACTGCCCTTGAATTATCATGGTCCATCCATCTCCTGCAACTGGTGAATAGTCATTAGATGACGCTGGGAAATACGGCCGTCGGGCTGAATGAGTTAACCGCGATGACTACATCGGGGCAGATCGACAATTTTACCTCCTGTCCAACCCAACTTTTTTTTTCTCCGACCCAACGGTCCTTGAAAACGGCACTAAAAGTCTGTGTGTATGAGAGAAATATCAAACTGGTGTAAGAAGTGGGCCTAACGGGCAGTTGGAGATCGTACATACATCTGTTGTTATGTGTCCCCAACAACTGCCGCCACATATAGACGATCCCCAGCGCGCTAAGGCCATCGGACCAAAGTCGGCCCGATGGCCTTTTGCGCATTGGGTCCATGCCTCTTGCAAATGGTGGGGGGCGTGTTGCCTGAGCTTTTTGGGACAGGCGTTTTGCCTGAGCTTTTTTGGAACAGGCGTTTTGCCTGAGCTTTTTTGGAACAGGCGTTTTGCCTGAGCTTTTTTGGAACAGGCGTTCATAGACTGCAGCTAGAGCCAGAGAGAGATTCCTGTGAGCTACTACGATTACGGCAGCACTATGAGAATCTGTGCACATTGACAGCTGGAGCCGCGAGGCCAGGCGGTGTCCGCTGATTAGTCATGTAGAGAACCAGGGGGAGGGTGGCGTTTTGACTGGCTGTTACGTGGTGGGGTCGTAGTCGGAGTATGATAAACACACCAGACGCACGCACGTAAGGTTCTTTTAAATAAACTTCATTCAGCTGCAACCCGTCACACGTGGCTTAAGGATGTAGACAATACTGGAGTAACAGTTCCAACAATATTTTAATTCAGCGATGCGATCTGCACACAATGCATTCCCAAATGCACCTACACTGATACAATGTCTCTTCTGCAAATGTCCACACTGGCGATACAAAGTTCCTCACACGACGTACACCACTGTTACGCTGTGTCTCACACAATGTACACCCTATACGGGCCACGTACCTACGATAAACTGTGTGTCTCTACAGTTGACAATGCAAGACAATGTATATTCGCGCTCTCCTAGCACCAACGTTATATAGTAAGACAACTTTCTAGAATAATCCAAGAAAATCATTCAACGCAACCAATCAGAATGGAACCCGTAACTGAAATCATAACTATTAATAAATGAAGAACTTTCTGGAATAAACTAAAATAGTCTACAAAAATTTGGCTGCTCATTTCAGCCCCAAATCCCAGTATGTAATGATATCACACAAAAATATGGCAAACCGTTTACGACTTTTCACAACACGCAAAGATCGGCTGCTAATTTCACACGCACAGTAAACAACTATGACCAACAGCTTTGCTACTATGTTAAAAAAAAAAAATGTAACTTACTCTTTTGACGTCACATGTACGAGGTCACTAGACAGCGCGACCCTGATTCTAACGTTCTGGTTCATTCTCAACTAATCTACGCAAAACAAAAATCGACCGCTCTTCTCCGTGCGACTTTTCTAGAAGCTTCTGGACTAAAATTAACGTATCATAACAAATATAAAACCGATATCATGGACGAACGATAAAGAATCTCACTGGAAAGGTACGTGATACGTAACCATGATAGCTCAAATAAATATCGGATCGTTTCCTACGATTAACACATGCATGCTCTCACAGGACAACACAACCACAATCGTAACACTGGCCATGTCCCTAGCAGAAGGGGGGGGGGGGGGGGACGCTGTTGCTTCAGCTCTCGGGAACAGGCGCCATCAGGCTAAAAGACTAACACCACCCAACTGCAGGAAGTAACAATTCCTCATACCCTTCTCAGTTGTGGAGGGTGCATGAGGATCCGCGCGAACCTGAACGCCACGCAGCAGCAAGAGGCATAGAGCCTCATGAGCCCCGCAATTGCGGGGGCTCATGAGGATCTATGCCTCTTGCTAAAACCTCTTTGTATCCACGTTATGTTCGCGACTGGCAATCTTGCGCGTTAGATTTACACGGATTTCCACACCACAGGCTGCGTCCGCTAGAGCGCGAGTAACAGCTGCGTCCGCTAGAGCGCGAGTAACAGCTGCGTCCGCTAGAGCGCGAGTAATAGCTGCGTCCGCTGGAGCGCGAGTAACAGCTGCGTCCGCTAGAGCGCGAGTAACAGCTGCGTCCGCTAGAGCGCGAGTAACAGCTGCGTCCGCTAGAGCGCGAGTAACAGCTGCGTCCGCTAGAGCGCGAGTAACAGCTGCGTCCGCTAGAGCGCGAGTAACAGCTGCGTCCGCTAGAGCGCGAGTAATAGCTGCGTCCGCTGGAGCGCGAGTAACAGCTGCGTCCGCTAGAGCGCGAGTAACAGCTGCGTCCGCTAGAGCGCGAGTAACAGCTGCGTCCGCTAGAGCGCGAGTAACAGCTGCGTCCGCTAGAGCGCGAGTAACAGCTGCGTCCGCTAGAGCGCGAGTAACAGCTGCGTCCGCTGGAGCGCGAGTAACAGCTGCGTCCGCTGGAGCGCGAGTAACAGCTGCGTCCGCTAGAGCGCGAGTAACAGCTGCGTCCGCTAGAGCGCGAGTAACAGCTGCGTCCGCTAGAGCGCGAGTAACAGCTGCGTCCGCTGGAGCGCGAGTAACAGCTGCGTCCGCTAGAGCGCGAGTAACAGCTGCGTCCGCTAGAGCGCGAGTAACAGCTGCGTCCGCTAGAGCGCGAGTAACAGCTGCGTCCGCTGGAGCGCGAGTAACAGCTGCGTCCGCTAGAGAGCGAGTAACAGCTGCGTCCGCTAGAGCGCGAGTAACAGCTGCGTCCGCTGGAGCGCGAGTAACAGCTGCGTCCGCTAGAGCGCGAGTAACAGCTGCGTCCGCTGGAGCGCGAGTAACAGCTGCGTCCGCTAGAGCGCGAGTAACAGCTGCGTCCGCTAGAGCGCGAGTAACAGCTGCGTCCGCTAGAGCGCGAGTAACAGCTGCGTCCGCTGGAGCGCGAGTAACAGCTGCGTCCGCTAGAGCGCGAGTAACAGCTGCGTCCGCTAGAGCGCGAGTAACAGCTGCGTCCGCTAGAGCGCGAGTAACAGCTGCGTCCGCTAGAGCGCGAGTAACAGCTGCGTCCGCTAGAGCGCGAGTAACAGCTGCGTCCGCTAGAGCGCGAGTAACAGCTGCGTCCGCTAGAGCGCGAGTAACAGCTGCGTCCGCTAGAGCGCGAGTAACAGCTGCGTCCGCTAGAGCGCGAGTAACAGCTGCGTCCGCTAGAGCGCGAGTAACAGCTGCGTCCGCTGGAGCGCGAGTAACAGCTGCGTCCGCTAGAGCGCGAGTAACAGCTGCGTCCGCTGGAGCGCGAGTAACAGCTGCGTCCGCTAGAGCGCGAGTAACAGCTGCGTCCGCTAGAGCGCGAGTAACAGCTGCGTCCGCTAGAGCGCGAGTAACAGCTGCGTCCGCTGGAGCGCGAGTAACAGCTGCGTCCGCTAGAGCGCGAGTAACAGCTGCGTCCGCTAGAGCGCGAGTAACAGCTGCGTCCGCAAGAGCGCGAGTAACAGCTGCGTCCGCTGGAGCGCGAGTAACAGCTGCGTCCGCTAGAGCGCGAGTAACAGCTGCGTCCGCTGGAGCGCGAGTAACAGCTGCGTCCGCTAGAGCGCGAGTAACAGCTGCGTCCGCTGGAGCGCGAGTAACAGCTGCGTCCGCTAGAGCGCGAGTAACAGCTGCGTCCGCTGGAGCGCGAGTAACAGCTGCGTCCGCTAGAGCGCGAGTAACAGCTGCGTCCGCTAGAGCGCGAGTAACAGCTGCGTCCGCTGGAGCGCGAGTAACAGCTGCGTCCGCTAGAGCGCGAGTAACAGCTGCGTCCGCTAGAGCGCGAGTAACAGCTGCGTCCGCTAGAGCGTGAATAACAGCTGCGTCCGCTGCAGCGCGAGTAACAGCTGCGTCCGCTAGAGCGCGAGTAACAGCTGCGTCCGCTGGAGCGCGAGTAACAGCTGCGTCCGCTGGAGCGCGAGTAACAGCTGCGTCCGCTAGAGAGCGAGTAACAGCTGCGTCCGCTAGAGCGCGAGTAACAGCTGCGTCCGCTGGAGCGCGAGTAACAGCTGCGTCCGCTAGAGAGCGAGTAACAGCTGCGTCCGCTAGAGCGCGAGTAACAGCTGCGTCCGCTAGAGCGCGAGTAACAGCTGCGTCCGCTAGAGCGCGAGTAACAGCTGCGTCCGCTAGAGCGCGAGTAACAGCTGCGTCCGCTAGAGCGCGAGTAACAGCTGCGTCCGCTGGAGCGCGAGTAACAGCTGAGTCCGCTGGAGCGCGAGTAACAGCTGCGTCCGCTGGAGCGCGAGTAACAGCTGCGTCCGCTAGAGCGCGAGTAACAGCTGCGTCCGCTAGAGCGCGAGTAACAGCTGCGTCCGCTAGAGCGCGAGTAACAGCTGCGTCCGCTAGAGCGCGAGTAACAGCTGCGTCCGCTAGAGCGCGAGTAAGCGTTTAATGACAAAATCCTAACAACAGCGTGCATGTGTATGACGTATGAAACGTTTGTCGTACGGTTTTATCAAATAAATGGTTCTATTTGCTGTCCACATATATTACTAAAACATTGCATTCTGGGATAGCGGAAACCAAAGCTACATAGCGACTACTTACAGGGGGGTGCCAGACATTGCACCTATCAACTATGTACAGCTGCTTTGTAGGGTGGATGCTGGGCCTTGTGCCTATTGACAACGAACAGGGTTGTAGAGTGGATGCCAGACCTTGGACCTATCGTCAACCTGCAGCGTTGTTGAACGGATCCCAGAGCTTGGAAACCGAAACCTATCGTCATTGTACAATGTTGTACTTTTAGGTGGAATGTCAGTTTTCAGACTTATCGACAACGTACAACGTTGTAGAGTTGATGCCAGATCTTCACCCCTTCTTTGCCTGATGGGACCAACTTTGCTATGTATCACGTCAATTTGCCTATTATTAATCTGCCCAGCGAGTCATTGTGTACCCAGCACGAATCTGGCGAGGCACGGTTCAGCTTAGTGTGAATATGCACTGCGGTGATATGCGTACATTTATTCAACTAAAATACATGAATCTGCAAAGGATTGCCTGCATTGCAGATTTAAGCTGTGTTTCTATATGGCGACGCGTCAGCGGCCCGACAAAGAAATTAGGTCAGGGCAGCAGGCGGAAAATCGCTGGTGTGTTTCCACATATCGGCGCGACAAAACGATTTTGCGTCTTTAGATTGAATTGAACAAAAATGGCTCAGATTTGGCGCGTGCTGAAAACCACGCTCCTTAACTGAGAAATGTCAGCAAAAAAAAAACTAAACAAAATAAAAACAACAAAACACACACACACACACACACACACACACACACACACACACACACACACACACACACACACACACACACACAGGAGCACAACAGCCTCACAGTGGGTTACCTACCATTTCATGTGAAAATGGGTTCCCATATTCCTATTTATTCTAGGGTTCTGGAATCGATACGAATGTTTAGAACTCACCTTATAACTAAGCTCTACAACTTAAAATAAAATAGACATTTTCTAGAAACAGAGCCATTAGATGCAGAAAAAATGGGTTTCTACCAATAAAGTGGGTGGGTGTCTCTCACACAAAAACTAGCATTACAGTCAAAATGGGTGTTTCACAACATTAGGCGTCTGTAATAAGTTCAAGTGCATGAAATACTTTTTTTTCTCACATTCATTTTTTTGTTTTGTTTTTTTTTCAACTTAATGTGTATGTATACATTAACATTCTTAACATTGTATGGTGCAAAATTGAATGAACACTGGCCTGTAACCTTTCGATTATGATTTTTACAGAGGAAATCTTTTAAACATTGCTACGTTTTGTCATTCTGAAGCAAAACAGTTTATGCATGGCATTTATGTGGGAATTCTGGAAATTAAACGACTTCTTAAAAAAATGTACTCTGCAGTTTGAGACAAACAGCAACAGAGCATTTTGAATATTAACCCTTATTATTCGGAATACACCAGTGTGTGCAACAAGTGTGACTAAAATAGTCCAAAGGGTAGTGGCAAAACAGCTTGGCGCCTCTAGGCGCCAAGCTATTGTGGCACCACCCTTGAACTAATGTCATTGGTCTATGTCCTCATCTGTAAGTTCTGTAATGTAGCTTGCATATATGGCAGTGTACAAATTTGAAGCTTTTAGCCTCAGTATGATGCAGGTTAAAAAGTGTGGAAAAATATGAAAGACAGAAAAAGACCCAGACGAAGAAACTAACACTTAACTTATTCTACCCCAGACACACCAGAGCAAAATAAAGATCGACCATGATAGTTCAAGGCTGATGCCAGAATAGAGTGGCGCCTATGGCCGCCAAGCTATTCTGGCATCACCCTTGAACTATCGTGGTCGATCTGTGTCCTGCCCTGCAACGCAGTTTTCAGAAGACGACTTCAACATTTGGGGATTCCGGTCTTGGGGTAGAATGAGTTGAAATGACAAAACAGAACACTGACATTAATTAATGAACTGACAACATGGGAAATCAATCACTTGAAACTTCAGCCTTTATTAATCACATCAAAGGTGCATGCATATAAAAACACAGTAATTGTTTGTAGACACTTCAAATCAAACAATCAAGAGCAGTCAAACCTTTTTCTGCCAACTTTGTGATGAGGAAACCTACTTCTTGCCCAAGTTCGGCACGTAAAGGGTTACCGCGACTTATGTGCCTCTATTCATAAAATGGAGAGAGAAATATAATACTGAGTTCTAGCAAGTGCGACAATAAAGTTTAGCCGAGTTGGTATACCTCGTCCAGTGCCTAGGTTAAATGCACCAGTGGTGCCAATGTTGCTATATTGGCAGCAGACCGGTCGCTCGGACCGGTCTGGTGCACCCGATCGGTTTAGAGCGTGTGCTTTCTGCACCTGTAATGGGCAACCTCGGAGAAAGAATCACGTGAGCTTCGTTTGACTGCTGCAAAATAACATGAATAAAGAATAAACCCTTTCCCATATATCATCATCATCATCATCATCATCAGTCCCTTGCCCGAACTGGGCGCTGGGGGGACTGAAAGGCAGCAGCAACAGACAGTGCTCTCCACTGAGTTCTATTTTGGGCGGTGGCAAGCAAGTCTGGCATCTTGAGTTCGGTCCATTCTTTTATGTTTGCGACCCAACTCTTTCTCTGACGACCTCGCCGACGACTTCCTTCGAGAGTGCCTTGGAGGATAGTCTTGGACAAGGTGTTGTGTCGGGTCACGTGGCCAAACCAAGCAAGCTTGCGCCGTTTCACGGTTGCCAGAAGGGGTTCATGTGGGCCCACCAGGGAAGTGACGATGCTCCGTACATATTCGTTGGTCTTGTGCTCGCGGTACGAGATGCGGAGCAACTTCCTCAGGCACTTGTTCTCAAAGGCCTGGATTTTCTTTTCTGAGTCTGCAAGCAGTGTCCAAGTCTCACAGCCGTAGAGTAGAATAGACACTACGAGGGACTTGTAAAGCCTGTACTTGATGGTGAAGCTGATGGAGTTACTTCGCCATATCCTGTCCAGCCTGGCCATATATGCAATCCAGCAATTATGCATCCATCCTTATGCTAGCACCACGAAACATTACGCGATTTGGCAGATTTTTAAAAATAGTTTTTTAAACCCTCAATGGAGGTGATTTTTGCGACATCTGCGTCGTTTGCGGCAGAAAGCACCGTCAAAGTTGAAGTTCGAGAAATGAGCGCACTACATGTACAATAGACTTGATTCAGTGGTGTTGGGCATGACTCAAGCCTCCGCCATCTCAACACAAAACTGGCGTGTTCCGGGAGATAAAAGGCTACAAGTTAAAACCGCAAACGAACCTTTTTTTTTTTGACTGCGATCACAATCTTCTGCGTGAACGTACAAGACCACACTACAAGTGCACAAGCCAACCTGCGCGCGCAGTTCTGGTGCACATTTCCAGTCCGAGCGACCGGTCTGGTGCGAAAATAGCAACAGTGGCACTGCTGGTGCGTTTAACCTAGGTAGAGGGCGAGGTATACCAACTCAGCTAAGGTTTATGCTTCCTGTGACTTTAGAAACAATGCACAGTATGCAAAGTGTACTTTATAGTAACCAAAAAAAAAAAAAAGTTACAAAAATTTAGAAAATGATCCAGGCGTACATCAGATAAAAACAAGCTATACACACTGAAAAAAATAACACTCTTGTAATAAATGTTTATCATGTTGACAATGGTTTTCTTATCTTATTATTGTCTTTCATCCCGATTGGTTGTACATTGCTGAACGTCCGGACCTGCCAGCACTGATAATGAAGGGGGAAAAAATAAAATAAAATAATGAACAGAATATTGAATGTATGTCGCCAGCCAGTCTAATACGCTAAATAAACTTAAGATCATTTAGCAACACACATCCAAAATCAAGAGAGATACACCACCACCCTCCCCCCTTCTCCCCCCCCCCCCAAAAAAAAAAAAAAAAAAAAAAAAAAAAAAAAAAAAAAACCAAACAAACAAAAAAATTATTCAGACCCAAAAGGTGACTGCCAATCATGTAAAATGCAAAGAAAAGAAGTGCCCAAAGGAGAAAGAAACAAGCTCAGAAAAGACGGTTACAACACAATTCAGTAAGATTTCGGGTAAATCCGCCTTGTCAAAACAGACAAACAAACAGAGAGATCAGTCGCTACTTATCTTTGTTCACAGAAGGAATGTGCTGCACATTCCTTCTGCTAATGAAGATAAGTAGCGGCTAATCTCTGTTTGTTTGTCTATTTTGACAAAGGGTATTTACCCGAAATATTAATAAATTGTGTTGTACCCGTCTTTTCTAAAGCGTGTTTCTTTCTCCGTTGGGTACTTCTTTAATGTTACACAGCATACAAAATGATCCAGGTGTACATCAGATAAAAACAGAGCTATACACGCTGAAAACAACCGAATAATAACGTTCTTGTAATAAGTCTTTATGTTGACAATGTTTGTTTCTTTTTCTCTTGCCCCACCCGGGTCTGCCCTGGGGGACTTGGGTGGGGTTAGGTATTTTTTAGTTCCCAGGGTCACCCTGGTCAGCCCCACAGGGTGGGTTTATCTCTCTATTCTGGGGCATGTGTTTCTGTCTACCCTTTGTCCATTCACCTGTATTTGCCTTTTTAAAACTCTCCCTACTATCTGCACTGCCTGTAGCTCTTGATATTGGATGTGTGTTGCTAAATGGTCTAAGCTTTATTTAGGCCCATGTGTTAGGTTTATTTAATGTATTTGACCGGCTGGCGACATACATTCAATGTTTTGTTTAGTTTTTTTCACAAGCAGTGCAGGCACGTCCTGAGAAAGCCTTGTTGCTGTCGGGACGTTAAGCAATGTATAATCAATCTTTTTCTCTTATTATTGTCTTTCGTCCCCAACCGCCGTTTCATCAGCAGTTCCATTTTCAATGTTTTACATGTTATATACAGTATACAAAATGATGCAGGCGCACCAACCCCATAGTAACACCAAACCCATAGTAGTAATAAATCTTTATGTTGACAATGGTTTTCTTACTCCTTATTATTGTCTCTCGTCCCCAACCGCCGTTCCATCAGCAGTTCCATTTTCAAAGTTTTACATGTTATATACAGTATACAAAATGATGCAGGCGCACCAACCCCATAGTAGCACTCTCGTAATAAATCTTTATGTTGACAATGGTTTTCTTGCCCCTTATTATTGTCTCTCGTCCCCAAGCGTCGTTCCATTTGCTGTTCCATTGACAAAAACAAGCTAGACATGCTGAAACCAACCCAATAATAATGAACACTAAGATTGTAATAAATCTGTATGAAAACGAAAATGACGCGAGTGTCGGAGAATATCAATTCATTTCTTTTGTAACTTTTTCAGTCTGTTGCGGATGTAATCCTTAATGTTTGTCCAGCGCCTATGTCTAAGTGCAGCCTCTTCTGCAATTGCCTGCTGTATCTCGGCTTTTCCAGGAAGTTTGTTCACGACGAGGTGCGACTTGAAACGAGTTTCAACAGCTTTCTCTTCAGCTTTCCCCCATGGTTTCCTTGTAAATCTAGCTTTCTTTCGAACAGGAGCCGACGCAGAACTGTCATCATCGAAACTATCTAGTTTGTCATCAGGCTCTGGACGTCTTTTCTCGGTCATGCTCATTGATTCCTGTGTTGTTGACTTGCTATTTGCTTCCTTCACATGTGCTGTTTCCCCAGAGACCTCTCTGCGAGTTTCTGATGTGTTTTCATTGTCAAAGTCAATCTCTTCATCATCGCCCAGTTCAGCTCTAATGCAACTCTCAAAATCTGTCATCCCATTGTTAACTGACAGAAGAATCTTTGCCACTTTTGCCTTTTGAAGGACGTCTTGAGGTTGGCGGTAGATATGGCGATGTATCCGAATATCATGACCAAGGAAGTCTGCCAGCTGATCCTGGTCTAACTCCGAGATGGCCATGGACTGAGCCAAAGTTGCAACCTGCTTCCGTAACTGAGTAAATGTGAACATGGCTGGGTTTGACACTTGTGCTTGTAGCGTATGTTCCTTCAGAACATCATGGCCTCTGTAAGGCCTCTGACCAGAAGGTGTGGCAAAGATGTATTGAGAACCGGCGAGAGCTGGCACTGATTGCCTCATTTGAAGGATTCTGTCCACAGTTGTCATCATCTTCTTCGTCAGCAAAATGGGTACACTCCTATTAAACTTGCCCCTGATTTTCACTCGCTGAAAATGATTCACCATTTTCTTCTCAACCTCTGTGAGACCTTTCAAGATATCTTGATTGGTGATCGATCCAATCTTAGCATTCTGGAAGTCTGATACCTTCATTCTCTGAACTTCTCCCCCTTGTTTTCGGTTGAAAAGTGATACAGCGCAAAAAGTTGCTTTAACCACTGTCGGACAATCTTCCGAAACCATCCTTGTCTCAAGAAGCTGTTGGACCTTCCTCACATCTTCACATGATGGGATCAGCTTGGGTTTGTTCATGGTCATTTTCCCGACCGACTGGGCTGCTGTAGCTGACACACAATCGTACCAGTCCCCGGTGAAGACAGAGTCAAAGCGCTGCACCTCAGAGAGCTCCTGTCGCCACCTGTCATCTGAACCATGCCCAAGCTGTTTGGATGCCAGCGACTGTTTGATCTGTGAACATTTTTTCAAAGCATGGCCTATGCGCATTGCAAGATTGCCTTTTTTGAACTGATGTGTGTCCTCATCAAATTCTGCTAGCTCTTTTACAGCCAGTACAACATGATCAAAGCTAGCTGAATTGACCACAGCATTTAAACTTGCGATTTTCATTTCTGACCTCACTCTAAGAATCTTTAATAGTCTCCCTAACTCCCGCATCCTGGAGCTGATTTGCCCAGCCGTGTGTTCTTCAATGTCCCTGCGGTCAAATAATCTCTTTCCATACTCCAGAAGCAAGGGGTCAGTTCTGATGAGACGGCTTATCTCATCATCTCTCTGTCTGGCTAAAACCTTATGATAGAAGGAAAAGTCAACGTCTAAGGGTATTGGAAGCATTAGCCTACCACGCTGAGCAGCCTCACCTCGCTTAGCGAACTGAAACCCTCCTTGTTTCTGACAGCAACGTTTTGAGTGTACAGAGATCAGCTTTTTTTGATAGAGCCCTTTGCAATGGCTACAGGCGAGAAGGTCGTCTACCTTACTAGTTTTGGTGCGATACTTAGGAATCAAACATCCGGATTTCTTTTCAAGAACTGCAACATTATGCATGTAATCACCCTCATCTTGTATTCTCATCCAAGCTTTACGTCTCTGCTTAGTCCCTTTTTTATCATCAAAATTTTAGCAACGTCTGCCTCATCTGCATGGACATCGTGTAAGTGCGTGCTCATTTTCAAAACAAGCTTGCCACAAAATTTGCATGCATGTTTCTTGTCCCATTTGTACTTTCCTTTCCCTCTCTGCGACACGTGCACACCCGTTTCTTTGGTAAGCGCTCTTTCCCCACCCCCAACATCATGTTCCTTCTGCCTATCCACATTGTCATTACCACCCCCTAATTCATCCCCTAACGCACACTGCACCTTGCTGGTACTTGCTTCACTGACACCTGCCCACCCTAAACAACTCAGTTCACTCTGCGCAGCCGAACGACGCTCGCTTCCGTGGTAACACACTGGCCCAGTGCGTTTAAAACACACAACATTAGGTGAACCTGCAAAAATGGGACATCCAATTTTTATATTTTTTTCTGACTTTTGAATGAAAGATAATGCAGAAACAACCCTCAGAAAAAATGGGTGCCTGACTTGGTCACCCAGAAATTTACACACACCCATTTTCCAGAAGGATGGTAAAGAAAGTTGCCCATATTAGTGGTTTTGTGCACGCACACACACACGCATACACACACACACACACACAACCGTCTTTGATTCGCTCAACTGATCCATAAAATTTGGTCTCCGCACTGTCGCTTGCTGCACCTCTTCCGCGTCGCGTTTATAGAAACACTCCTTTATTTCTGTGTTCTCGATGTTTGTCGCGGTCGCCAGCGTTTTCGTGTTGCTGTCGCGCCGCGATATGGAAACGGGTGCATTCCCGCCTGGGGCTTTAAAGTCCAACAACAAGATGCGGATTTCATCCCAAAGTCCACGTATTGTTTGGAGCTCATATGCGTTTATATTTTAGGAACATTCAGAGTTGTTCATATTTTTGTGTACCGTATTAAAAATACGGTAGACTTTGAAAAGAGGCTGGGTCGGAGCGCATTCCGGAGCATGCACATGACGTTTTTGGCGTGCGGGGCAGAAATTCTGACAAAGAAGTAACAATATAAAAATGACGTCACGTCTAGACTTGGAGTACCCAAACGTCGTACATCACATTATGCCAACTCTTTTGTCCCTCAGGCTGTTAC